>JBAMNC010001581.1:0-530870 GCA_037902135.1 Cetoscarus ocellatus
ATATTCTAGGGGTGTTACAGTGTATGTTTTTTGTTCTGGACCGTTTAAGTAAGAGCCGTGGTTTTAACAAATACATGAATACATGTGGAACTACACTTTAATTTGTGTTCTGCAAGGACCAGAACTTAACTTTTTCTATTTATTTTCTGCTGATACCAATACCATGTTAATTATCTTACTCAATGGTGATGATTAACATTTCAAGCCCTTATCTGCTCTTACCAATATTATGCAGATATAGTTAAATATACTTTAAACATACATCCAGGTTGGACAACTGGCATCTTAGAGTCCGAATGTGGCCTCCCTCATTCTGCGATTCCTTACATTCAGTTACATGTATTTATATTTCAAACTAGCAATGCTCAGAGAATGTCTGTACATCGGTGGGCAAAGTAACTCAAAAGTTATCAGTAAAGTTTGCTGAAATTTTCAGGGCTCCTTGCTCTTAGCACAAGGAAGATCTTTGTGGTGATCCAGACACAGATGCAAATTCAGGGATTGTTAAAAATAAAACTTTTTAACACTGCCTGATAGGACAGTTTTCAACATTTCACTAATAACTCAAAAAGTTTTTGACAGATTGTCATAAAAATTCAGGAAATGTTGGTCATGGCACATATGGACTCATATTCTGTTAGAAAAGCTTTTTTCCCCATAGTTAAATCCTAATGGACTATTTATTTGATTTTTCATCACTGACTGTCTAGCTTAAACAAACAACATATTATGTTTTACATCTGTTTCTAAAACAAATAGTCACATCACAATGACATGAAAAAACATAAATGTGTGGGTGTTGGTTTTGTGCAAAACAAGTATTAAAGTAGGCGTATCAAATATCAACAAAGATCCAATGTTTTGCATTCCATAAAAACAAAAGTTTGATATCCAAGCTGTTATTTTTTTCCTTTTAAATAATTTGTGATAAAAGCTGTCTTACTAAGAGTGTTCCACAGTTTTCTGCAATTCTGCCTTTTTGTTCTTTGTGTTGCTGCCATGTTATTAAACAGGGCTCTTCGTTATATTGAGTTTTTCAGACATATACATATATTATTAAGCAAGATCTAAATCAATTATATTAATATTAATAAAGTACAAATTTAGAGCACAGTAAATAGAGTGGTAATATACTGTATGTAAAAGGAGAAGAATACCAGTTTTGCATATTTTGGAGCACGGCTCATAGGACGACAGACCAGCACACTGTAGCAGATCGTCTTGAGGCTTAAACCTGCTGCACCTCATTGCACCTGTTTCTTGTTTGACTAAAAGTCAGATAAAGGACAAAGTTTTCATTGTGGGGACTGCTGTGGATTGACTTCAAAGCACCTTCAGTCACCAAACCACTCACATCACTTAGAATTTATCCACCACTGATCACAACCTCTACATCAATGTCTCCTAAAAAAGACGATCTGTAGACAAAACATATTTTGCTTTAAGTTCTCTTGAGAGACACAAGTGGTCTCTTCTTAAAGCAAAATATTTACTGCTATGTGAGAGTTTACTGGTTTTATCCTTAAAGACACAGAAAACACTGATAATTCCTTTTTTGTCTCATTAAACAGTTAATTAGCTCCAACCTACTTTGATATTCCTGTGCTGAGATGTAAACAGGTGACACGTGGCTGAAAATATTTGATGGATATAAACAAAGTATATGAGGGAAAGCTGAAGACAGACTTGTGGTGGTTATCTCTGCTGGTGTGAACTGTGCGAAGTGTGTGTTCTCTGAATCTGAATTCCTCACAGGGGACTGTATTAAGGAGTGTCCTTGGCTCCTCTTGTGTATCCGATTTGTTGTATGCCTGTGCTTTCGAATGCTATAAAAGAAAGAAGTGATGAAAGCAGCCTTCCTGGTGGTTTGTAGAGGTGGAGTTTCAAACTGTTATGATCTCTCTAACAGTAATTTATTTACTTCTCTGAAGACTAATTTGTATTTAATATGTCTGACTTCTCCTCAGGCATGCTGTTTTTGACAGCAGCAGGATATCAAATACCTCAAATGCTTCTCATTTTGCCAAAGAGCCAGCTGAAACATGCTCAAATGCTTCTTAAATTCCTGCTCGCTTATAAAATACCTCACTCTCTCTAACAGCACACTCTGAGTTTTGCTCTGCAGCAAAGTTTGTCCCACATGAGGCAGGAATCAAGACCAACAGCTGCCAAATTTGAACCTTATGAAACATTTTGGAAAGTTTAGTTCATCATGTTGAAGACTACTTTTTGGTGCGCCACAAATCCTGTGTGTTGTCCATCCATAAATAAAAAGGTTTCACTGATTTTCTCTGTCAGAATACTCATCTGTATTGAACAGTGAATCAGAAAGTAGGTGTAGGGTCACCAGAAATCAGAGATCTATCAACAATGTTGAGTCCGCTCCACCCAAATGAACAAAATGCAGGAATTTAAAAAAGGCAGAGCTTTGGAAGCAGACAGCAGCTCAGGAACAGAAAGCAGATGTCTTACAAAAGCAGGGATGAGGATCAGTTGTTTTTAGTGGTATTGATTCGCTTATTGATACCTTTAGATGACTTTAGTCACTATTGATAATGATATCCTTTTTTCCATAAAACATTAGGGATACATGTTATTAGCTCAATATTGGCAGTTAATAGCTTAAAAACTTGATTTTCTGTTTTAGCAACTTTGAACATTTCTCCACATATTAGCGATGGATTTCAGACATACAGTACGAATCCCCCCATCAGCTGTTTTTCATCAAGTTCTCACCTGAACCCAAATCCTCCTTTTTAAGTTACATATGAACAGAGCGATATAATGATTTTACTTACTTAGCCTGTCAGTTATTTCACTGACCTGACCCTGAGCACGTCATAATTTAACAATATATTTCATTATTTAAAGGTCCCATGTCCTGCAAAATCAGATTTCTTTGCTGTTTCATGAGCATGGGCATGGGGAGCAGAAGAACATGATGCCTCAGTTCAAGATTTTTTGTAAATATTTCTTTAAAGTAAAACACTCAAGTTTTTACTTCCTAGGGTTTATTATGTCATAGCTATACAGCCTCCACCTTCATGTGTGTTTTGTGCTCAACACAGGCAGATGCCGTGACTGTTCTAAAGTCTGCTTGGTCACTCGTAACTCCTCCTTCAACCTCTCATCATACTTGTCTGGGTAGCCTGTGAGCACAGAGCTCATTATCACAGCCTCCTGTCATCCCCCTACCCCGTCAAATCTGAGCGTTTTCAAAGGGGAGGAAAAGAGAGCTGCATCTGATCCTCTACAGAACCTTTTTTTATTCAACTTCAATCTAAACCTTGCTTAATAGACATGTCCAGACACACCTGAACATGGGAACCTTTAAGACTAATAGCTTTTATTGCTCAGATAAGAGCAAGGGTGACATTTCATGACTGCAGCTTTTGTCCTTTCCTCGGTAGCTTCAGTAAACATTACATATTCTGTTGCATGTTTTGTTTTTAAATGTTTTGTCTACTTGTTTGTATCAAAAGCAGCTCTGGTTGCACCTCCATGTGAAACAGTACTTTTACAGGCACTGCGAGTGGTCATTGGACTCTTTTTGCTGTCCAGATTTAAGTATTTCCATGTCAAGCTCCCATTTAGCTCTGTGATGCTAAGAGCGTGTTGCTACATGTTAGCATATAGCGGTGTTACTCGGTGGGCGCTACACAGTACATAAAACAGGAGGAATACTGGGTGTGGTGTGTGAGAGAGCGAAAAGGTGCGCGTCTCATACGCTGAATGCGCGAGACTTAAGAGCCCTGTAAAGCTGAAACTTCAGACTGAGGCGTTAGTCAGAATTTCAAAATAAAGGCGTTGAAGATGACAATGTTGATCGATTTTTTGAGTTTCCATCGATTTGATTGGATCATTGCTTGACCAATTGATGAATCAATCCAGATTGATGGATCATTACACCCCTAATATCGGGTGCACCGATATTTCTGAGGTCATTATCACAGATACTAATACGTTTAGGTCTAAAATAAGCAGTCCCAATTAAGTAAAATTGACCTATCACTTACACCATGACAGTTTGTTTGGTAGAAACAGATGTGAAATAAGATAAACAACAGTTATTCCCTGACAATGATGCTGTTTTACATTTTTCAGTGCAGACATTCAGAGATAATAAGGTAAGCATTATGGTACATTCATGCATTCTGTCAATATGTCAGATGATGCAAGGGATGTGTTTGGTCCAATATGTCTGTGTGAATAATTGTAAAATGTGACTCTCGGATGTTTTTAAGCCCCAGTAATTGCCTAGAAATATCAGACTCAAATTATACAGAAGTATGGGGTGTTGATTTTGATCCTGAGACTTTACTCCTCCAGCTGTTATCCAGAACATCATGGCAGCATTTCCTTCAACTTTGGCAACCATCATTGATCACTGGCAGCCAGCCTGGCTACAGTTTCTAAAAGTTGCCGTCGGGTGCTGTCTGGTTTCATTTGATGCTCTGAATTTACTCGTGAACCAGAAATCCAGTGAAGTGAAACAGACACAAAGCAGTTATTCCCCCTTGTGAAAAGTGAGGTGGAAGACGCTTACATTTCAGAGCCAGAAGGAGAGAGCGTCATTTTCATGGCATGAATAAGAGATTTATTTTTTGTGTTTGTTCTATGTGCTCTCATTCCTGCAGTTTTTCTCATGTTTATGGTAGCTGCACATTTATCTGGATATAGCAATTAATTTATGTACTTGCAGATCATACAAACAATCTAAATTAGTTTCTGTTGGGAATAAGTTTTTCTTTTTGAGGTTTTTCATGCTAGCTAATTGTCTGTGTGTGTGTGTGTGTGTGTGTGTGTGTGTGTACAGTAATGCTCATTACCATAGCACACCTTTATGTTATTTTTGTCTTTTTTTCCACTTTCTTTGTCTTCCACTCTTACAGCATCCTCACACATTTGATCTTCACACAAATAAAAAGCACACCTATGTAACATTCACACCTAAACACTTACTGGTGTCTGTGAAAGAACAAAAAAAATCCTATTATAACAGCGTTGGAAATTATAGCACCTACCACCATCTGATTGCAGGTGTGTTTTTTGTGCCATGGCAGGTGAATTTGCTCAGCCTAGCAGCCACAGTGGAAGGTAAGAAAAGTAGGGGTGTCCCGATCCGATATCAGCAAAAAAAAACCCAATATTGGCCTGCATCTAAAACCTCCGATATAAGCTCTCCGATACAAGCAGTCCAATATGTTTTTTATTTATTTATTTAATTCAGTTGTAGAATATGCTTATGTTTAAGTTAAACACAGTGGTTATTTTGCAATGTAAAATATATGTTTTTGTTTTTATTGATGTTACTTTTCAGGGTCTTCTAATGTATTTTTTATTTATTTTATTTAATTGTAGTATACTCTTACGTTTAAGGTTAAAATTTATTTAACCCATTGGTTAAAAACAAATGGGTCATTTTTTCTCATACCTACTATTGCTGACTACTGTTCTCTGTTTGAGTAAGCTCACTTGATCAAGCCTTTTCTTACAGTCCATACTACAAAATAAGTAATAAAAGTATGCATGATTCCTGCTGATATCGTATTGGATTGATATCGGTATCAGCCAATACTCAAGGCTGCAATATCAGTATTGTATCAGAGGTGAAAAAGTTGTATCGGGACACCCCTAAAGTAAAGTTATAAAATGAAGAGATTTGTGATGGAAAACAAGCTTGAAAGGCACTTGACAACGAGTGATTACAGAATATAATTGTAACCATCTACCATGATCCTTCTTGATTGTGATGACTCTCTTCATATTCTAGGGCTGGGTATTTCCAGCAACCTCAAGATATACATATATGTATATTGTATATACCACAACAGTAAGTTCACAACTCTCGTGGCTTTTATAGGAGATTTAGTTGCAGTGAAATCAGACTTTTAAGGTTGTTGCCGTTATGAAGCCTTAAAATGATGGTGAAAAATAACATAACAGACTTGCCTCGGTCCGCAAGGAATACAAATAGCATGTGTGGATTTTCTTTCATTGTTAACAAAATTCCTGTTGTGATAATTTGCATCATTATATTCTGGTGCTGGTAAAAATAAAACCGCCAGTTCAAACTCTATATTGTGCTCCACCAGCTACAATGGCAATCTGGCAAAAAAGTTCCTTTTTGTAGCCTGATGTATCATGGTGATAAATACACTGTATGATGAAACAATTATCCAGAAGTGTAAGTAACTAATTACATTTACTCATGTTTCTGTCAATAAGTAGTTTTTTGTTTGTCTGGCCATCCGTTCTCAGAGGATTTTAATTAGATTTAACGTGAATGTTACTCAAGGTGCAGGAGTGGTGATCTGAATCCGGATGCGGAGCCAATAATTTTTTAAAGGATTTGTTAACATTGTGCAATAGGGCAGTTTTCAGTACTTTGCTGATTACTCAGCTGTCAATATAAGAAATGCCTTAAAAAGAAAAGGCTAAAGTGCAAAATTATAAATGTTGAATCTGGATTCAAATCACCACAAAAATCAAATCACTTCTCTGTGTGCCATGACAAACGGTCCCTGAAAATATCATAATAACCAGTTGAGAAAATTTAGAGTTATCTTGCTCACAGATGGATGAACTAATACACAAACAGAAAAATGGTAAGAAAAACATAACCACCTTTGGTGAAGGTATTGATTTTAAGCCATTTGATATGTATTAGGGCAATTGTGTCAGTATGTTTTGTATTTTATGCTTATTTGGTAAAACAAAGTTTATGCGAAACTGGCCCACAGAGGGTATAAATTACATTTTACTGTTACCTATTCTGTCTAATGTCCTACATAGATCAGAACAATTGCTCCTCTGTGGTTATATTACACAACCAAATTTTATAAACTTTTCTAAACTGACACAGATATCTGTATGTGTCCCTTCCAGCTGCTGTACTTTTCATACAACACAGAGAGGTGTACTCAGTACTTACTTTTACTTGAGTAGATTCACAGTGAGCTGCTTTTCCTTGTAACTGAGTAACATTTAAGAAAGTAGGTGCATTTTTGGACTCTTCATCCCTGCTGTCTTCTAAAATCACATCATGTTTTAATTTGTCTCATTCACTCTGTGTTTATATGTAGAGTGTACTGAGGTGTGGCTTAAGTTGTAAACATGCAGTATCAGGTTTTGTTTGATGTGATGTCACTTTTGCCTTCTTCAATAGCTTGTTTCTTGGTTTGCGTGTTGTTTTTTCAGAATTACTGCTCTAAACTACTTACAGCCCAAAGCTGCTTAAAGCTAGCTGATCCTCTGCTTTGTACCAGCTGGCTGATGATAACAAGCAGAAAAAACATATATACACATATAATCCAGAAAACAGATTAGTGATGATTATTGGAAAAAAGAATAAGAAGTTTGTCTGTAAATGGTTTATGGTGTGGAGTGTGTGAGTTCACGGCCAGGGCAAACGTGCCAACAGAGATTTACAAAGAAAATCTTGTTCCTCTCAGTGTATGTTTGGACTATTTTTGAGGGGTGGCAGATTGTAATGGCTCTGCTTGAAGTTGGCAGCGTGCTGATTTGACAGTCTGCTAATCAGCGCTCAGAATTTATAGAAATGCTAAAATAATAAATTCATTTTATTGCTCTGTAAATTCTACATGGGGGGCATACACATAAATCAACACAGAGGAAAAGTTCAGATTCAAAATGAAACCAGCCAACAACTAATTTAGAGCATTACAAAGAGCAGAAGAATCCATAAATCTCAGCACCTGGCCAAGTAATCCTTTACTCATTGGTATTGATCGACAGTTCTATCCGCCCCTCTTAGACGTATTAAGGCCATTTCCTGCTGTGGTGCAAAATACACCATTTAGGAGTGACTCCACAAGCAGAATACAGCATGAAGAAAAGGGGTCAGATCCAGTTTCATGTTATGATTCTGTTATATATACTCAAGTAAAACTATTATTGCATTGGTTGTTTCTAAGACAGGCAGTACGCATTGCAGTGTGTCTTACATTTTTCAAATTGTCTGACATTTGCATCTCCAGCATGGATTTTCCTTACAGCTCACATTACTTACTCTACAGGGACATAGACAGGTTTTCGAGAAAGTGTGGATTCAGCTAAAATCACTGTCATTCGTATTTTTTTTGTCTCACATCAGTCTTGAGCACAAATAGGTTGTCACAATGAGAGTAAAAGGTCGGTTCTATTAATGTAGGGACTTTGTGTCTGTCAGACAACTATTAATATATTGAAGTGGTATTGGCAAAAATCAGTTTGCAAAGATAGGCATATTAAACCTGACACAACAGATGGACCATCCAATATATTTCACCAGTCCATTTGTGTTTCATGTAAAATGTAAGCCCCTACGTAGAACAAACTACCGCTAAAACTTGTCAGAAGTGGACCGAAAATGTCATCTCTATCAGGAAGTGCTTTCATTGTTGTTTGTTTCTTATTGAGTAAAATTCCAGAGATTCCCACAGGATCATAAAGTATCTTTCAGTTTAATAATGAAATATGGTCCAGATGTGATAAAACTGCTGCTGTAGCTGTTAGCATCCATGCTAATCGCTGTATGAGTAGTCACTTCCTGCTGTCGTCTCACTCCTAGCTCTCACCCTTTCCTGCTTTAAGGACTCTGATTGGGCCGTCGCACTTTGGACCGCTCACAGTTATAGATTAAAGCTTGGCATCGTGGATCTGTCTGATTAAGGCAATGAATCAGGCACATCCAACTGCTGTGCAAGGTTAAGGCATTTTGAATATCTGCAAAAATCCAATTTAGTACATTCCTGCTAATATCTTATGATTATTTAAGCACTGGTGCCAAATATTTTGTTTTGTTGCATGAAACATGGGGAAGGTAATTGATCAGATTTTACTGATACCGGTGCCATTATCGATTCGTCATACAGATTAGATTCCTTCTAGATGAATTTATTGGCAAATTGCTGGTGTTTCCACCCTTACTAAAATCAAACACACAGACACTAGATGTTGTGCAGTTTGCGTCTTTTTGTGTAAAATTAAGCCGCAACTCTGCCCACTACTGTGTCCTGCCAGTAGTGATCACACTTTTGACTTCTTTGTCACTGTTTCTGCTGACTGCCCACGATTAGAGTGTGACTGCCTTGATTTAAAAGGCATGCATAACGAAGTAGAAGGAACTGATAAGGTAATTGTTAAGCATATAGACAATTATATTGATGCATTTGACTGTTTATCGATTATGTATTCCGATTCCTCATAACATGGAGGAGCCTAATGGTGTAAGATAGTATTGATGCACCAATGTATTGCAACATTTTACAGCTCAAAACTGAGCTGATATTTGATAGAATAAAATTGACATTTTGTAAGTAAATGATTTTGTGAAATTCTGGACATTTTTCTGGCATCTCTATTTCTCTTTACATGTATTATCATCTTGATTACTTTAAAATGTTTTACAGCATTTTGCTATTAATATGAATGCAGGCCCTTTTTGTAGTCTAGCTGGCCTTAACAATAGGCGCTTTTCTTGGCGTCACTGTGATGTCAGGGCATTCGGTGGAGGCAAAATGTAGCAAATCTGGAAGCAAACATAAACCACCACCACAGGTTAACAGCAAGCACATGAGTCTAACTGTGTTTATATTACACAGTACAATGGATCAGCCTGCATTCAAACACCAAACTGTCTGTTGATATGGTCTATACTAGTCCACCATAAAGAAAAAACTAAGCAAAAAAGTGTATTTCTCTATTTTTCTGTGTTGTTTTAAGACATCCATAGGTGCACAAGTATGTTTAAATGGGTCGAAAACCTCATGATTCTTTGTCATCAAAACACTGTACTGTCCTATTTCCAGTCTGAGTTGGTCTTGTTCAGTAAATCTTAATCACAGGACTGTATCCAGCTCTATCTGCTGATTTTGGCAGGGTGCAATTTTATGTCTCTGTGCTTTTGATTTATTGTTGATCTATGTCCTTCCAAAGCCATTTCAGTTACTTCTCTGATGAGTGCCCATAATCAGCGCATTCCTCCACACTGCTCAAAAACAGTCAAGTGTCCTTGTGACTCAAGTTGTCTCTTCTTGCTTCTAATACTTTCCCCTTTTAAAACATGAAGAAGCAGAGGACAAAAAGCTGTTGAATGGTATAAGTGTTTTATATTTAGTTCCTCTTCTCCAGTCTTTCTGTGACTCTTGTTCGTCAATGTGGCAGCAAAGTAGAAACTAGATAAGCCACTTTTAGCCTATCCAGTCCTTTTCTGTAGTAATAACTAGCATTAAACCCAAGGCCACTGATTGCCTTCTTTGATCCAGCTGCTTCCTGAATTTTCAGCTTGGCTATAAAAGAATATCTTCCCTGTTATTACACCTTAATGCCAAGTCTCAACATGCCTGTTTTAGCCTAATTGCATATTTAAATGCAGACAGTTGCCTGCCTGAAGCTTGGATATCCAAAGAATCAGTCCCTGTGTGGTTGCTGGGTTAGAGCAAACTAAGCAGTCCTGCTTAGTTACACGTGATTTGAGGGTGTTAGTTCAGATTCAGCTTGGAGTATATTATCAGTTCAACTCCAGCGACTACCTGATGGTGTCTGGATGTATGTGTTTTATATGAGCTAAATAATTCAAAAGCTTTTTGACAGATTTTGATTAAATATTGTGGAAATGTTTGTCATGGCACAAGATAAAAGTGATGTGATTTTTGTGGTGATATGAATCTGAATGTGAATCCAGGAATGTTTTACAGGATTTGTTAACGTTGAACCATAGAGCAGTTTCCTACATTTTCCAGAATAATTGCCCAACAATGCTGGAAATGCCTTGGCAGAGGTTTGTGCTCTAGGAGAACTTTTTGTTTTGTTTGTTTTTATGACAATGTCTCAATGAGTGATTAATTTAGCAAACAAGTAAGTTGAATAAAAACTGTTTGCAGATTGATCACACTCTAATGTCATCTCACAACTGTCCACATGAGCTTTGTAGATGTACTGAAAATCCCTGTGCTCTTAATTGTGATTAACTAATTCATCCACAAATCATCACATCTGAGATTAATCTGCCCTCAATCTGCCCTTGCCCAGGTTTCTGTTACTTTTTTGTGTGGTGGGCTAGGCAGTTATGCTAAATCAGCTTTTTAAAACCAAATGTGTATTTTACATTCGTGTAAATGGTCAGAGTAGTTAAAGAGGTGTTGGGGCCTCTCCCTCGTCTTCTGTGGACAGCTGCCTGAAATAACTGCTCAGCATTGTTTCACAGACACAGCAGTACTCAAGCTCTGCAGAGCAGTGAAGCTAAAAGTTGAAGAGAGGCTTAGCACAGCAGTGTGAGTTGCATTAATTTCTGACATCAGTCTGTGATTTTTAGTCCTGTTTTTAATAAAACTGGCTTAACTGACATCAAATTAGGACTCAAGTATGTTGATAATGTATCACCAGTGATTCACACCCCTGATCAGGGATGCTCAGTATGTGAAAACTAGAAGTTTTTAAACATTAGCGATTGTAAACACACTATTTCAGTTATCAAAACTGAATATGTAAACTTAAGTTTAGGCAAAGTATGACCTCTTTAATTTCTATTTCCTTACACTGTGCAGGAGGTATTTTTTTTTGTATTTCATCCATTTCATTGTTTTAAGTAATTGAGTCATTTATAGTTAGTGGGCTTTTAGGGGTTTTATAGCTTATCTTAAGTTTGACATCTTACAGATCCACATTATTTTGATCATTGTGTTACAATGATAACAATCCTTATCAATGCAAAGGCCTCAAATGCTGTAAAATAGTTTACAAGGGGAAAAAATGTATTTGTGGTATAAAACATTCAGGAAGTCTTAATGTGCCTTACATTTAAGCCAGGGACATGCTGACAGGCAGAATTCAGACCACTGGCTGCCATGAATTTGCTCCAACACACACAGTTATGGTCTCTTGGCCCCTTTGAAGCACAACACTCATTTTCTGTTAGCCACAGACAGAGACAACACACATCATGCTGCAGGCACTGAAATCGCTTTATGTTGATTATCATTTTCAAAATTGTGGGAGGCTAGCACCGCAGTTGGGATTGAAACTCTGATTGCCCAGCACAATTGTTGATTATGTGATAAATTGCAATTAGTTAATCCTAAAACCTGTAACTTCATGGAGGGCTTTTTGGTATTGATTGATAGCGCAATTTATTTTCTTTCCAAAATGTGCTGCAAGAGTTTTAATTTAGCAATTTTAGATCTATTATTATCATCACTTTGTAAATTATGGATGGTGAAACAAATGGAACATAACAAGCTAATTCAACATTTATTTTCATCTGTGTTTACAAGACCTCCTTTTGGAGTGTGTTTATCATCTTAATTAGGCTTTAAAGGAAAGGTCTGCTTGCAGCTGAGTCTTTTCTCACACTCTAAAGGGTTTTCTATTTGTTTTATACCAGCAGACCAAGAAAAGATGAAGGTGACTAAATGTTATCAGATATATTGATTTTACGACCTTATTATGCAGTGTTTTTAGCATTCACAATGAAATCAGTATTGTGATCAATCCACCAACTTTGATCCAGTTTCATGATTGTACATTCTGAAAGATTACTTAAATGGATAGAGATCAGAAATACCAGATCATCAAATCATCAAATATGCAGATTTTTTCTAGCAGCACAGATTTAACGTAATGTCTCTACAAAGTAGTGATCACCCTAATGTCTTTTTATCTGGCCATTTACAGTAATCCTGCAAATCAACAAACACTTAAATAGAGGCTTGAAAGATGCAGCTAAATGCTTGGAACAACACACCCGCTGTTTAGTAAGCAAAGACAGAAAAGAGAGGCTGCACAGAAGAAAATGTCAGCAGTGGGTTTGTTGTGGGCTGCTTGTGGAAATTACTACAAATGCAAGGATGTATGTTCAACAGTAAGTGATTCATGGATGACTTGCATCAGTTCAGAATCGTATGTATGAATTTGATTCGAGTGCAGTCTTAAACACATCTACATTTTCGCCCTGAGATATGGCATCAATATTTTCTGCTTTTTGTTCTGTTAAATATCATGGCAGTGCCTATGTTACATTACTCATAAACCTCTGAGGAGAACAGAGATAATCAGAAGTGTGTTAGTGACTAAGCTGGCAGATGGCACCTCTTCCGTTGATGCTCCCGTCCTTGCAGAAGTTGACCAGAAAAATCCTCGTTAAATTAGCCGTTGATTTCTGCCGCTCACACACCACCCTCCTCAGATCTGCTGTCTTGTGTATGTTGGTCCTCTGAGACCCTTCACTGCTGTGATTCACTTGTGCTCTTTAGCAGCCTGCTGAGTGGATTGTAAATATCATAAAGCAGCTGAGTCTTACATCCACTTTATACAAAAGACCTGTGTTTAGATGTTTTCTTTTATTCCAGCAGGGAGCTTACCCTCCCCTGACTCTTCAGTCCACCAGGGGCTTTTCTGTCTTTTATATATTTGGAGGTTCAGATCAGGAAAATTGAATTAGGGTTTTACTCTTTTATTTTCTTAAGAACCACCATCAAAAAGTGAAGCTTTAAGTTTCGGTAGTACTACTGGGATATGCATAAAGGCAAGATCATACTCATATAATCCCGTTGAAATTAGAATACAAGTTAAAAGCAAAGGATGCACAATGTGATCAGCATCAGCAGACAGTTGCTTCAGTGGTTTATTATTAGTACAGGCAGATACAATATGTGCTGAAATCATAACCTTTTATATAAGCATTTGTTTGTGGAGATTAGCAAGCCTGTATCTATGGTGTCCTGAAGAGCATTGCACCGTTTGCCGTCCACATACACATACAATAATTCATGCACACTCACAGCAGTGTGCCACACCCCTGGCTCTGCAAATGGTCTTACCTCTGTTATACCACTGGTACTCCCCCCTTACCACACACGGGGAGCATTTTTGTTGATATATGAAACTTAGTTGATACTCCCATGTTATACCTAGGTTAAAGTGGGACACATTTTTTTTAATTTAATCTTTATTTCACCAGGAATGTTCCCATTGAGACGTATAGATCTCTTTTGCTTGACAAACTTCAGCATGAGTGTGTGGTCACAGAGAACGAGCTGCAGTCAGACAGGACAGGTAATAGAAATAATGGGCCTGTTGATATTTAGGGGATATAAAGCATAATTAAAACTCTTTACATCCACAGGTTCACTGAGGAGAAGAGGAGGGAGGGGAAGGCAGGCAGAGGGTTTAAAACATGTTACAGGAGCAGAGGCTGTAGTATTTTTATTTACTGTTAATTATGGTATCAGATTCTGGGAAAATGAGGCGTAGGGGTTAGGCAGTTACCTCTGTTATGTATTTTAATTTATTAATGACTTATATTAAAAAAACAAATTAAAAAATGTGTTACAAGTGACTCTTAATAATTAACACTTCATTCAAATTAAATCTCCTATTTATTTTAACAAAGAATGTAGAATTGAAATAGAATAAAGAAAACAAAGTGTTTAAAGACTCAAAATTGTCCCGAGGAAGTTAGTTACAGTATCAGTGAGAGATGGTCATGCACTGGCTTGAAGTTTTGGAGATGTTGGAATCAAAAGTTAATTTATAGTCAAAATTTCATGTAAAACATCAAATCAATTATCCATTAAATATATGTTGCAAAGGATACATTTTTGCAGCCATGAATAGCCTTAGAGAGAAATTGGTATTGGCAAATATCGGCATTGGCAGGTCGGGGCAGGAGAAAAATAAAAAAAAATCAATCAGCCAATTGAAAAATGATCGACGTGATGCTTATAATATTGTGCATCCCCTTCTGTTTTGTTTTAAAATGAAAAGAAAAATATTTCACCCCTTAACAGACATTTATTTAAATATGTTGCAGAAACCAAAAGTTCCTATCTTTAACCCAGATTTGAACACATTATGATGATTTTTATTTACTCTGGACGTGTATTTGCAAGATTCTAGCAACATGACTGTATGATACAGGAGTGACAATACAGTAAACACAATGTATCGTGACACTATTAGCAGGATAAGATATCGCAATTTTTATGTACTAAATAGTTTATTACAGTATTATACCCAAAAAAATGGTTTCTAAACAGTGGTATGTATATAAAGCATGGATAAACTTTAATGTCAGTCCCAGAGACAGAAATTAAATATAATCACAGTGACTGTAATGGAGCGTCAAAGAATCAAATGGATAAATGCCTGCTGTCAACTAGCTATCAAAGGATGAAACGGATGTAAAAATACTGATATTGTGTTTAAAGATATTTCAACATTAAGTGCCACAATCATTAGGATATATTGTTGTATTTTCTTACACCGTCATTATTTACCCTTTGCTCAGCTTTGTCATTTCACTGACAAAGCTGAGCACACCATAAGTTAGCTGTATCTTTGATTGATTAACAAGTTAAGAAGCTAATATTCCAAAGATTTTAATGCTCATCTCTTCATCAGATTAATTTTTCTTATCTAATGGGACGGGCAAAAACTCTGGGTGATCTTACAGTGGCTGATTTGGGTGGAGGTTGATCTCTAGCCTGCAGCAGCAAGCTGACAGCTGCAAGCGCTGCATTTAGTGCAGTTTCATTTTTATGCTGATTTGCTTTTTCCAGCATTTTCATTTTCAGCGTACACCTTTTTGTGCACCAATAATTTAATCTGGAAGATGTGACTTGACAGCCGGATCAATAAGATTGGATATAGTTTTTCAGTTTTGAGAAATGTAGAGCAGGGCCTCCAAGAACCAATTCTGGACCTCTGTTCCCACTCACCATTGTCGATGATATCAAGTGCCTGCTGCTTCCTCCCAATAAGGACCTGCAGGGTATAAACATCCCCTTTCTCTTGACATTGCTCCCACTGACAGTAAGAGCTATATTAACTTTAATTCAGCACATAGAGCCTCAGCAGTGTGACAAAGCAAATCCTTAATGTATCCCAGAACAAAGACAGCACAAAGTTGACTGAAGTGTAAGAGAAAATAAATGCCAGCCGATCACCAGCATTACAGCAAATAGTGAAGAGCTGTATCAAAAGTAACTGACATCAAGCTGTTACACCATTTCCCCTCAGATCTTCTTCTTAAATGTCATTGATGTCTTCTTACAGCATGCTGGGGTGTCATGCTGTGATTTTCTTTCTTTAATGGTGCTTAAAGCCAGTTCTTCACTGAGTTTGGAGATGGTAAAACCACCAAAAGGATTCTTGTTTTTTCTGCATGTGTGCAACTTCCTAATCTCCTGAAAAACAGTATCAGAGGTTACCAGAGTGGTCTCAGTGCCTCTGATTACTGCGTGATATTGATGCTAATGGGCGCAGCTGGATAGTGCGCTTGGTCAGTGATCGGGAGGTTGCAGGTTCAAGCCCAGCTCCGGGCAACACATGGCGTTGTGTCCTTGGGCAAGACACTTAACCCCAAGTTGCTCCCACTGCTGCGTCAGTGGCGTGTAAATGGGCACGAAAGGGCGTGAAAGTGTTAGCTGATACTGATGGATAACTAACATAGAAACTCTGAACCATCAGTGAGTGAATGTGGGAGCGAATGGGTTTGAATGGGTAGGTGTGACCTGCGGTGTAAAGCAGCTTTGAGTAGTCAAAGACTAGAAAAGCGCTATATAAGCTCCAGTCCATTCACCATTTACCACATGTTTTGAGCAGTGAAGCAGATGTAAATACACCATGAATGGTGGTGAATTTTAATACAGGTAACAGGCACTTGTGGAAACATTTCTCAGTGTGCTGTTATATTAGTTGCCTTAAGAACTTTGCCAACTCTTTAGATGTTAAAAACAGGGGTCAAATTGCATTTTGTCTGCTATATATTAAGGTAACTAGCAGGTAGGATTACATGAAAATACACCGGTCACTGTTGTTTTTTTTTTCAGATATTCAATGAAAGTTTAAGATGTAAAATAAGCTGTTAAGAGGTCCTGATATTGAGTGCAAACAGGAGCCAGAGCTTTGCTGTCAGTTTGACAGCTATGTACATTAAAGATAAATTATACTTAACAGAAGGTTTTTTCTTGCCGCCATAATGGAGGGATTCATGATTGGCTATATGGATTCATGTTGGGTGTTGGATGTATATATTTGTATATATATGTATATGTGTATTTTTATATGTATATATGTATCTATGCATATATGTGTATCCATAATATGAAGAGCTTTGTGCTCTATTGTAAAGTGTCTTGAGATAACACTTGTTATGAATTGGCGCTATACAAATAAAGATTGATTGATTGATTGATTGATTGATTGATTGATTGATCTCACACAGGGGATTTTTTTTGTGTGTCAACAGCAGCAAAGGGTTTACAGGATAGTGAATAAAACACAGCACATAAGTGATTGAACAGTTTTAACCAGCAAGCATTACAGAAATCCAAATATTGTATTTAAGTATTGCCCAACAAATCAGATAATTCTGAGGTGTGTAAGCTGATTTTGAGAGAGGAGGACTGAGGAGACCCACTAGCACTCAAGGTTTCCTTAAAAACTTCCACTTAAAACATCTGACTATGAAAGAAAAGTACACCCACCCTCTCATTTTTAACTTGAAGCCCATGTAGTTGCTAAAGTAATCAATTGCTTCAAAGTCATCTGACTTTAATTTTAATATAAAACTTGATCAAGCTTAGAAGACAAAATTTTTCCCAACACAAGCAGACAGGCACATCATTATTGCTGCCTTTGTTAACATTTAGTCTTCTATTCTCAGCCAACTAACTGCTAAATTTTGGCAGTGGATGGAGTGGGGATGGGATGAGTCGAGCCTCTCTGTGGGACACGGCTGTTCTAAAGCCTTGCCCTATGACCCTCGCAGCACAGCCAGCCGTAGCCTGCTTCAAAAGCAACATGCAGACAGCCTGTGTCTGCATACTTTAGAGCCATAAACCCACCCCAGGCATCCTCCTGCACCCCTCCTCTATGCTAAATACCAACCCATCCTGTCAAACAAAAGAAAGTGGCCCTGTTGCCCTTAGGCGTGCATACAACAGATACAACAGACCCATGCTCTCTGCTCATTATTCATCAAGATTTTTAGCTTTCACTGAATAAGTCCTCAGAAGAAAATGTCTGAAGCTGATTTTTTTAGGGGTCGGCTACAGCCAGGATTAAGGCTTTCAGAGGACTTGTAACACTCTACAGGGAGCAAGATGCTTCGCTCAGTTGGCTCATGATCATATGTGGAGCACTGGTGCCTTTGCAGTCTGTCCTATCTGCCTCATTGTCAGAACCCAAAAATAATTCCCCAGCCCTTTCACACATGGGTTAACCACTCCTGAGGCCATTTATTAAGTGTTTCTCTCCCAAGCCACCATTGTCTCCTGCGACATTTGGACTTCCAAGTGTCTTTTCAATGGCAGTGAATAGAGATGCTTCAGTGTTTTCTCCCCGCTGGTGATCTGTGCAACCAAAGTTAATAACGCCCCTTGTGTTGTGCTGACAGGCTGAAAGCTTCCCACTTCATTTTTACTCACTGCAGACTTCCCCTGTCATTCACTTGTTCAAACATTTGTGGAAGTGTTGTTCAAAAACCTTGGCACAGGCTAAACAAACAGCATCTTTGTTTCCTGTGTCCTTGGTTTTTTGTGTATGTGCCAGTGGAGCATGTATATTGACTTTCACTGTTTGTAGCCAAGTGTTTTATATCTATTTTTATGCTTCATTTTTTCCAAATATGTAACACCAATCTAACATAAAATAATGTAATCCACTTATACAGGCAGCCCATCCTCATATGACTTGCGTACAGAGATTAGAGTTTCTTCTAAAATTTAACAAAAATGCCACGAGTCCAAAATTCCCATATCAACCCCCAGTCCCCACCTCCCTTTGTCCTGTCCCATGTCTTGACTAAGACCAATATCAGCATTTCCTGCAAAGCCTAACAGCTTGCAGCATCCACCTTAACTGATGTCAGGCCTGCAGTAAACAGACACAGAATGGTGGCTCTTGCACCATACATTGACAGTGCTCTAAAAAATATCCATTTTGAACAGAGCCTTGTCCAAAGAACAGATTTACTTGTTCAAATATGTAGAGGTCAGGAAATATAGAGTCTGTTGATACAAGATTAATATCCATTTGGGATATTTGGCTCCCATACTGACTATGAGTGTACACACAATGTGCTTCCAGTGAAGACTTGGAATCATAACTTAAAGCTCATTCGTGATACCCGAGCCATAACCCCAGTTGATGGTTGTTTTGACTGATGGAAATGGTTAAAAAAGAGAGAGGATGCCTTTCCAACATTTGATAAGAAACAGTAACAGAAGAAGAGGAATTTAAGCATTTTGGACTGTGCCTCTGATGTTATTGTCTCTTATGATGAGTCCTGAGTGTTTTTAGAAATGAATAATGCCAGATACAGCAACCCAAACAAAAACTGAAAATGAGGAAGAAGAGAAATACAAGGAGGACAAGGGCTTCATTGGCCATTGTTCCTGGGAGGAAGCTTTGGGTGCAGGACAGAAGTTGAAATACAGTGGAATACAGTTGTTTCTGCACATTCACTGACAAACTTTTGACTGAGTGAAGGGCAGGTTAGCAGATTTTAGCAGTTTACGTTAATGGTCAGGGTGTTGTTTCATGCATGTTGCTGCTGTTTGACCAAATCAGTCTTGATAAGAGCATCCCAGACCACCTTATGTAGTCTGAAGTATCAATATCAATCATTGTCAGTACAGATTGAAACATGTGCATACACAGCATTAAGGACAATCATTTAGTATGAGGATGAGGATGGATGTTAATACACTCTATAAACAGGACCATAGTGCAATATCCTCTCTGCTGCTGCAACTGCATGTGCACACATTTATGCGTGGAAGTGTGCAGTCAGTCTCCTTTACTATAACTGACCTTCTCCTCTCATTGTGACAGCGTATTTGTGTTAGAAAGTGATGTTGACCAAGGTAAATATCATTTTATTACCTAATAGTATACGCTATTGTTTTAAAATGCAAAAATTAAGCAATAATACTTTGAAGCATTGTGCTTCATTTATAAGTGCTGTGGGTATACAGCCATTATATGTGATATATATATATGGTTAATATGTATGGTCATCATGTCGGCAGTCAATATAGGTGGAAATTTATCTGCCAACATCGGTATTGTGCAGATAAAATCATGCATACCTAATAAAAATGCTTCAAAATAGGGTATTCCTCTTCATTTATTTTGCCAGATGTGTGTCTACTTTATATAAGTGAATGCACCCCACTTGCCCCAAGAAGCCTACTACCTCCTTGACTTGTTAATTTCCTTTGGCAAACACTGACTAGCGTAAGATTATTCAGGTAAATAAGAAGTGAAGAAGTAAGACATGTTAACATCAATGATAATCTCTTAACTATGATAATATCATTACAAAAATGTAGTATTGTGAAGAAGGGGACATGATTCAAAATAGGAAGACTATAAAAGTTATCAGTCTATTAACGCATATCTACAGATAATACTGATGACCTACCTAAATGTGGGGATCCAGTAAGCATTTATCACATGCTCCTGGCCTATAAAATAATTTGTTCTGTGTTTGTCCATCACTCTCTGTCAAATTAGCAGAGTTGTTGAATGGAAAAAAAGCAGTTCAAGCCTCTAAATGATTTTGTACTTATGAAGGAGCTCTTCTCAATCCAGTTAGCTTATTGAAGGACTGAGCTAATGTGGTGAAATGTCTTGGGGCCGCCATTCTCCATCACTCTCTGAAGAACTAGCCACTCTTATCCAAAGTGTTTTACTACCCAATGTGGCTAAAAGATTTCTTAGTTAATTGTTTTAACAGCCATCCCGACTACACAGCACCCTTCAATATAGCAAAATTAGAAGACTTTGAAGCTCTCATCCTCTCTGAACAAAATTGGAGTTGTGCGACCCTCCTTTGCTCAGTCTATGTGACTTTCACACTTGATTAAGCTTGCAAATCTAGTTTTCTTTCTTTTGAGGTAGGAGGTGTGACCTTGGCCCGAGAGACCTGTTAAGACTTAATTAGATTGGCTGGACATAAAGATACATCTCAGCCGTGTTTTAGCTGCAGCCCATGTACCTGCTTTCATCAGCACTTGTTTCATCTGTTTTGTTCATGCCTCTGTTGTGTGTCATTTCCTTATAGTGTCCTATATCTGGAAAGCAGGGTGAAGTAGCCTCTATATATGGATCATAATATAATGTATTGGCAACTAATGCAATCGTAGACTGAAACTGCTAAAAAGATAATGATTGTTCTTCATATATATATATATATATATATATATATATATATATATATATATATATATATATATATATATATATATATACATATATATAAACTACAGTTCCGCAGCTGTGGCCTGCTGAGGAACTGTAGTTGGACTTGGAGAGGTCATTTAAAATGAATTGAAACCAGAAGTATGATTTACACCTCATTTTAAATTGTCATAAAATGCTTACTTACTGTTGCTGAAAATGAAAGAAAGTGCTTAATTCTTTGAAGCTGATGTTGGTGGGCCTAATGATATTCAGGCGTACTAAGATTTAGTAAAGGCAGGTCTAGAAAGCTAAAACTCTGTATATATATTTTTAATCAAATATGAACTATGCCACATTTGAAGGTGGTTCAAAATTACTTCTGTGCTGCTTCATTTTCCACTGTAAAATATATCAGTTTGTCCATCAGGATTAAAGAACTGCTTAGCTTTACACAGTGAGGTACGCAAGTCCAGATTATAATCAGAATCAGAATCAGAATCAGAATCATCTTTATTGGCCAAGTATGTTTGTGACAATTTGGTTTCAGCAGGTGGTATCGCTCACGGAATAACAGCAACAAAAATAAACATAACCATACTAGAAAAATATATGTACATATATTTATATATATACACACCTAATTTGAATAGAAGAAGATTATGTACACTCAGTAGAAAAAGAGAAAAATATGTTTATATGCTATATGTATGTACACTTGTGCAGAGAAATAAATATATGTACAATTGGTGCGAAGTACACATTGTATCTTGACATCTTTTCACAAAATCATAAGCCAGAAGAGATTTTAAAGATTTGGCTTTGTTTTTTTATCACTCACTCCTATTTCAAAAACTTATAAAGACCTGAATTTTTACCAAGAACTAATCAAGGATAATTTGGATTCTTCTGATTTGAATACCTTAATTTCTCAATTATAACATGCACTTGATTGTAACACGCACCCCATATTTTCAGGATTTTTGAGTGGAAAAACACTGTACTCGAATATAACAAGCACCCAGATTTTGCCCAAACCTTTCTCTCTCAGACAACTCAAAAATTACCTTTATTCAAAGTTTTAGTCAATGAAATTTCAGTATTTTCGCAACACATACATGATTTTCTCTAAAATGGATGCTTAAACACCTTTTGCTTTACGCATGCGCAATTACTCAATTTCTGCTCGAGCATGCTCAGTAGTAGTGTACCAACCAATCAGAGAGCAGCTTTCATCATGCCGATGTCTTTGACCAATCACAGCACAGCTATTTTGCGCCCATTGCTCACAAGATGGCAGTACTCTGTGTTTGCCGGTTAGTGGTAACACTTGAGAATGAAACGATGATTACACAAAGTTAAACTAATTGAGACCCGTAATATTTGATTAGAACAGTTTAACAGTTTAATAAGAATTATGCAAGTTTGGCGGAAATGTTCAGCAGAGAAAGAGAATATTTTGGCTATTTGTATCAGTTGTGTTGCAAACCAGATGTTGGCGAGACTAAATATTTTAAGTATTTTACTTTTGCACTCGTGTATGATATGCGCCAGAAAAATTAGAGCTTATTTAAAAGCAAAAAAGTGCGTGTTATAATCGAGAAATTACCGTAGTTAGCCAGTGAGTTTACATGGTAGAGTATTCTAGAGTCCTTCTACAGTAATGTGTACATCAGTGTTCGATTTCATTGGTTTC
This sequence comes from Cetoscarus ocellatus, assembly GCA_037902135.1. NCBI lineage: Eukaryota > Metazoa > Chordata > Actinopteri > Labriformes > Labridae > Cetoscarus > Cetoscarus ocellatus. Next base: position 22,886 of record JBAMNC010001581.1, read on the forward strand.
CAGTGTTTAGTGATTTAGGGAAAATATATATCTGTGTGAGGTCTTTTTCTCAGCCCAAATTATGAGTTCAAGCAAGAAAGTGGAGTCACTTATAACATTAATGATCGTTCTTTGTTGTTGAAGTGTTCCAGTGAGCCATACTGGTGCAACAGCATGCACTGTTCCAGAGTTTTCTAGAGTTTTCACTATTAATTGTCCTCATTTAAATATTTTAATCTGTTTTGTCTTGAAAGTTTAAGGCACCAAAAGGTTTTTGTAAGCAGTTTTGAGGCACTGTTCATAATAAGATGGATGGATATAAAAAACAGAAGAGCTTTGTTTCCTCTTACCATCTGCATCATGTCTAGTTAATTATGATGTCCAGAAAAAATCAAGGGGGTAGCTGGGTAAACACTCTCAAGAAATCTGAAGTGCTTACCAAAATATTTGAGTTTTTGGTCTTATGTTGAAATAAATAAGGCTTATTTATCAATGCTGTCAAAATTAATTTCCACGATATCAATTGTTTTGACTTGTATACGTTCGTCCGTGGTTATTTCACCTAGTTAACCAATGTCATACATCACCAACAAGAGCTGCTTTTCTTCATGTCTGTATAATTTGGTGTTGTTTTAGTCATAGTAAATAGTATTACATCTTATCTTAGGATTATTTGTTTCTTTCTGCTATAACACTGTCCATTGCTCTTTTTCCAACCAGCAAATGAGCCGGCTCTGTGAGCTTCTGCTCACACTGGCAGGTCAGATTTTAAGTTGGAGCTAACTAGTTACATCCTGTTCAACTGTTACTATGAAATTAAAATGCCATCTACAGCTCCACAGGGAAGCACAAAGCTCACTGCTGCAGAGCTGTTTCCTCACAGTCAGGAGGTGATAATCTGCTGATCTTTCCTTGTTGAGCTTCCTTCTTGTTCCCGTGAGTGAGCCTTTTTGAGGCCCTGATGTCCTTCCACAGTTGGAAAACCTGCTAGTTGGATGAGCTGGAAAACTGTGTGTGGGTCATAAACAAAAAACATTTAAGGATGTATTGAAGTTTTTTTTTGTTGTTGTTGGTCCCAGCAGAGCCCGTGATGCCATTGCTGGTTAGTGTTGGTCAGTGTTCAAGTTGAGATGTAAGTTTTGAGCTGAGTTTCAGTTGCCAAAGAAACAGACTTTTCTCTTCCAGAGATGGGTTTCAAATGTCTGAGAGTAGGGTCTGTATATTCTGAAATACAAAGCAATGCAATGTCTTTGTTCTATCATATATTGCAATATGAGAAAACAGTAATTTTCCCAATTAAAACTGGTGAGATTTTCTAGGCTTGCATTTGGGAAATAAGCATTTGACTCATACAGACACGATGTAATTATTCCACACTTATGTGTTTCTTTATAATAAAGTCACAAAAATTATGACTAAATAGTTTTGTTTGGTAATAACACTCAGTAATGTAACAGGGACATTGAGTGTGATAAACATACCAATTTAAAGAATCCATGTAAGCCTTGGCCATAGCTGTTGTATCATTATGTTCCTGAATTCAAATAATTACAAAGCCTCTTTTTTAAAGATTTATTTGGGGATTTTATGCCTTTATTTTGAAAAAGGCAGTGGATGGAGTCAGTGACTGGTTAAAGAGAAAGGGAGGGGTGAAATGTAGGAAAGAAGCCAAACACTGGCTTTGGACCCAGGATGCCCTGGACAAGGGTGGTGGCCTCTATTTGTGAGTCTATATGACAGACAACATGGCCACTAGACCATTGGTGCCTATGAAACCCCCTCTTTTAACTGGTATTGATAAATCTGAGAGTGGCTTATAGCTAACAATAGCTCAATGCATTGAAATGCACAGCTGTAATATGCAGGCCACCTGTCAGGAGATAAAATGTTCTCACAATAAGCCCTGTTCATGTAAAGTTTTTAGTCACAAACTGTAACCTTTTGTCATGTTTTGAGTGGACATGACAACAGTATCTTAATTTCTGTTGCAGTGTATACTGACATTATAAGATGATGAGCATTCTTGCATGTGTGTTTTGCATAATGGCAGAAGTTACATTACTTACCAATTGCATTGCATGTGTACTACATTGTTTTTTGGCTAAATGAGTGGATTTGTGTGCAAAGAGGTTGTATGAACACTTCTTTTTTATTTTTCCACAGATCACTTGTCATGGGGAAATGGCTCGAGAGAAAAATAATAGCTTTTATCCCCTGAAGTGGTTGTTCCTATTTAATGTGATAAGTTTAGACTTTTGTGATGTGTAAATTATAAATTATAAAAAGGAACATTTTGAATAATTGAGCGGCTTTTTAAAGGGTTACTTTCTCATCACTTGTTCTAGTTTGTTAAACATTTTGGGGGTTCTTTTTCTGCCTTTATTGGATACACGCTTGTACAAATGCCTTACATCACCTGCTGGGGATTTCAGATGGAAATTAGCCTGTGGCTAAAAACTGGCACATTTCCATGTTCATTATTGTGCATTGTTCTCTATTTAAAGAAATAAAATAAAATAATAAAAAAGAAGAAGAGACAGTGCATAGCAATGGAAATTGAGGTGACATATAGATGGTAAATGGTAAATGGACTTGAGCTTATACAGCGCCTTTCTAGTCTTTTGACTACTCAAAGCTGCTTTACACCGCAGGTCACACTTACCCATTCACACCCATTTGCTCTCACATTCACTCACTGATGGTTCAGAGTTTCTATGGGTCAATATGCTGTAAAGGTCTCAGTCCACATCTAGATCTTAAGCTCTCTGTGCATGGAGCACACTGACAAACTGCCCAGCTATCTGTGCCTCATTTTTATGACTTCTTTTTGTTTTTTTGTTTTCTGCTTTTTTTGCCTCTATTGGATAAATAAGACACTGCTCAGAACAGAAGACTTGGCAGAGAGAGGGGCTGAGACACAAGGGAGAAAAGCCACAGGCTGTAATCAAACATAGGTCACTGGCATCGAGGCAGGAGCCTCCATACATGGGATGCACAGACATAACCCCCTGGGCTATGGACACCCCTCTAGTTTATTGTCAATAGACTCCATTAGTACAGTCAAAATTCAGACAGCTGTAATCTAAAAAGTAAAATATTAGTTTTCTTTAAGTTTTCTTCAGATGACATGTAGCACCTCTCATTAACTGGTATACCTGCAATCCTCTTTATAGGTCACCTTAAATGTGGAACTTTAGGACTAACTGAGCCAGTTATTATCTTTTAATCTTAAGTTTAATGAATCCTGTTTTTTCTCTCTTACATTTTGTACACATCCGCCATCTCATTATGGATGCTGCTGAAGTGTATAAGCCTCAGGAATGCTGACTGCAGAAAAGGGAGTGTATGTGCTGTCTCTTTAGAGCTCAACATATGAAGAAGTGCAGCTGAATAAATCAGCTTTTCTGTATCATCAAAGTGAAGACATGTCTCTTCCCCCCTGCTTTTCCATACTGCACTGTACACTGGTTCCTCATGCCTGAGACGAACATTTGTTATTCAGCTCAGCTCTGACAGCGGCCCTGTTAGCAATGACGAATTTGATGGACTATAGCTTCCTCAATGTCACATCTCCAACCAGCTCCATCCGTCTCTAGCAAGGCACCCTGTTACCAAGGGAGGAGGAGCCTTGTTTGTCAGGGGAGGTATAATGGAATGATGCTGTATGAGGGTATAGATGGGTTGTCATGGATATAGGAACTTTTAAATAAGTAATCAAGCATTGTTGTCACTTAATGGATTTCAAGCTGTGTTTCGTTGTCTGTTAAATGGACCTTAGACTCATTTTCTTTGGTGATACAGCGTTGCTTGAAATAGAAGGTTTTCTATCTCCAGGTAGGGAATGAGGTTGTTAAAGCTCTCCATCTGCAGTAAAGACAGACAATCAGCACAACTCTGAAGATCTCTAACTACATCATTCATTCACTGAGTGAATCTGAAGTGAGCTGTGCACTCTAAACAGAAAAATCTGACTTTACCGAGTCAGAGTTAAATTGATATGAGTGTTTCAGCCCTAAAGAAAAGAAAGCTGTGTAAATCAGCATTAAAGGATTACTTGTTGACTAAAATCACAGATGATATGCACCTTTTCATTAAAATGTAGACATTTATAGCTATACTGAGCATTAACACAACAGAAATCTAGGTAGAAATGAGTGAGTTAAGTTCATTTAAGACTCAATTATGCTCAGAAAGGATACACCTGTGGACGCTGATGGAGCCCTGTGTTCGTTTTTTGTGTTAAGTTTGTCTATAAGTCTGCACATTCTCCAGAAGCTTACAAAACTGACCAGATGCTGCTGTGCCACTGGCAACCGTCAGGGCAGGGATGAGGATGATTAGCAAATATTAAAACCAGACTTACAACACTGAGATAGAATAGTGTGGACGCTTTTGAGCTGCTTAACTATGAACACGGCCTCCTTGATATGAGAAAAAGATGCAATGTGTGATAACACTGTCCAATATTGCAATAATAATAATTATTGCAATAAATTAACATGTCCGTGAAGTGTATATTTTAGCTCTAAAGTTTATAGATCTTTCCATCTAGTTGGGCCAAACACTACTCTGTCTTATAACTGGTTTACATGTGCCTGTTGATACATAAATGTTGTCCAAAGTTTTTGTTAATTAGTGAGATATAACACTTCAATTGGAAAAAGTACACTCATTCCAACTCATGGGCAAAGTCAGATTCACAGAATCACATTAATTATTGTGATTATACGCTGCACATCCTTTACTGAATAAACAGTAATGGCCTCTGTCATTCCACTTTAATGTTGTATTTTTTTTAGTTAGATAAGGAGCCATACTCCTTAAACTCTAAGAACTGGTGTTTGTTGAAATGATTGCAAGGTTTTTGTCTTGATGCTGCTCAAAGTTAATATATATGCAGTGTTTTTTTGATTAATTTTTTCACCTAACAAACATTCTTTGAACATTTTCCTATCATGTTCAGTGAAAATGCAGTTAATTGTTGAAACATACCATTAATATAGTACATTTTTGTTTGTCATTTTTGTTTGGTGAATTCCGTTTTAATATTCTCCCCAATGTAAAATATGGTTACATCCTTTATGCAATGTGGATGTAAAAACCATTTTTATAAAACACTGTGTGCAATTTTTACTGCTTGTGGAGGTTTTTTTTGCCTGTAGACTTCGTGACAAATTTGAGTTGAAATTTCGGCTAAACTGGCCAGGTCAATAATCACTCAATGTAGTTCCCCAAATGTCCATGTGAGGCAGGCTTATGAAATGATTCAGTGCAAATTACCAACTCTGTTAAAATTTAAACACAAAATGCTGTATTTACCACTGAGGCTATATTTCTCTCTTTTCTTATCAAATGTGTGGGTATAGACTTTTACATAATAGCTAAAATTTGAAACTTAACTTCAATTATTAGGGGCATGGTCACATTTAGAAGGAAGCAAGGGCCACTAAAGTCACTGAATTTACTCTTTGAGTACATACTCTCTCTGGCCAAAGATGGCCGGGCCTTTCTGGACAAAGGAGAGTGGAATATAAAGAGAGACAATGTACCAATCTTGAGGCTCTTTTATCATTCAAAATGTTAATATGTGTATTTATGTCAACTTTATTGGACTAATTATGTATAAAGCCTTTTGTGTGTTTTATTAATGAGGTGAAATCTGTGATGTTGTGGTAGCCTGTCTCAACACAAACATTAAGTAGATTTCTGTACTCTAATTCATGAATAAGTTAATCACTAATAGTACTGGACTACATTATATAGGAGTCATAGGAGAAGTGTCAAGTGATTGTACTAAGATATTGTGGCTGTTTTGAGAGATTAAAAAAATCAACCAACAGTTCTATTTTTCTTGGCTAGCACTTGAGAGCCAAACTTGAAATTAAGTTGTAAACAACCCTATCCCATCGGTGTAAGTGTACATCAGCCAAAAGGATGAAGAGAGAAGCTGTGCCTGAAGCTCAGGCTACACACTCATGGGGCCGGAAATATAAATGATGCATTAGCACAATAACATTTAGACAGGCTGCTTCTACGAGAGCTGGAGTATTTAAAACCAGGCCACGGGCAGGTGAATGATTAGGTGAGAATAATCATGTCTTATTTATGAGAGAATATCTCAGTGTGTTTGGATATGAGCACACAAAGTAAATCTCAGATTTCCTTTTAAGTTTGACTGAGATGTCAATGTGAATGACTATGTAAGGGTGCATGTGATAATTTAGTTATAATGTGCAATCAAACAGGTGCTATAAAAACCCACATTAACATGTGATGACAGCTGCTCTGCTGTTATTATTAGAGGTTCATGCCAAAGCAAAACCATTAAGGTAATTGCTCTCTGCCTTCTCAGCCAATCAAATTAAAGACATGCAGCTCAGGGAGGTGTATCAATTCACAAACATGTAATTAAGATCATAGAAATCCGAATTCCATGTGTCTGAATAGTTTTATAACGGCTTACGTAGATGGAATATGAACCCCAGCTTAGCAGTTTGGCCAACCTGCAGATAAATGTGTGTTTTTACTGATGAGATTCACATTTCACTGAAAATCTCAATTAGCAGAGAGGCTACTTGATCTTAAATCTCATGTGTATGTTTTAGGATTGTCATGGTACAAGATTTAGGATTTTTAATAAGACTCAAGTGAAAAGCAAACAATATTTAGTCCTTTTTAATTGCACAAGAAGTCTAAGGCACCCAATATTAGGTTATTGTTTTAATTATGCAGATATTTTGAGCAGTTTAGATAGTGCTAGATCTGAAGCCCAATTCAGTTTTTGGTTAAACTACAACAGGACTGTTACAAGCTTCAGAGTGTTCAAATACCATCAATAAGTGTTTCTGGAGAATGATGAGAAATATATAATAGAAAATATTTTGACTGATGTTGGGATCCTGATAAGTATACGTTTCAATGCCCTGAACTTCAAATGATAAATACAATTGTTGAGTGGCCTTGAGCGGCATCAACAACTGTGAACCAAATTTTTCAAGTTACTTTGCTCTGTTTCAGGTCTGATCCCTCAATACCTGGGTGGTTTCATGACTGAGGTTGTTTTACTTTTTTTGTTAACCTGCAGTTGCCTTTCTGTCCTCCTCTGCAGCTCTTTTACCTTTCAAACATACACATTTTCATGCTATGGCTTACTCCAGGGATGCAGGTTTATAGACAGCTGCACAGTTACATTTAGATAACAAAATAGCAGGCACCAAATTTACAAGTAGGTTCATCCAGTTCTTGAAAATCACATCAATACAGACCAATAATCAGATAAGATAAGATATTCCTTTTTCAGTCCCACAGGGGAAAATTCCAAATTTAGAGTAGCTGCAGAATACAAAGAAAAAATATAAGACAGAAACTTACAAATGAAAAACAAAATAAAGTAAATATATAAGTGGTATTTTCAGTGGTTATGTACATTTTTGATATTTGACAAATGGAAAATTTGAGATATTATAAATATAAGTACGGTTTATTGCACACTGGAGAGGTTTTTGTTGTAGAGTCTAACGACTGCGGGAAGGAAGGACCTGCGATATGTCTCCGTCACACACTTTGGGTGGAGCATCCTGAGCATTTGAAATCCCACTGAAATGCTCAGTCTAAAGTGCAATGTGGTCTCCTCAGTAACTACTGCATTGCTGCCAAATGGCCCCTCTAATGTGGAAGTAAATGAAGGACATTGAACAAACCGATTGTACCAGTAGCATCTGGTTGGTACACTAGCAAACAGTATTTTGATCTAGAAAATATTATTTAAGTTGTATTTAAGCTGTATCCAGTTATTCCTAAATATAGCCATTTAACAGATGGAGCAAGTACCCATTCAGCACAGATATATGGATGTTAAACTCAACAGCCAAATCAAGTACAAATATATGAAATCGCCACACTCTACTCTGCAAAGCAATTTCATATCTTTCGCCCCCTGACATTATGATCCAGATGTAATTTTTCACTTTTGAGTGCTTTACTGATTTCAGACTAGTTGGATTTGAAATTGCATTTCATTGCATCATCAATTAGTAGTTGCATCATCCCTGTTTCCTTCTGCGCCTCACTTTTTTTTTTTTGCTCCTTTCAACAAGTGTAGACTGGTCAGATATCCCCAAGAACATAGTTTTGGAATTTCTTGCATAAAAGTCCCCTCAGACGTTAGATTTTGGCATGTCCATAAACCCCCCTATTTCATCCCTGCTCAGAACAGGCTATATTTTTTAATAATTATTTTTATTATTTAAAAAAAAAATTAACAATTTAAAGAAAAGGAACACAGGAACAAAAAAATCACAAAATTAAACAAAACACCAACCCCCAAAACAGCTCACCAGTTTGGGACCAACATAAAGGCTTAGAATTCCAACCACAAATCAGGCAAAAATGTTTGTATGCATGTAAAATTAGAACAGGCTATTTTTGTGTAAAATCTTCATAGGCTGTGTCTTAGTATGGTCCCCTCAGGACTTAGATATTGCTTTAGCACCCCAGAGCTGTGCTCTAATGTTAACTGTGTCTACACAAACATGCTTTAATATGTTTATTCGACTGGAGACACACCCTAAGCAATACCTTGCTTAGGAAGCAGCAGAGGGAGGGGAGTTTTTTTTGTTATGCCATAGGGTTTGTAGACAGACCATGGACATATTTTTAGATAAAAAATATTTAAAAGTGTATTTTACATAATATTGTGTAAGCGCCCACAGTTTCCATGATAACCAAGATTGTCTAATTTTTAAAATGTCTGGTCTTTAAAAGTATGAAAATGGAACTTTTACAATGTCATGATTACATAAATTCTGCTAATTAGAGGACTGAATTGCTCCCAGAGAGAGAGGAGGGAGAAAGAGAGAGAGAGAGAGAGAGGCATCCTTAGACAACTCCTCTGAAAGGCTTCCAGTGGACATTTGGACTTCCCATTTGGAAAATGTTTGAGCCAAGACACATGGACATTCAGGGTTACAAAATGAGTTTCCAGCTCACAGACTTGTAAGCAGTGTCAAAGATTTGGTGTGTTCATCAAACAAGCCAACAGCAGTACGATAGCCGTGATGCCCTTAGCATGTTCCTGTGTGGCCACGTAAACACAGATGGTCGAAGGATAGACGGGAAAGGAAGGAAACGGCCTGAAAGCTGCAGGGAGAGATTGCAGGGATTTATCAGAGAGCAATTACAGGAAAGAGAGAAAACAGGAGATTGACAGTACACTGCCGCCCTCACTGCAGTAATAATTTGGTTGGAAAGGCCGCTTTACAGCTAACCCTGCAGAATATCGCAAAGCCAAGATCTGCTAAAAAAAGAGCCCTTTTTTCCATCACCTGGAGGCTTTTACCTTCACCGCTGACTGGCATGTTCAGCGTCGTGGCTGGATGGCCTGCGGACACTTGACATTTCTGCTTCATTCTTTAACTCGTAGAGCTACTAAATCTTGAGTATATGTGTTAAGACTTTTATTTGTGAAGTTGGAAGCTGGGGGTCTAAAGATTTGAACTAAAGCCTGAATCGAGCCTCTCAAATAAGTTTTTTTTTTTTCAGAGGTGTGGTGGGTGTTATTCCTAGAGACATGCTATCAGGTGAAATCTCATCTCTTTGCAAAGTGACGGTTCATTTTCTCACCATGGCAGGACTCCTGTCATTAAATCAATGTGTTTGACGAAGAGTCACACCAAGAAAAACACAGCGTGCCTTCATTTCTTTAAGTATTTCAGCAGGAACTTTCTGTCTGTAATTATTCCTGCAAAGATGGCTCGTGATCTAATCATTTCATTAGGGAACCTGACCTTAGATTCCTCTTGAGGGAATTGAATAAACTCTCCGTCTCCCACACAGAAATCATAGCAGGGGCTTCTATCTGCGTCCTCTCCCAAGGAAATAAAATCTTCTTATCCCCATGTCGCCATTACCCTTCACCTCTCAGCAGAGGTGAGGCTCAACAAGGGGTGAATTTTGTGTCATTTTAAGTTTCTTACTTTAGGGGTTTCTTTAGCACAGCTGCATCCTTATTTGGGTGAGGTGAAGGTAGGGCTCATAAATATGCTGAGTTTCTAAGATATATTGATTGAATTTCAAGCAGGATGATAAAATGCTTTGTATGGTTTTAGTTCATGCTGATATAGGTAAAAAGATTGTTCTAGGTAAAAACCTCTACAAGTAAAATGTTTATTGAGTACAAGATCATCAATTTAAAATGTTGAATCTAAATGAGGAGTTGTCTTTATGCATGTATTTATGTTAGTCAAGACAAGGCAAGTTTGTTTGTAAAGCACATTTCAGCAACAAGCCAATTCAAGTGCTTCACACAACACATCAGAGCACAATGACAGGGGAAAGAAAAACCCATCCGAATAAAACTTTTATAAAGACAAAGACATTCAAAGATAAAAAGAGAAGAAACGGTGAGCTAAAACCAACATATAAATGTAGAGGAAGTGTTTATAATTAAAACTCAAAATTGAACCATTTTAAATCAAAGTAGTGACTAAAATGTATTTTTCTGTAACGCAGCAAAACTGTGATGGATATAGTGCCATGCTGGAATTCAAACAGTCATGAAATACTTAAATTAATCTAATCCAAGGCAGCTTTAAACAAATGAGTCTTGAAAAGAACTGAGAATTTCAGCAGACCTGCAGTTTTCTGGAAGTTTGCTCCAGATATGTGGAGCATAGAGACTGAACTATTCCATGTTTGGCTCTGACTCTGGGGACAGAGAGCAGACCTTGACCTTGAAGGTGGCAAAATCTAAAACTACTGAAACCTGTATTTAACACTAAGGCGAGGAAAGCTGAAGTCACTAACGCCCAGTTTTGAATAATTAAACATCTTTATTCTTAAAGATTACATGCTGTCAATGCACAGATATAACAGCAACATTCAGAAAAGCTGCTTGATATAAATAGGAGCAGGAGAATCTCCTGCACCCACAATTTAGAAAAAGCTCCTATTTGGTTAAAAGTATGACAGACGGTTTTATCAAGAGGTTTTGTGATGTGATGTAAATCTTAGTTGCTGTTTTTGGTCAGAAAAGTAATCACCACTGTCCCTTTAAACAGATTATTTTAGTTAATTCAGTGTTTTTTATGTATTACATATTTGTTAAAGTGTTTTGAATGTACATTTTTCATGTATATGGTTGACATGTGCATGGCATACACTGTTGTCTGCTACATTTGAGCAGCCTAATGCAATTTCTTAGAAAAAAACAACAACGATATATTAAATTAAAGCTCTTTGGCTTAAGAAAATATTGAGATTTGATTATTGGTTCGTGTCTCCTAGCCCTTTTGGAAGTCATCACTGCGGTGAGCAGTGCAGAAATATAACTAAGTTATTAATGCCGTAAATGTGGTCTGTATTTAGACATCTCTGGAAGGGAGTGTTTTCGTTCCTTGAGTGTGCCCGTTATGATAAATGACCTGAAAGTGTCCCACTTTACTCTTCTTTTTCTATTTCTGTCTCTCTCGTGCCAACCTTCTCCTCCAGCCCAGAGTCCTGACATTTTAAGAGCAAGTCTGTCTGATTGATGAATAATGATCCATACATATGCAGAATTGAGAGAAGAGGAGAATAACCTCTGCCACCCTCCCCGCTCTCTCTCTCCGAAAGTCTTTGTTCCCCTGTCTTTACTTCTCCATTCCGTCATATCTGCCAGAGATTGAACGATATATATCATCAAAGCCTTTTTGAAGCTTCCCACTCTCCTCCAAAATCCTTTTGATTTCCGACAGCATGAGCTGCTTAATATTCCAAACTAGTCGGTGGCCTTTTCAGAGAACTAACAAGGATCTGAAGATGCAAGTCTTGTCTTCATGTGAAAGGCATCTGGGGCACAGCCCTCCGCTTCTTCAGAGCCCAGGCGAGATGTCTGTGCGACTAACAAGTTCAAAGCTGTTCGTCAGATACACGGGGCTGCGAGGACGTGTTCCTATGTCAGACTAATCAATCAATCTTTAATTGTATACCACTAAATCATAACAAGTGTTATCTGATGACGCTTTACAAAAGAATAAGTGAAAGCCATCCTCTTCTTCTTTTTATTTTATATTTTTTTTATTCTTCTCTTAAAATGTATTTTATTTTATTCTAGGTATGCACGATATTATTGGGTTGATATTGGTATCTTCCGATATCAGCCTAAAAAGTTCACTGAAATTTTTGCCAATATTTACCACCAATGTACAATATTGATGCACCTTTTCATCACTGCATGGGTACATTTAAAAAGCAAGGGTTTAATTTCACTGAAAGAAACAAATCCATGTTTGTGAAGTACAGTGCTTGTGCTCTTGACCAGAAATATCGGTATCGATGTTAATTAATTAAACAATATCGGCATATTGGATATCTGCAAAAATCCAATATTATGCATCCCTATTTTTTTCCGTATCCAACACGATTTCACCATTAGTACAGCACAATGCTAAAATTAGCAACTGTTACAGTGGCAGAAAAAAAACCTTCTGTTTCGTTGTTTTTAGGAGATGTTGGGCAGAATCGGGCTCATGTTGAACAGCCATCTACCGAAGCAGTGTTTGGGTTGAGTGAGTGGAAAGAGATGTAGAAAGATAGAGTTGGATGAAGACAAAGGGACTGTAATGAGAATTCATGATAGCAATAAATTTATGGAGGCTTGGACAATAAATTGTTCTTATCATATTTCTCTCTATTGAATTGAAATTTCTTCGAGGATAGTCCCTTGAGATGCAAAATCTTGTTTTCAAGAGGGTCTTCTATATAAGGCTGGAGAGGTGATGTTATCATTACATGGAAAGAATGAATTTTTTTCTGTCTCCTTACAGGGGTGGAGAGTAACTAATTAACTCAAGTTACTGCAATTTAAGGGGCTTTTTGTGTATTTTCTTGTGTAGCTGAAAAATTAGTTCTTTTACTTTGACCTCGGTTATTTCTGTGGAAAGTATTGTTCTTCGCGACGTTTCTGACAGCATCTGAGTGCTGTGTTAAAATAAAATGAATGTTTAAAATAAATTAAAAAGCTGAACAGACTGAAGTTTGTCATCAAATAGTGTTGTATTAATACCAAAGTTTTAACTTGGAGAGATACTCCATGCCCAAACAACACCTTAAAATGAAACATTACAGATTTAATACCTAATACTTAGTGCGTCAGGAACAGGATGTTCAGGTCTTTTTTATTTTATTATCATCATTGGATACACAAAGAAAGCATTTACATTCAGTTAAAGTAATACCCCTTTTTTCAGGACAGATTGTCATCTGCACTCCTGTATTTTTTTGTTGTTTGGTCTGGTACATGATGCCTGTGCAAACTATGACTGACCAAGAATATAAAGATCATCTTCAAGGACATCTTTGTTGTCTAATTTCACATATATTGAGGCAAATAGCTGCTACGTGGTGATATTAATTGGGCAAAAGGTTAAACATTCCCAGAATAAATTAATGGTTGGCTCCAAACATTCCAGTTGATTTACTTTTAGGAAGATAGAGAGAAAAATCTACTCAAAATACTCAAGGTTTTGGGTACATTTAAAAATAGAAAAGCATTCAGAGAGCGCAGACCTCCGCAAAGCGCCACAGTTCCCTCCATATTGTGATTCACACCAAAAAAATTCCTGGATCCAGACGGTGATCCAGATCACCCCCAAAATTTAATCAGTTCTTCCATATCCCATTTCCGACAATTCCTGAAAATTTCATCCAAATCCGTTCAGAACTTTTCAAGTTATTTTGAACAAACAGACAAACAAACAGACAGATAAACGCCGGCAAAAACAACCTCCTTGGCGGAGGTAATAAAAAAAAAAAGTGGGACTTTTCACTTTCATTTGGGGGGATCGATACAGAGCCACTTTAATTTGTACACAAGTGAAATTTTATAAAAGAACTGTTGTACTCTTTCCACCCGTCTTCCCTAACTTGCAGAATGCATCATTTGTAATTCCTGCATGTAAATAATTTACAGAAAAAGTAGTGATTTAAATAACCTCCAGTTGCAGCACCAATCTTTTTCAGATACAAACCAAGCATGATAAACTCACACTCCAGGCTCGCTCAAAAATAAGGTTTCTGTGGTAAATGAGCACCTCTTTGGCGGCTGTGAGTTTGAAAGATCAGCTTTTGCATACTTAATGAGATAATGAATAATTCCTTTGCTTCAACTGGTTTATTGCTTTTGCTAAAGGTTATGTGTGTATTTTTATTTGCTGCTTTTTGCGACTTATCACTGCTGCAGTCTGATGATATAGTCTTTCATCACATGCTTTTTCTTACAAGGATGAAAACAGAGTTCACTGCTGAGAGAACCACAGAGGCCTGACAGGCACCCAGGGTATTTACTCAGCTTCCAAAAACTTCCAGACTCTTATTTACTTTCATCTCGGCTTCAAGCTCTTCTTTGCTTCCTCCCACTCCAAGCCTTATCCTCTCATCCTGTTTCTTCCGTTTAGAGTGGGAGAGCTAAGCAGGAGTGGCTCTCAGAGACACTTCAGATTTTGAGTTTCTCTGTTTTGAACTGTGTTTGCGCTCAGACTCCTCCGGTCCCTCCAGAGCCTGTTTGAGCCTGTTGCCTCAGCCTCCAACTGTGAGACTCTTATGCTGACACTCCCATGATCAAACGTCTGAATGGAAAAAGAAGCTCAGAGTGATTGTTTAAAGTGCGACTAACTTTTGAGCAAACTGCTAAAGAGTGGAAATATTTGGATTTTAAAGATAATGGACAAATGTGAAAGAGTCCCTGCATGGGAGAACTAGAGCTAAGAGTGGGTGAACAGCTGCACACTGTCTGCGTGCAAATCGCTGCAGAGTATCTGCATTTTTTCACAGGCACAAAAAGGGAGTGACAGAGCCACTAAATACATGCAAAGCACCACTAAATAACATCAGAGTTTACTGTCTACATCCCTGAACACTTGTGACAGCCACAACGCATCCCCCAACACTTGATACAGGCCCTCTGAAGCCCTCTTTGTCCCGTTAATCCAGTGTGAAAATTACCCCAATGTTTTGAGAGTTGGGAGAGGTTGGCATGGGCCCCGTGCTTTGGGAGAGTATGAGTAGCATTTGTGACTAGCTCAGGCCCTGAGGTAAGTTTCAAAGTGGGCTCATTAATTCAAGTCTGAATCACATTGAAGGCGATAAGAGGTTTTTTAAAGCAATGATTGGAGCTCGCGGTGAAGAACAGATCGTTTTGTGGCAATGGCTTGATTTATTGTTCTATGCAAATGTGTGATTTTAATCAGACTAGAATAAAGCAGAAGCATGGCTTTGGCATTAAACCCTTTTATAGTTTAAAAAGAAAGATTGTTCACTTAGTACCACAATGAAATATATCAAATTACAGTTTGACCAAAAGTTTTTCTTTTTCAACAGTTGTTTAACTTTATCTGAACATTACAAAACAAAACATACAACATGAATATGACAGTTTCTTATACTTTCCCTTCCAAAAGCCTTTCTTACAGACATGTCCATTTCATTCTTTTCTTCTCATACACTCCATCTGCAGTAATAGTAGTCCTTTCTTGTACACACAATGTGCTCATACAGGTCTTCATGAAACAGTAAAGGTACGTTAACATGAAATATATCATGATCATCAAAAATAAGTAGTGCATACATAATTACATAAAATCATTGAAAAAAGGAGAGGGAGAGAGTGAGGGAAGACGAAAGGGATAACTGGGATCTAGTTCATCCAAATCATGGTTTCTGTATGTATTTATTTATGCCAAAAATGCCATTTCATATAACTCTGATACCTTCTGGATCCAGACATCACATGATGGAGGTTCAGTTTCAACCAACCATATAAGCAGCCTATTGTGATAGATGCTTTTCTCTGCTGACAACACTTTGAGTGAGCACGCCAAGAACTACTGTAGGGTCCTTGGTATCTCATTACGGAAAACTTCTTTGAGGATGTCAAGTTCCAATAGTTTTTTTTATGAAAATTGTGGTCCATGCACAAATAGATTATTTTCTGAAGTAAGATGATAAGAGCTGTGAAATTCCGAAGGTGAAAAAACATTCATATAAACCACCATTCGGATCAGTTATTTACAATTATTTCAGCTTTTTTGTTCATTATCATCCATAAGATATATCATAATTACTATTACGCCCTCTGTTCTACTTAAAAAGCTTCCAGTTCTGCCAGGACCAGCATGAGGAAAAGGACCCATAATGCCCAAAATAAACAAGAAATTTGATTGTTTTGATAGAACCCAAATACACTCTTCCTAAGACCTCAGGATAAAGTGTGCTATAATAGTATTTTTGTTATTTTAGTAATGCATGTAAACCTGGACCCCAGGTTGAGAACAGCAAGATGAGTTCAGCAAACCACATTGTGTGTGATTGAAAAGAAAAGTTGCCTGCAAATAAGGTAACTGGAAATGAATGTTTTCTCAGCTTCTTGGAATTTGACAGGTTCAAGGTGACTAATTCATTGAAAACAGAAATCGGTACTGTAAAAGCATTAAGTAGTGCAATTAAGTTTAGTAAAATGTCAACAATATTATGTGCACAACTTTTATTACCCTGTCATCTTTAAGGCATTTGCTAAAACTCTTGTATGCATTTGTAAACGTATTCTACTCTTATTGATTTACAAGATAAGTTATATATATAGAGTGAATGAAGTTGGGTATAACTCTTTTTTTAACTCTGTAAAAATGCTGCAGTGCAAACATACACACTTCCTTACCTAATATGCAGATACATACAAAGCATTAATCACCTTCATTAGATTGTAAAAGCACAAACTGATAAAATACAATGATGCAGTAGAGACGGAAGGAGGAATGGACTAAATGCAGTATTGTTTTTTTGGGTGATTGTTTTGTAGTGGCACTACATAATCCACATGGTTTGAAACACTGTTAGCTTTAAAATGCTCCAGTTACAATAATAGACCAGAACGACTTCTTTATATGTGAGCCATAAAAAGTGAACAAAATTGTACTTGTTTTATCTTTAGGAAAAAAACGGTTTTAGTCAAAACAGGCAAGTAGATGATTTAACTGATATTTTACTACCTTGTTAAGTAACACAAATTGTTCATATTAGAAAAAGAAGCCAAGTTAGTTTCTCAGTGTTTCCAAAGACTCTAACAGTTTCTGTAACCAGACATGAATGCTTTCTGTAAAATGGTATATTTTTTTAGATACAAGAAAAATAGCCCAAAATCATTGATTTGCTACAGTTTTGTGTATGTTTAAAAATCAGTCACCAATGTGGTAAAAAGAGCAAAACTTTAATCAAAAAGTTCTGAATAATCTATTTAATTAAAAGGCAAAAATTAGGTCAATGATTAACTCTTTTTAGTCTAGGTTTGCTGAAAATGATGAGACTACACATTCAAATGGACGAGAGTCTTCTTTCTCTTGCACTGTTATTCTTATCAGTTGCTTTTGGAAGCAGCTGAATGTGTGCAGTACATGAAGTCTGCAACAAATCGCCCCTAAGGAAACAATTAAGTGTACTAATATTGTAAAGGATTGTATGGTAACACACTTTAGGCACATATCCACAATATTGGTAACATCATGATACAGTGTTTACAACAACTGATTTATTGCTAGAAAATAATACAACAAAATGTCAAGACATCACATCTTAGCATTATGAAATTGCTAAATGATATGTTTTTAGTGTCATTCTCACAGAATCTTACAAAAAGATGGACCAGTACCCATGTTTTCATGTTTTAAGTTAAATTAACAAAAAAACTGTGAAAACCAATAAATGTTCAAACATACTTATGATTAAGACATAAAATACACATACAAGTATTTGACAGACACAGTTAGCTCATGTATGTAGACCTGTAAACAGATTGTCCTGCTTTTTATTAAATATTGGTGCCTGGAGCCAGCATATCGACACTTGGATTGTACATGCAAGGGTGACAATATACAGTATCATAATGTCCATACTTTGTCCCACTGCTAATGCAGATGCTCGTGTCTTTCTCCCATGGAATAAATATAGTGATTGTTCAAAAGGTGTGTGTAACTAGGCACTTTTCTTCTAAGTGTTTCATCAATTAGTGGATAATAAATCTGGTAAAAGTGATCACATGTAATTAGTTTTCTTCTGGTCTGCAAGCAGAAATCTTCGTTTAACAGGCTCTCTGTTTCTCAGGCTCAGAACTGTTGGACATCACTCTGGGCATCAGATGGTCATCGATGGCTGGCGCCATGGTGGCTTCACTAGTGCGATCATTCAATGTTTGGCCAGCCAACGGCTCCCAGAGAGAATGGATGTATTATGAATATCCAACAGATGGGCCTCCATCTCTTTTTTTACCCCAACTACCAGCCCTGATAGATGGCTTCCTGTGTCAGGGCAGCAGCAAATGAAGAGCAGCAAAAATAATTAATAGTCTAATATCACTCTCAGTCGAGCTGCAGTAAAAGAAATATCCTTAGCCTAATGTTCAAAATGTATTCACAGGAGAGAGCCATAAAGTTGAGGTTCATGATTCATATGCAAGGTGTCAACCACTTGCTTAAGAAAGGTCGATTGAATGGGATGATATGTAAAGGTTATGAAAATGGTGTCTAAGCTTCAAGAGCCACATGCTAAGCTGCCTATAGAGGAGATTTCTGCTTTTAGATCCTTGAGAATTAATTTCAGTGACACTACAAATAGGTTGGGTTTAGAAATTAAACACTTAAAAAGTCATTTAAAAATCTCAAATCAAAGAAACATGTCATCATTGGAACAATTTGTCAAAGCTTCCTTTGCAATATTAACAAATTTGTTTCTTTGGTTTTACTGTTTGAAATTACTTTAACATTATCCTTCAAACTGCTTTTAAGTTTCTTTTTTTAATTAACTGATCATGTATCTTTTCATTTTATTAGCACAGCTAGACCTTGCCGGACCCTAACAAACAATAAAAATAAAAAAGGGAAATGTTGCTGTTTGCTTTGTTGACAAATGTCAGTGGTCATCCTTTCATACAGATATGTATTTAAAATTGTAGGAAAAAAACAATTTTAAATAAAAATTCAAAAAGGTGTTGAGATGTCATGAGGGCCCTTCAGAGCTGAGATATAATCAAGGAAGGGCTGCCAAATCTAATTGAAGCTGCATGTTTCCCCCAGCATCTCGTATCGAATTTTGTATAAATATAAAATGTTCCATGAGCCAGGCCTCAGACCTGGCAAAAGTCTCTTTGTTCCAGAGTTTCAAAATATTTTCTTTGCAGTTGTCGTTCTGTATTGGATTGACAAACCATCATAAATAATTTACACAAATCAAGAAAGTTACAGGCCTTTGTTTAAACTTTACAATCATGAATTTAAAACCCTGTATTACACCATATAGACGTACATTAGGAGTATACAGTAATTTATAAGAAACTGTTAATTAACACAGAGGGCGCCAGGGTGGCACAGCAGGTTGTGCATGTGTCTTATAGCGAGAAGGTTGCTGGTTCGAACCCTGTGTCATTTAGGGCCTTTCTGTGTGGAGTTTGCATATTCTCTCCGTGCATGGGTTCTCTCTGGGCACTCCGGCTTCCTCTCACAGACCAAAAACATGCTCATCAGGTTGATTGGTGACTCTAGTTGTCCGTAGGTGTGGATGACTGTGTGAACGGTTGTCTGTCTCTCTATGTGGCCCTGCGATTGACTAGCGGCTGGTTCAGGGTGTATCCCGCCTCTTGCCCAATGACAGCTGGGATAGGCTCCATAACACATTTGTAATGGTTTGTTACAAGAACAATACTTCAAGGTCTTCATTTACTTTATAAAAATTGATTTATTTGTAAAACACAAAAAACAAAGTTTGTGTTGGTAAATCAACAGTACAGTGAAATGAGATGAATATTTTATGTCTGTCTAAATGCAGAGTTTTCTCCCAGACGTATGTCTGTGGAAATGTTAATCAATCACCCACTGAGCTGAATCAGTCTGATGCTGATGAACTGTATTTCACTCCCATCATAAATGCAAGATGATGAAAATGATGATAAATACATGACCTCAGTGATGTTGAGATGCATTTGTCTTTGTCTCAAAGGCTGTATTTGCTTACCGGCACAGTTATAAAACAATGCTGCAGTAAAGCCTGTTCTGATGAGGGTTATAAAATTCTTGTTTCTGAACCAGAATGTTGTTTAAACTCTACAGAGAGCTCTGTCGGTTGTTAAGCAACTTTTGTTTAGATGTATAAATTGACCAGACAGAAAATCAGAGACAGAAGTGTAACTGATTAAATTGTTCTTGCTTTGAATTTGTCTGCAAATTATTTTATAATCTATAACATTTGTTAATCTTGTTTTCGATTTTAAAATTATTAGAATCTTCTTCTCGTCGTAAATTCCAAAGAAAATCAGTATCATTTGCCTTGGATCATTTAATTCATAGGAAGAGATATTGACACTCCATTACAGATTCATACATCATTTGAAACCAAGATGTACCTAATAAACAGGCTATTTAGGGTTAGATTAGTTTCATTTTTTGCATTGAAGGTTGTGGTAACTGGGGAACAATGTGATGTTTCATACACATTTTTATCTTCTATGCTCAAAAGTGCACCACCAGGCTTCTTAAAAGCATTTTGTGAGGACACACTGTAATTGCAGGGGCTAGTGAGGGTAGATCTTCCTTGATGACCTGAACATCAAATTCACATTTGCACTGTCTCTGACTTCCTTAAAGTCCCTTTCTCAAACCTTCTCCACTAATTAGGAGCTTCTCAAGGAACTCTGAGTTTCAGCAGGTAAAACCAAGATTAAAACTTAGTTTGGTGGTTGATCGACCCTCTGAAAGATCCCTGTTGAAGAGGGTGGTTTTCTCCAGTGGCTCGGGGGATTTGGGGTCAGGGCCTGCAGTGCTGAATGTTCTGATTGGTTGAGTAAATGTGGTGGTGCAGCAGGTAGGGCTGATGCCTCACAGCAAGAAGGTTGCTAATTCGACTCCCTGGTTGGATGGGATTTTTCTGTGTGGAGTTTGCATAACCTTCCCGTGTATGAATAGTTTTATTTAGGGTACTCTGGTTTCCTCCCACAGACCAAAAACATGCTTGCACGGTTAATTGGAGACTCTAAAGAGCCCTTGGCTGATTGGCTTATGACCAGTCCAGGATTGGCACTGCCTCTTGCCCAATGACAGCAGGGATTGGCTCCATCCCCCTGTGACTTCTAAAGCAGTCTGGGTATTGGAAGTTTATTTTCCCTGAAAGGGATAAATTAAAAGTTCTGAGTTTTGGTTAAAAAGGGAATTATGTCTAATAATCAGATTGCATTTTTAAATTGTGGTTCTTTTTGTTTGTTATCACACTCGACAGTGTATACAGAGTATTATGTTATTCTTGGCTGTCTCATTCGAGCTTTTATAAAGGGTTTATGTCTGTGCATGATTTTTTAAGCAGTGAGAGACTTCATCCTGATGATGAAGATATCTGGGATGAATGAACAGTGCCTGGAAAATGCAGAGATGGCAGAAGTGGTGCAGGATAAGCTTCAGGAAGAATGAGCTGCTGGAGGGTGACGTTTACTCTAATATTCTACCTCTCACCATCTGCCTGCAGCACACCTGCTTCAGTACAGTAGCCTGAGACTATTGATTAAGACTGCTGACATTTCTACTTCCTTTTCAATGGCTGGGTACAAGGTGTGCCATCTCTCGCACGAAGGCTGGATGCAGACACACACACTCACAAACACACATACCCCTTGCCCTTTGTGTCATCAGAGCATGATGAAGCTGAAAAATCTTTATTAAAAATAGCTTCGTCTCACTTGTCGGAACATAAGCAGGGTAGATCTTTTACTGCAGGGTGTAGCCACGGGCTCTAAACTGAAATAATTTCAGGAATTTTGCTACATTTCTCTTTCACATTCGTGCCTCTCCTTAAATAGTTTTTGTGATTTAATTCTCAGGAGTTAGTAATACATATGTGGTTGATAGGGCAACAGTGATTTTTAGGTAAATGCCAAAAAAAATGGCAAAAAAAAAATACTTTGCACTGTCTTTTATGTCTTTTAAAGTCGTATTATTGTTTGTGCAAAATGTAAAGCTGTACTATTGGACAGCACTGCTTTAAATATCATTTCGGGATTAATGAATGCATTATAAAGTAGCCCCCGACTCATTTACACATTACTAAATGGATCACAGTCTATCAAGCTATGTTCCTGTTGAGTTGTCCATATCACTTCCCTCCCTATCTACCCTCTCTATGCTCTGTTTTCTCCTAAAGTGTTTAAAAAACTGCAGGGGGCTTTGCTATGACAGAAGGAGCCCAGCAGGTTTATTTCCACAATATCTATTTTAAGTGCTTTGTCAATAGGTACATTCCATGAAAAGATCAATATGCTCTCCTTGACGTGGCAATTTAGCTCCTTCTTTAGTTTAATAGCCTGTTTGAGCCGGGACTTGAAATACATCGGTGAGATTAATTGCAGAGTAAAGTATCCATGCCACTCTGTGCATATTTGCTCTGACAGATTGGTTGTACATTAATGACCCCGCTGTCAGCAGGGCTGTAAATTCATCATGGGTATTATTACAGATATGTATTTGTTTCCTCATCTTAATTTATTGAACATTGGTGTCAGTGTCTATGGACCATTGATTTAAGGTTATAATTAGCCAGAGTGAGTGAAAGAATTAGCACAGTTAATAATTTTCTCTCCCTCTGAAAAGTTTGTATTGAAAAGCTGCTTAGAAAGAAGGTGAAATCAATCATAATATACCTCCGGAAACATTCAGGCTGTTAATGTATTTCATTTTAAGTATGTGGGGCCTGTTAAGACCCTCACTATCACTGGAGGAATTTATTCTCCTCCTCCGATCAATTGATCTATAACTGTTACTAATCACTGGCATCATGTCAGACATGTGAATATTGACCAGAAATCTATCAGCCTTGTATTACATTACATACACTTCCTGTCTTGAATTATGAGCAGCAAAATGGAGGTCTTTGGATTAACGTAAATTGATATGGTTCAGTGACAAATGTCGTTTTTATAAAGCCGATTACTTTGGTTGATAAAAGCTCACCAATGCAACTTTTATCAATCTCTGGAATTTTACTGTACAGAGGCAAAAACAATCGTTGTGGTGAGGAGTTGAGGTAGGAAATAAAAACACTGGATGGTGTCTGCCATAATTATTATTTTTATTTTAGAGAGATGGTGGGAAAGACATGCTGGGAGAGAGCCATAGACTGTACTTAAAGGGACTGTTCAGTATTTTTAAAGGGGAGTTGTACTAGGTTATGATGGGGCATGATTTTGAACATTGAAATAATCATTGATTTATAGGCATTCAAACATTTTCACCTAACTTTATTAAAGGTGCACAACATTATCAGCTTGATGTTGTTGTAGGCAGACAATTAGCAATAATAACAAAATGGATGATCATGATTTGCAGATATGATTATTTCAGTATTTACAGCTTATATTTCAGCCATACACATTGGCCACATATATGTCCTCAATATCAGCAGGAGAATAAATGTCTACATTTAAGAAACAATGCAGTATCATTTATTATGAAATTAAAATGTATCATTAGTTTACAATGGCCATAAGTTATTGTAGTTTGTAGTTTCATTAGTTTATTGGCCATAATACCAACAGATTGTCCACATATACCATAAATCTTAACCCTTTCATCACTAAATGTCTAGAATCATTTATCATAGTCCATAGAGCTATGTTTTTTTTTTCCAAGTTATGTTTTCATATCAGTATCAGAACTACTAAATATTGGCATACCAATAAAATCCAATATTGTGCATTCCCATTTGTGAACCCACTACTTCCATATTAGGCCATCTACTTTATTAAAATGTGTAAATGTGCATTTGTTCTCAGGCAAGGTACAAAAAAATAAGGCCAAATGTAAAAACATCCTCAACGTCCACAATGAAAAAATAAAGCATTTTCCCTTTACTTGTTCAGCCCTATTATGTATGTCATGGGCATAAACTCTTTTTGCCTCAGTGTTAATCTCTCACCTTCTCTTTGTCATGTGCAGGTACTGAGCAGACGTTTCCCGAATACTCCGTGGTGGAAAGACTCAAGTGGTGAAAGTTGACAGGATGTCCAACCAGCTGACCTTTTCTTCGTGAATGGATTAGAGGCCAGTATCTCTGAAATCTCTTATATCTCTTCTTCTCACATACAAATATTCTAAACCAAGGTCATCAGGTCTAAACAAGCACAAACAGAAGAAAATGATTATTTATACATCAGTAAGCACAAACATTTGCTCATGCACAGCCCTTTATAAGGAGGTAGCACTGTGTAGATTTGTTTTATGAAATGAACTCACTCACTGAGCGTGAGACTAAATAAATCACTCAATATGCAGTACGATCTCTTTTGCATGCCAATTTGTCCCTCGCTTCATTACATGGACAAATTAAATCTCAAACTTGGGCATGCTGCTCGATCCACTGTGAAAGATAGCCAGGACTTGCTTGTATGATAAAATGATTAAGCATAGCTGTTACAAGTCCCCCTAAGCCCTGCATCCGTCCTCTTGTCATCGGTGAATCATCTTTGATAGCATAAGGAGAGAGAAAGCTCTTTGAACTAACTGCGGCTTCATTAGCTTGCACACCACGGGTAATTGTGTGTGTGTGTGTGTGTGTGTGTGTGTGTGTGTGTGTGTGTGTGTGTGTGGGTGTGTGTGTGTGAGTGTGTGTGTGTGTGTGAGAAAAAAAAGTGCTGGACTTGAGACACTGACAAAAACTCAGTTAAGCTTCATTATAATCCATGGACTCAGGGCACAACAGACTACTCTGCATCATCTTTGTGTACCAAAGCCATCAGCTTGTCATTAAGAGTACAGCAATGTTTGTTACTTTTATTTTTAAAGTGCCCAGAGTGATCATACAAAGTGCAGGGTTGAACAAATTAGTTTGATGATCTCATTAAGAGGGCCATTGAACTGGATGTTTCTCTGTTTCAGTGGGAGGCTGAAACGATGACTTCTTGTTAGTGGCACAACTTTTAAGATATCCAGGATATCCAAAATTAATTAGGTGAGCTACCTGTTAAGGAAAGGACAAACGTTGGCTTTTTCCTCATGAAATGAACAGTAAAAAGCTTTGGTGAGATAGATAAGATCCAGCCATATTTGGGATTCTTCCACTTGTTCAGTACTGTTTTGTTTTTCCTTTGCGTGTTCCTCTTGGTTCTTTTATAGTGATTCAGTATAAACTACCCATCGTGCTGGGCAGTGAACTGATATCAATACCATCACAGGCCGATCCAGTATTTACATTTACCAACACAATACAGCTACACACGTTTTTTTGCATTTGTTTGGTTTTGTTTGAAAAGATACCTTTATCTAATTACATTGAACAGCCAACTAGCATTATTGTAAAACTCATTAAAAATTCTTCTCAGAACAATAAGTGACTTGTGAATGACTGGTATATTCATATCATTTTAGATGTCTTGTTAAGGCCTGTTATGAGAACCTTAAAAGGCTCTCAATCCTTCTTGCACTTGCAACTGAGTCTGTGACACTGTGTTGTGACAGCAGCCCTCATGTGCAGCCAGTTGGAGCTTTGTTCTGTGACAAAACACAGAGGAAGCGCTTGGCTGTCCTCAGTGCACATATCAGGATTTCTGATTATAAAGATTGCACATGTGTTAAATGTATGATTTCAGATCATACCTGCTTTCAGCCCTGCTCCTCTTCCGAGACTATTTTTTTTAGGATAAATGACTCACACACCTCATGCCACAGGATAATTAGGTAAGATAATCTTGAGGACCACTCGATCATTGGGCCTTTGCTGACTTTGGTTGAAAGCAGGGATCTGAGCTGAAGTTGGGGCAGATTATCTTGCAGTGTATTCCCCACTTAAGGCTCTAACCCTAGTCAAAAAAGCTTTTAAGAATACAGTTGCCAGTATCTTCAGCCACTAAATCTTTGTCAGTGGTAAACATGGGACTTCCCACAGGTTTTTTACACTAATAGTCTTCAATAAGAGTTATGCTACTCAAACTATTATTTCGAACAGCTATACCAAGATAATATGTGTTTCCATTTTCAGCTGAAGACAACTCAGAAGAGAAATGAAGCACACATTCAGCTACAACTCCAACACATAAACAGTCTTGTATACAGACACTTTTCAAAGCATCTTTCTCTGAATGTAGAGTGTGTGGCATCACAGGCTGGGTTGAGAAGGGGAATGTAGTGCTTAAGAATAGCATGGACCATTTACATAGTACACGTCTTCTATTTCTTCTACAATATAATACTCTATATGAAAAAACAAAAAAAGACTTGATATGATAATAAGGATATACCCACAGCTCTTCCACACATAGCACTGATCCAAAGGCAATACAGTATAACCACTATAGCTATTTTCATGCTTCGTCCGCCATTTGCATGTTGTTGTTTTTTTTTTTTACATCACGTCCAGCAACCTGACACCATTGCACTTTTCTGAAAATTTCAAGGAATTTTTCAAAAGGCTTCTCTGACTTACAACTTACTCATCCATCCACCACCCCACCCCCATCCCGTTAAAAGTCAGGGCCAGGGTGTGTGGGTGGAGTTGGAGTCATCAATTAACCTTTGAAAATAGCTGTGGATTGTGGAAGCATGCTTGAGTACTTAAACAGAACCCACACAGACATACAGTGAAAAACATACAACCTTCACAAAAAGGTGTTTCCTCTTGAGGCGACATATGACTGAGGTCCATGCCTAACAGTGGTTGAAATGAACCAGATTCAGAGGTTTACATAAGAGCTCCAAACTAGAGGACTTGAAACAGGGATACTGACATCTGGGAAAGGGTCTATAGTATTTTATTCAATCTATTTAACCAGGCAAATATTAATTGAAAATTAGAATCATTTTAATAAAAGTGTCCTGTCCAGGACAGGCAGCAACATATTATAGCAACGTTACAGACAAAAAGTCAAAAAAATCGCACAACACCATTAACAGATTCAGAGTTACAGAGAAGAAAATCATTTTGTAAAGCATCCAGCACCTTCAGTCTTCTTATAAAACTATTTAAAGAGATAAACTCCCTCATACCTAAATCCCCTTGCAGTAGCGTCCAAGCAGCAAGAATGATTTTTGCCAATATGTCTCAAAGCTACAGCAAGCTGAAGTCCCTACATTTTTTAATGAATAAGGTTTCACAACTATGAAGGAAACACATTGAGTATTGCCTTATAATTAGGGATCTGGCAGAGATTCGGGCAACAAGTGGTCAACAAAGACCAGCCAACTCAAACATACAGAATTCAATGATGAGTGAAACCTTGTACTTCTAAGTTTAAAGTTATGTTATTAGTCCCTGTTTATGAGATTTAATATGCAACCCACATTGAAGTAACACATCTTTAAGACAGTGCAAAACATATATGCAATTAATTAACACAACAGAGAGGAGGAAATTTGTTTAAAACCTACTAAAAATATTAGAAGAATCCCCCAAATGATAAAAAATAGGGCTGAATAATTAATTGAAATAAAATCGATATATGCCCCATGCAATTTTGAAATCATATCACTTTGTGATCAAACAAGTCAAAATACCAATTTTCTTTAAATATTTTGCATCAGAGGAGTTCTTACCTATTTAACATATCCAAATAAAAACACTAATTTGTGCAATTTTTTGTGCAGACATTGCAAAAGAAAAAAGTCATGCCATCTATCAATTTAATACGTTTGGTTAAAAAGAGAATAATGACCAAAAAAAATCTGTGTCTTTGTTACTATGAATTGTAAAAAACAATATAAGTGCTCACTGCTGCATTATTCTGGGCATGTAAGAAAACAAATATGAACCAATAAAGTTAGATAATAAAACAATTAACATCTTAAATCAAGGTAGGGTAAAGACACATTTTGGATTTAACAATGCAATAAAAGATGCTTAAAAAATATTTATTTGCAAAATATTGCCTCTGCCTATTTATTTCAGTAGTAGCAGGAGATACACAGCAGTCTCTTTACAGCATTTTGTTACAAAACATGAGAAAAATTTGACAAAATCTGCCATGATGCAAAATTATAGTATTCACCTCAAAATAACAGTTTTAGTAGTGGCTGTTGTTTCTGCACTTGATTATAAAAATGTCAGTATAATAACCTTTTTCAACAGCTACTTAGTAGTTCATTTTGTTAGATTATAAGTAGTTATAATCGTTTGTTGAGAGTGAAGTGTCAAAACAATGCAACAGTTTGGCCCCTGACGATACAATTGTTGTGACCCTAATTAGTAACTCAAGTGTCCCATTCCTGATCCAAAAATAATTATGCAAAGAGTGGGAGTCATCATTAAAAATAAAGATTGCAATCTGCTGTAACTATCTAGTACACTGGGATGCAGGCTAGAGCTCCGACTAACCAGTCAGCTCATTAGTCTGTTTATCAGTCTGGTTAAAGGAATCCTTCTCCATAATGGATGTGTGACCAAACCGTGAACTGGAAGAAAAAGTCAAGACTGATTCACTGAGATTTTTTTCTGAACCTTAATGCTCCATGGTATGTGGTCTTTAAAAATGTAGAGCGTTGGATAGATGCAAGAGAATACGCATGCATTTGTACATTTATAAAACATCACTGAAATTGATCTAAGTAGCAGGAGGAAGTCTTTCTACAGCACTGCAACAGATTAACATGACTCATCTCTGAAGTAAAATCAATCCACATCTCTAACTTCTTCATAAGGTGTTGAATATGAAGACCTTAACAGACAGTGAGTCATTGATTAAGTATCAGACTCAATCAGAATGCCCTGAAATGTTATAACAGAAGACAGGCTTAGTGTCCTTACTGTGAAGAAATGGAAGAAATAATATAACTGAAGTGTCAAATTAGTGCACCAGTCATTATTACTTTTCTTTGTTTTTGTGAAACAGTATATTCAACCATTCTCAGAGGATTAGGCTGCAGGCTTTGTGCGTGTGTCATTAACTGAACATGAGCTACAGTGTCATTAGGACTTTGAGAGCAGAAAGGCTGTATTTAAAACAGTGGGAAAAAGACAAAATAAAATAAAAAATTGTGTCATTTATTTAGATTAATTTAAACACTTAGTAGTGGCTAATTACCTCTGTTGAATTTCAGCTGTTAACAGCTATTGCACTTAGATGCTGGCAAGTAATCACCAATTAAACTAATAATAAACAATCTGAATTAGATGTAGAACTCAGTTTAAGTTGTTGATAATTGTTTTATAAATGTTGATCATGTTTAGCAGTTTGGGCTGTTAAAGGTGCCAGCACAATTAACTGCCATTATGCCCTCAATTTTCTTAGGACACAAGAACTTAAATGTTGTATTTTTCATAATCCAGTGTTCCGGTTTATTATCGCTTGAGGAATAAGATATTAGTGTGGAACAGTTTTAACCATCAGTAACAAGCTGCATGAAAGGACTGGCGGTATGTCAGTGTCTTTTGTTGTTTCACCTAGCCAGTGAATCAAACTTTATTTGTATAGCTCTTTTCATACAACATAATGTGGGACAAAGGGCTTTACATTAAAAA
This sequence comes from Cetoscarus ocellatus, assembly GCA_037902135.1. Classification (NCBI taxonomy): domain Eukaryota; kingdom Metazoa; phylum Chordata; class Actinopteri; order Labriformes; family Labridae; genus Cetoscarus; species Cetoscarus ocellatus. The sequence continues at coordinate 52,367 of JBAMNC010001581.1, forward strand.
ACACAACAGATAAGTGTAAGAGGATACAAAATAAAATACAAAAGCCAACCCTCCCTTCCAAGCCACATCCAAAACACACACACAAAGAAATTAAGAGGGGACTCTGAAAACAGGCACAGCCGATTGAAAAAACGCTCTCTTTAGTTAAAAATGGGGAAAAGTACAAGCTAAGACTTTACTGATAAAACCATGATAGGAAATAGGAAGTTATTATAAAAGGAACAGACAAAATAAGAACACAGAAAGACAGAATTTGAAGATAAAAACTATAATGATAATAAAATCCTGACAATTAATTGTGATATAAAACATACTAAGATAGGTTTGCGGAAGAAAACAAATAATCATTGATAATACAATATAAAACAATAACTCTCAGTCTAAAATGGAGTAAGAAAAAACATAAAATAGATCAAGAGGATAAAATAAATATCAGTTACGTCAGATTTAAAAGTTATGTTTTGAGTTTGCTTTTAAAAATATAAACATTAGGTACTTCCCACAGGTCTTCAGGTAGACTGGTCCACAGAAGAGGGCCATGATAATGAAAAGATACTTCACTGTGGGTTTTGGTCTTTACTTTGGGCACTACTAAGAGGCCATTACCAGGGGGGCTATGCTGGGTTCATATGGTAAAAGCAGATCAGAAAAATAAGGAGCAAGACCATTAAAAGCTTTATCAACAATAAAAGAATCTTAAAATCTGTTCTAAAGGTAAGAGCCAATGGGAGCCAATGCTGAGACTTTAAAATCTCTGGTTTCTTATTGACACTTTACATTGTTTACATCATATGTGATGTATGTTAAGTATTTTACAAGCTTATGCAACATGCAGTATGTAGGCTCACAGCTTGAGCTTAACGCTCTCTGAGCCCAAACAAGCTGAGTTGCATGCTAACCCGACACTCTAGATGGACTGTTTTGCATATCCATGGGCTATATTTCATATCTATGTTGGTAGTAGAACATAGACTGTGGTTGGAAATGGCAGAACCTTTCAGATAAAACAGAAAGGTGAGGGTTCACTCTGTCACTGTCGTTACTGGCCATTCAGAGGCCAGTCTTTTAGCACAAGTAAACCAAGCTTGTCGCCCTCTCACCATCATCTTAAAAGACACTTGACTGGGTCGGTCATGCTCTGACTTGGAACAAATGTATTAGCTTGAAGCTTTGCAAGATTGATCTGCCTGATGACAGACATGGAATCTGACAAATCCAGCTTTTCTGCAAGGTCAACGCACTTAAAACTCATCCACAACAACTACAGCACTGTCATAATTTTTCAAGCAGTTTCGCCATTTGAATATCCAGGAATTGATGATTTTAGATCAGAAATACTGACTGAAGAAGGCTTTTAAAATGCTATGAATGGAACAAGAAGAGACAAGAATACAGTCAAAAAAGTCAAGTACTTTGTTAGTTGAACAAAAATGGACTTAAACTATAATGTAAATGTGTCCATCTGGCAAAAAATATACTCACTTAATTTCTCTAAGTTGGACTAACACAGATAGATAAGACATTTGGAGATTGATTTTCCCTTGGATGTGTTCTTCGTAAACTCCCAGTCCCATGCCAGGCTCTGACTTGTAGGTCAGGCATAAATGTGTTGTTTTCTGCCTTCATAATCACCACAAGGGGATAGTGAGCATTCTATTTATAAAAGGAGTAAAGTAACAGTGTTAAGCTTGTCAATGTGTTCAGCATTCAACATACAAGTTCTATCTTTTGCTAACTTGTTACTCAGAAACAGAAGGAAGGTCCATAAGAGCTAGCTAAAAAGGAGGCATATCGCCACCCGTTGCAGGGCTTCCTCGAGTAAATCGATCCATCATCAGCACTTGACTGTTGGGACAAGAACATCAGTCTAGTTGAATATCTTATTTGAACTATGAACATAACTTGATCTAATCTTGCATGTAAAGGTACTGAGTACCCCCGCCTTTATAATTTAAGCATGTCCAAATAGAAAACGTCAAGTGAAAAAAGCGAAACAAAAAACATTTAGAAAGTGTGCATGGGATTGTTGACGGGTGTACTACTTTGAAAGTTTTGTATGAAGACAACAGCTGATGTAAGTTACTCATAAAGTAAGAGTATCATTTGTTTAGTGAAGCTGCTTAATGATTCCCTTACATAAAATAAAGAAATTGACAGACTGTAGCTTCTCTCTAAAACATTTTCTGGGTTCCTGAAATCACCACCTACCAACAATGTGTCTGATCAAATTGTCAGATCAGTCCCTAAACTTTTTAATGATTCAGGGTATGTCGGAAAGGCTTTGTACGAAGTTTAACTTTGTGTCTGTGGGTTGTTTGTTTTGCTTTTTAACTCTGAAACTCTTGTTTTCTTGTTTTAAAAATTATTTTTATGAATATTGAGCACTGTGATGCTCACTCAGGAAAACATTGCCGAAACCTTCGGTGCATATAAAAACTAATTGCAGTGCAGTTTTTTTCTTAATTGTTGATAAAGCTGAGTTGGCGCTCAGGGACTATAAAAAAAGAAATCCGTCATCATTTTCTCCTCTGACTGTGTCAGTCTCCCCTGTTCAGATTCTGTGCAGCTTTATGCACCAAATCCTCTCACTCTGTGATTTGTTCCTTAGTATTTAGCTCCCTTCCTTACCCCTCCTTGCTTTCAGATGTAATATTTTCCATGATATGTTTGGACAAGCAGCTGGCATGACCTGCATAAAGTTGTTTATGTATTTCTCTCTTGTCTCTCCTCCATTTGATTAGGAGTTAGTTTAATCCCTCAGTAGGGTTCAGTTATAAGCTTTTTGGTGATGACCTGCTTAATCCTCCTACAGGAGATAAAGCACACAGTCGCATTAACTTCAAAGCAGTTTACTCTCTTCTCAGCTGCCTTTAAACAAAGCTTTTTGACTGAGCACTGGTGCAAGTTGAGTTATTGGTCTGCTGTGTTGGTGCAGGTTTGTCAGCAGGGCATCTGCTGTTGTTATCAGTGATGCAGAAGAAGAAGTGACCATATGTTGTTTGCAGACTTGGAGGAACACCAACACTTTTGGTTTAGTGTAAGTTTCTCAGCTTCAGTGACCAGATCCAAAATTGTGTCACTCGGGGCCACAACAAATCTAGTATCGATAGCAGAAGCATTTTAATCAATTTCCTACGTTGTAATTTTAATGTCATATTATTTAATTGCAATTTTGAAGAGACCTTTTTGCAGCAGAGACAGGAGGCATTATATTATCAGGTTTGTGTCTTTACCTCAGGGTAAAGACACAAACAGATTCAAGGCATGTTCACAGCAAGTGTACAAGTGCAAAATGCCATTCTACTGTAACATCTTGAAGACTGTGAAAGGCTATAATGTGGATATTTGTGCTGCAAAGTACATGCATATCTGCAGACTTCCCCATGGAGTTACCCAGAGCTCGCTGCAAAATCTGGTGACATGAGAGATGTGATCATCCAGCCCCTTGCTAAATGGATGTAAACGCTTGTACAGTGAGGCTGTATTCTTGTTAAAATGATATCAATTATTAATGCAAGCATGGACTTTATAGGAAATAATTCCATGAAGTGTTTTTTATGATGTGGCTGTCTGTAGCCAATTAGTAGAGTTACCAGTGTTTTGAAATCACAAAGTGTCTCTATTCATGATTTTACCTTTGAGATTGTGCTGTAATATTTAATATCTTAACAGCTGTACCACTGCATCAAGAATGCTCCAAGGAATTTTCTGCAGATTCTATCAAATGCCCAGTTTGACTCGAAAATGAATTAATTGGATCTTAAAGAGCATAGGTTGTAGGTCATGTCCTCTTTACTCAAGGATGAACTGATTTGATTTCTGACTTTAAAGAGCGAGGGGTCTTTAAACCTCATGTTCACTTTTTGCTGATATGGCTTCTATGAATGACACTACCTTAAAAAATAACCAACCCTGATGTCTTGATCCATCACTTCACTTATACTGGGTGGTGCTGTTGTTTGCTTTAAAACCTCAGAAGTCTCACCAAAGTGAAGCTATTAGGTTTTTTTCTTCATTCCAGGTATTCTGTAGACCAGACATATTGTGGATCAATCATAGAGCTGATCTGAGGGTTTGGTGATGAAATGTTTCTGTTGCTGCCTTGATAGCACTGTTTTTTGCAACTTGAAAACCTTTTGAGCAACTTAGAAAAAACTCCCCCAACAAAAAAGTATCTGTAAGGCAGACATTGGTGACAGTACAGCTGGCAGTTTTTCTTGAAGTGAGTCCCCAGTGCTTCATCATGAATATGCAGACCCCTCTGCTCACTGTGGCTTCAACTCTGTGGTATCAGCTGTTAACTTTGAGAAAGTTAGTAGGAGGTAGAGGGAGAGTCTGAAGGGTCCGACACACACGACAGGTAGCATTTCTAAATCATAAAATCATAATGGATTATAGTAATGTCATTTTTTTAAATCCAGAATCATGAAGGCAGATTGTAGAAAGACCCTGAGAATTTGGTGACTGACTGTTTGTTTGTTTTGTCTTAGATCAGGCGGTAAAACCATAGGACCGATGTAAGAGTATTATCGTACTTATGTACGGTAAAACAATGTTTGGTGTCAATGTATGCTGCATCTGAAGACAGATTTTTAGCTTTTATGCTCTAGCACACTGTTTAATATGGCATTTGAAATTAAAGGGGGAACTGAATTCATGTTTAGATATTTTACATTTGTTTCTTTATGAATAACTGTATAAAAATTACACTATTATAAGTTTTATTCTGTGTCTTAATTTTAAAAGATAATGAGCAGAGGTGGCTAATATGAACTGAAATTCATTTTCAGTAGAGTTATTGCTGTATTGATTTTTTTTTTTTTTACCGCAGGCCTTGTGATCATCCAGATTTTTCTGGATGTGATTTTTATATGTCTTGGGGAGCCTTTGGGTCTCATGGCCTAAACCAGTCCCAGCTGTAATTGGGTCAGAGTTTGGGAACACCCATGGCCTGTTGTCAGTAGAGATAAGCTTGATAAGCCAGTAAAACAATCTAAGTCGATTAACTTAATGGCCAGCATCTGATTTACAAGTGTCTTTGACTAATTCTTTATTACCTCTGCCAAGGAGGTTTGTTTTTGGAGGCGTTTGTTAGTTTGGTTGATGTTTAGTTTATTAACAGGAAACTCAAAAAGTTCCCAGCAGAATTTGATAAGGGAATTTTTCAGGAATGTTGGTCGTGACACAAGGTAGAAGTGATTACATTTTGGTGGTGATCTAACTCTGGATGTGAATCCAAGAATCCTTTCAAGTATTATTAACAGTGAGAGAGGGCAGTTTTCCACATTTTTGACAATAAGTCATCTGACAGTTTTGGAAGTGCCTCGACAAAGAATTGTGCTCTCAGGGCACTTCTAGTATTTTCTGTTATTCAGCCACACAGTAATGGCCAAATGCTCAAGTTTGTACTTTAATCTGCTACTCGTGATCTATAGCCTTTGTAATTAATGGCTTCTGCCATACTGCAGAAATGCCCTTCAACCTGGATGTAAACAAAGCTCACTAAATGAGTGGACTGCATTGATAGTATCTTATGGAAATAGTGCAGTCTGTAGAATTTTAATCCAGGAAATAGACATACAGTTGAGTATAGGTAACCACTTGACTGAAGCAGGGAAGACAGAAGGGTAGTGATGCCAGCACTGCTAACGCTAACCTTACTCCACTCTGCAAACCAACTTCACATTGTTCATCTGCTGCTGTTGAGATCCAAGACTGGCAGCAACACACAGTTACAACAACAAGCACGCAAACTCATGCTGTCCATAATTAACTTCCCAAATTGTAAATGTCTCCTATCATCTGTCTTTCTTTGTTTCTATGTTGTGTTGTAAAAATAACTTAAACCATGTAGGGAAATGAATGTTTGAATAATTGGTAAAAGTATAAAGTTTCATTAAGTTCATTAAGTTTTTGGTGAATGTGGTAAATGGTGAAAAATTGGAACAGTAGCATAAAGTAACTCCTTTGCACAGTTTCATGGTCGAGGCAAGAAGATTCTGGTTATTTTCTTCCAGCAGATTTTGCCATAAATTCACCCTGTTGTCAACGGCATTCAAATGAGGCTCAGAAACACACACACACTCACACCCACACACAAACGTACAGAAACACACGATATCCTCTCTCCACAGGAGCTAACTTGCCTCCCAGCTTCAGCATAAGCTGATAATTTACAGGCAGCAGCCTCAGACAGGCAGCGTCTCTCCTCCAGCCGTGGAGGAGAGCTGTGAAAATGTCAGGAGTTTAGTTAAGGCTACAACACCTGCACGTCACGCACACACTGGGGCTCCTGCTCCGTCGGCTCCCAAAGGGTGGCTCATGAGCACTCGGCTTTTATTGCTGTGATGACTGCTTGTGATTTTTACGCTGGAGGACAGCGAGAGAAGAAAAACAACTTTATTCATCCATCCTTATGCTTGCTGCTGCAGCAGTGCTGACAAGTTGTAAATGTTTTACATTTGCACTGGGGACCAGGACACAGATTAGCAGCTTGTTGGATGCAAGCTCCATCAAACAAGGTCGCTTTATCTTCTTTTTTCTACTTCTACTCTTTTCCACTTTTTTTGCTGTTGAAAGGTTTATGTTTTTTAGACTTGCAAACATTTAAGAGTCATAGTCATTGAAATATTATCCTTTGTCCGTAAAACAGGCAGAATATTGTTTTGGGGTTTTCGCTCTCTGCATTTGATGCCATCAGGGCAACCAGATGTCTCTCATACATACAGTCAGTCACAGCTAAAGGAAATGCTCACAGTTAAAGTGTAAATCTTTTGACTATCAGCAGAAGCAGCAGAAGAACCACATGTTATCAGATATGTGAGCACAGTGAGACCTCAGGAAGTGGAGTCAGGAGATTGATTTGTAGAAGTCTTTGCTGCTTTAGTCTATTTGTACCTAAAGTGATGTACATCTAATAGTTTTGATTCAACATTTACTCGTATTGAGGTTTTCTTTCTAAGATGGGAAATCGTAGGAGTATAATTCCTGCTTGTCTTGTCATAGATCAGTGAATATAATTTGTTAACAGCTGTCTGTCTTGTCAAAAACATATCGCTGGTAATAGAGACTTTCACCTTCTTTACAGTTTTAATGCAGTGAAAAGTGTGTCTTTCTTGCTAGAAGGATGTTATATAAATGTGTGACATCGAGGGAAAGCTACCAGTAGATGTTTTCCATTAAGTTCATAGAGCTCATTCAATGTCCTTTGTTAACACCCAGGTTCGAAGGCATTTCTGCTTCAAGGCAGCAGCCTTGAAAATGGTTAATAGTGGTAGGCTGCTGTGTTACACTTATGCCGGAGCATATAACATGGATTTGAGGTCTATATTTATAGAAATATAAAGAATTATGCTAACTGACTTGAAAATCTGGTATCAGCTTTTGAGTTAACCAACTAAAATCTTTTAGCCGACTGACAGCATGCACCCATAAATGAAACTAAATAATTTCATTTACTTAAAGTACTTTTATTGAGTAGCTTTTTTTGTACTTGCACTTTTGGAAATAGTTTTCAAATGACTTCTCTTACATGCTCGAGTAATTTCTGTACTGTCTTATTGTTAAAAGAAACACTGGCCCTATGAAGCTTTACATCAACTAGTGTTGCCACTGTACCTAAGTTTTAACTACAGTGGTAATTGTGTCACCATAATTGGTTCTGAAATAATACTTGAAACTTGAAAAATCCAAGGTTGATACTTGATGTGTAATGGATTCAGGCAAATAGTTAACTTATCTTCAAATATTTGTTATTTTATATTTATTGGATCAAATACAGTGTGCGTATGCAAAAACTATGATTTAAAGAGTAGACAATATAGACTTTCACTAAGTTCTTTAATATGTACTTTTATGAACAATATCAGTGTAAACTTTTAATTTGTGGATGTATGGTATTATTCTGGTAAAATGTTATTATATAACTACTTTGAAAAAAAAAGGAGACTTATTTCACTCCAGCTGTTATCCTTTTAGCACCACAGTAAAGTTTACGCAAAATATTCAGAGCTTTGTATCTGTTTTTCAAAAGTTCTAATTACTGTGAATTCAAAGATTGATAGTTTTATTGTACTTGATAGAATTTGAATATAACTTCAATCAAAACTCTCTGGTTTGTCTGATTTGTGGTAAGACTTCTTTTGTCATTTCACCACCTGTAACATCATCTCCTCTTCTAGCGCTGATTTCTGTTCCTGCAGGATGTGATGCTTTTTCTGCTGCATTGCTTAAGCCCTTGTCTATCCACCTTGAGTCTGATCTCAACACCAGCAACGAATCACTATAAAAAGAGCCAATTATTTATAGTCGGCTCTGTGACAGGGCCGGTCCTACTTATCTTTCAGGGTACAGTCCCCCAGGCCGTCTGCCTTGCATTTTCAGCATTGTCAGAGCTCCCCGACGGCCCAATCTTTCATCACTGCACCAGGCTGACATTTCTCCAAATATCAATGATAGTTTTTATGTGTGGCAATAATTTATCAGACTCGCAGATAACACCAAAGCATTTTTTCAGCGCTGACTTGAACACAACAGCAGAAAGTTTTAGAACAAGAGCTTGTGAGAAGAAAAGAACTTGAGAAATGTTTTTCCTTGTTTTTCTTGGGTAACATAAATGATTCAACTGTGTACTGGAGAAAAAGATGTTCAGTGTTTTCACATCTCAACCCTTTTATTACACTAGCACAGCCTAAATTCAGCTTTTGGCTCATACAGCTTGACCTCTAAGCCCTTATTCAGAGGGAGCTTTTCTTCATCTCCTCCAACTTTCACTGTAACTTTGTTCACAAAGCTGCTAACAACCTGCAAAGCTGTAGCTCAGTTCTATCGTCTAATCACTGCACATTAATTGAGCTGACCTTTAGCAGTGTCTTGTTGAAGCTGAGATATTGAAATGAACTTGCAGAGTAACGATTCTCCTCCTTTCCCTCCCTTCTCATCAGAGGAGTGGACTCTCTCGTCACTGTAATAGTAGATTCTTTGAGCGGTAAGCTGCAATTAGTGTGGAGGAGTAGACCGCGGTATGTCTATTGATTTCTCTCAGGCTCGGTGAAAATGCCAGAGGAACACAGAGGACATGAAAACATAGATCCAGCCTGGCTGATGGAGTAACATGGCTGCATTGTTCAAAACATTCACTCGTGTAATTATTTGATTATTAAGAGGAAAATACAAGATCAAATTAAGAGTTCGTTCAGTGTTAGATGATGAAAACTGTGTGGTATAATGTGCGCTGCCTTGAGTTAGTCTGGCCAGATGTAAACCAGTGGTTGGACTAAATTGCTGCGTAGACAATAATAAATAAATTCCTTCAGGTAATCAAAAATAATTCAAGTAAGGCCGTCAGTGTTGATTGTTACCAGGTATTAGTAATTATGAATAAGGTCCTATTCAGATCACATGCTATTTTGTCACCAAAGGTGCCATATTTCAAAATTAATTCACAAGTTTACATTTAATTGGTACCAGATGTCTCCTGGAATATCTTAAAAGTTTCTGTCCTAAAACTCCACAGAGATATTGGATTTTAGTATAACTTGTACCCCTACCGTTTCATCCCTTCTTAGTGCAGGCTGTTTTAACTATATCTGTATGAGCTGTGTCACACCACACCCATCTCAGGAAGTGGGTGTGGCTTTAGCTTTGTGGTGCTGTGTTTGAATGTTTACTGTCGCTGCACAGACATGCTCAGACATATTCTTTTCACTGTGGGCTGACTGCAGGTTGAACATCTACCTGTCCCAGGAAGTGTTTCCCGTCTAGGGTGGATCACATATCCCTTAACAACATCATAAGGAGAAAATCCAAAGAGGTGAAGCAAGCAACAATGGGAATTGAAGATTTTTTTTCTTTTTTGGAGGGCTAAACAGTCGGGATGCTCAATAAAATATTAAAACTTTTGGTACAGTGTCCATGGTTTAAAATGCATGTGGGCTAGGGGTATTTCTATTTGGAGCAGAAACAGCTTTTATTTATTGTTGCTCTTTTCTCCTAGCACTATGCTACAGTTGGACTGCAGTACTGCTTTGCTTTGAAAGGTCAGGCAGCAATATGCACCAACACTCACAACATGAAGGACTCTCATGCTTCTAATCTGTAATGAGAGTAGGGGTGGAGATAGTTCAGCATTTGCCAAAGCTAAAATCAGTAATGTCTGAACTTGTTTACCTGAAAGGGTGATGTAACAAAGTGTCATTTTGTCAAACCGCTGATGGTAAAATGGTAAACTGACTTGAGCTTATACAGCGCCTTTCTAGCCTTTGACAACTCAAAGCTGCTTTACACCGCAGGTCACACCTACCCATTCACACCCATTCACTTTCACATTCCCTAACTGATGGTTGGAGTTTCTATGTCAGTTTTCCATCAGTATCAGCTAACACATTCATGCCCTTTCATGCCCATTTACACACCACTGACGCAGCGGTGGGAGCAACTTGGGGTAAAGTGTCTTGCCCAAGGACACTTGTCCATGTGACAGCCGGAGCTGGGCTCGAACCTGCACGGTCCGATTACCAACCAAGCACACTATCAGACTGTCACCACTGACACTCCAACTATGCACAAATTGCCATCAGGTTTTGCTTGGGGAACTTGATGCACATCTGTAAAGTGTATCAAAGTAAGCATGATATGTTGTACCTTTTCACTGTGGTCTTGGCAAAATAGCTCCTGTAACTCCACATCAGACATTGACAAACTGGCTTCTGTAGAAGTAAAATCTTCCTCATCTGCTCAAAACGGCCATGAAAAGCACACCCAGACTCTGTCGATAGTCCAGTTGGTTAAAAATAATACTCCTTTTCAAGTCCTGGCTGATGTCAGCAGGATACACTGAGCAATGGTTCCAGTTAATTGGAATAAAAACAAAAAATCTCTCCCTAAGTGTCCTTATAAAACTTGAAGGAGCTTAAGCATCACAGAACTTGTTTAATAGTGATGAGAAGAAAATGATCCACACATCTATGCTGCCATTCAGAAGAACAATCCAGAGCCTGCAACTGGTCACCTGTCCACAGTTCAATACATGTGACCACACACAAGTATGAGTATGATCACCAGGAGTCTTCTTCTTACTTTGTTTGTCCTCTTGAGAATCTGAGTAATCTGCACCAGAAACAAAGATGTGGGTTTGACACAGTTTACAACTTGTCATCTATTTAAGGAAAGATGTTCCTCAGTGAATTCTCTAGGGTTTGAGGCGTGCTTCATGAATGAATGAGAGGAAACACCAGATAACACTTGCACTTTTGATTCCACTGTCATTTCATGTAGTTTGCCATGCTGATTTAAAGTGTTCAACTTTAGCTCCATCAACTCACAGACAAAAATCCTGTCCGTCTTACCAATAGCAATGCTGTGTTTCCAAAAACAGAAATCCTCAATAAATCTTTGATAAGAAGAATAACAGGCTTGATGTAGAAAAATCACTCCCCAGTGAGAGCAAATGGATGTATTTTATTTTAATACCCGTGCTGTTTTTTGAACCCGGATGTAAACATGTTTATTAAGGTCGTAAAAATTGTCTTTTAACCACATAAAATCTTTAAGGTTTCTGCAGCCAGCCTCAAGTGGACATTTGGGGCACTACAGGTTTTGGCACTTCTGCATGGGCCTTCATTGTCAGCCCTGGAGGTTGCTGCCTGATTTTGGTGCTCCTTCTGATTGTTATCCACCTTGCTTGTTTACACTAAAATTTGACCATGTGAAATTTCGAGCTGTGGATGTGGGGACAGGATGATTCTGTCGTCGTTTGTCATCATGGTTGATGTCTGTCGCAGTTTAAAAATCAATGAAAATTGTAAAATCCTTTGAATAAATCTTTTGATGAGAATATGTGTATGATCTCTTGTGCCTTTGTACTTTTTCAATACTATTGATCGTTTGAATAGCAGAGATATCTTTAATATTTGGAATCAAAAAAGGATCCAAACATTTTGACATTTTCAAATCAGACGGCTGTGAGTCTGAGGGGGCATAGATTTTCTCACGAGTCAATTCCAGATGATTTGTTCTTGTACCAAATGTATTTCCACAAACTACCAACAACAAAAGCTCTAATATTATCCCTTGTGTTTTTGTCATGCAGGCAAGTTGTGACCATGCGCTGCCTGGCTGCTCGAGTGAACTACAAGACCCTCATCGTCATCTGCGCTCTCTTCACGCTCATCACTGTGTTGTTATGGAACCGCTGCTCCAGTGATACGACCATACGCTTCTTGCCTCGTGCAGCCTTGGTGATTCCAAGTCCAAAGGTGGGGGATGCCAGCATCAGCAGCCAGCAGCACCCACCACAACCTCCAGAGCCGCCGCCTGTCGTCGGGGGTGTTGGCGGGATTAAATATGAAGAAATCGACTGCCTGATCAATGATGAATCTACAGTCAAAGGCCGGCGAGAAGGCTCAGATGTCTACCTGCCATTCAGCTGGATGGAGAAATACTTTGAGGTGTATGGAAAAGTAGTGCAGTACGATGGCTACGATCGGTTTGAGTTCCAGCACAGCTACTCAAAGGTTTACACGCAGCGGGAGCCCTACCACCCAGATGGAGTCTTCATGTCTTTTGAGGGGTACAATGTGGAGGTCCGCGACCGGGTCAAGTGTATAAGTGGAGTGGAAGGTAAGACTCAAGAGTAAATGTTTATTTCAGGGGCATTTTAGGGATCTTGAATTTTACAAAGATTAAGGAACACAACTTGAAGGCTTGCATGTCAACAGTAAAGTCCATCAAACTTCCTCTCTTTGAATATGAGAGACTGTTGTGACAGATAATTAAGCTTTGAATCTGTACCTTAAAAAATCAGTGTCAGGAATGTGCAACCAAGATGCACAGTGTCATCTCAGAAGAGAAATATTGTAATCAATAAAAATTGTGTATGTCAGCCAATCACAGGGCCACATAGAGAGACAGACAAAGATTCACACTCACACTCATACCCGAGTGCAAATTTAGAGTCACCAGTTTATCTGATGAGCATGTCTTTGGTCTGTTGGAATAACCCGGGGTGCCTGGACCCTGACCCTCATACTTTTGACTTTAAGCTTTGCACCACTGCACAAACACCCATGAACTATCCTTAAAAAGAAATTCATAGAGTCAAAGAAGAATTCCAACATATCAAATAATGTACTTTACACATACAAAAATGGCTTTGAGGAAAAGCTCTCATTTTTCTTTTACAGTGTATCTGCTTTCACATTGTGTGACCTTTTCTGATTATCAGGTTAAAAATAATTATTCTTACCAGTTGGTGATGCCTTGTTGTCAAAACAGGTATCAGCATTATTTGATATTTACTAATATCATATCAGAGATGGAAAATGCTAGTATTATTTTGTATCTGGTATTTTGAATTTCCTCGTAGTGGGTTAGGGTTTATTGATCAGTTATAGTTATACTAGACTACGATAAACAACCACTAATGCCTGGTGATGTGCTTTGTTTGGTCATGCCTACACCAAGGTGCTTCCATTTTGGAAAAAAAAAAATAATAATAATCAAAAAGTGGAAACTGGTTTAAAGTCCAAGTAGTTGTTGTAGTTCTGTAGAGTGAGGTGTTTTTAAATGCCTGCAACAATCCACCCAATATGCTCTTATTTGACCTTAATCAGATCCAGCCTAAAATACTGGACATTAACAGTTCACTTAACGGGCTGTGCATCCTATATTTTGATTTGTAAGTAAAATAAAGTAGGATTTATTAGGTTTTACAGGATTAATCGGATTGTAAAAGCACCCACTCCATCTCTGCCACCGTTCCCAGACTTAATTTTCTTTCTTCAACACCAACAACAATCAAACATCATTTGTGTTGAGTCAATTAAAACTGAATCTTTTTTTTTTATTCAGTTACTGTCAGCATTTCTCCGTAGAGCTTCCTGGATGTCAGTAATGTGAGTTTACCCCACCTCCCTCTCCCCTTACTTTGCGTCTGTCCCCAAAGTTGTTTTCTTAGTACGGTTCCTTTAAAGTAATTACCATGAAGGATCAATAGCTCATTTTAAAAAGCTATTAGTTCAAACCACATTGTCATCAATAAACTTCACTGCCCTGCTCAATTGAAGAAGTGGCCTTGTGTTCTCGCCTCAGACTCCAAATAGATATTCATTGTCTCTCTCTTTGTTATCAAAACGCAGGAGCAAAACTGTGACACAGAAGAGACACTATAACAGCAGGAAGTTAAAATAAAGGCATCAAAAGTTTCTTATACTACTAAAATTAAGATATCATTGTGTATGATAATATGATAAGTCGAGATTTCTGATTTGAGGACATTTCACCACATATCTTGGTCCTCTGCCCCTCGAGCTTTTGTTTCGGTGCAGAGATGCAATAAAAGATGATACATTCACTGGAAAAGTGTCAGCAGCTGAGGTTAGCTTGATGACTAATGATAGCTGGTGTCTGCGAGAGCAATTTGCCGACAGTAAATAGGTATTTCTGCAGAGATGGATAGTGCCGTTTCTCATACAGGCATTTTTTCTTCTTCGCAGTCCAACAAATCTGTTTTTCCAGATCATCTTACGAACACATCAACACAGTTATTGTTTGTTTTCTTTTTCTTTTATTGCTCTAGCACTATAGATCATAGCAGCCCCATATATAGCCAAATCAATAGATATGTTTCTGATACTACCCAGCATACAGCATGAGCTCATATCAGCCACTATCACGTGAGCAATCAACACATATTATAAAATATACGAGACAAAAGAAGGAAGTGGATTTTTTTTGCAATATTAAAAAATGAATTCAGAAGTGAAAAAGGTAATATAAACCATACAATCTGAAGTATAAGTTGCACTGTTGTACAAACCACAGTATTTTCAGTTGTCTCTCAGAGGAAAGAAAGGGTTTTAATTGCACTCCTGCATGATGAGTTACATATTGTAAAGTCAATAAAGTCCACAGTATGCTGCACATGTGCAACTGGGGAGCTCAGTTGCACAGTACCAGTTTTTGCCATGTGGAGTTTGTGCTGCCCTTTGTCTCTGACTTGGATTTTTTTTTTTCACCAAATCAGCAGTTCACATGCTTACTTCTCAGTGATATGAAACTGCAGCATTATGCCATGATGAGGGAGACAAACATGTCAAAAAGTGGCCCCAACCTCACCAGTCTGGTCTGCATTGCTGTGTTTCCATGTATGATTGGTGTACTGGAGCTACTGTTTGCAATAACTACACAGTGAGTGGAGGCAAACCTTCAGTCTTATCACACTTTGTATGAAAGTAGGAGTAGATAATGCTGCATGCAGAGTTCAAAAGGCCTCAAACTTCCAGAAATGGCTGTTCAGAAATG
Source organism: Cetoscarus ocellatus (assembly GCA_037902135.1). Classification (NCBI taxonomy): domain Eukaryota; kingdom Metazoa; phylum Chordata; class Actinopteri; order Labriformes; family Labridae; genus Cetoscarus; species Cetoscarus ocellatus. Next base: position 67,667 of record JBAMNC010001581.1, read on the forward strand.
TGAATGTTTTCTCAGAGTAAAGTCTGGCTGACAGTTTTTAATGTCATCAGCTGCTTTTGAGATAACATTTGGCCAGGAGGATCTATACTAAAGTCATACTCCTTGTCCACCCCTACCTAAAACAAAGAAAATTGTTATATTAAAATTGAAAAATCAGTGTAAGCCGAACACTTACTTTAAAGATAAACTTTCATTCGGCTCCTCTGGTTTGTCCCTGGAGTTTGTATAACAGTGAATCTGGGCCGTATGATTATAAATGTTCATTAAAGCAATTAGGCTCTGCATGATGAGAGATGCTCACTGCAGACAAACCTATGAAGCCAAAGTATCCTCTGATCCTAAACATCCTGAAACATCCTGAAGTGATTTTTCATAGTCACACTCTTATTTTATCCAGTTTAACCAATGGAGCTCACCTATTCACCTGAATCAACAGGTACCATGTGATTCTCTGGTCCTCCAGTCCTCGGAGCAGATTCCACCATTTTCAGTTCAGACCTGTTGACTCTCCATCTACAAAAGTTTCTCTTGTGTGTACTCCAGTTCATCTAATAACTCCAAAGTAAACGGCGGTCATATTTGCTGCAAAAATTGTCAGCTTATCTTGTTTGGTAGCGGTTGTCTCCTCTTGTGAAGCAAACTAGTCGGCGCTGCTGGCAGAAGGACTTGTAGACTGTGCCATGTCTCAAAGTAGTGCCTTATCATAGTGGATTGGTAGTGGGAAATTAAGCAGATGTCAACAAATTTGTAGCATGTGATGGCTTGTTTTCACCCACAATTCTTTTTTATTTTTTTTAGGCAGCCTACTTGTTATAATTCTGGTTTAAGACAAAAGTAAGATGAAAAATAGGTAATAAATGCCCAAACCACTATTGCTATTTACTTGTATTCACATATTAAAGTGCTGTACATCAGCAAGTGAGTCTGTTTGACTATGTGATCAATTTGTCATATCTTTAAAGCATGTAGGAGTTCATGGTTGTAGCTTTAGACTGAACATCTTATGAATGAATCTCGCACAGAAAGGAACATAAAATGTATAGGCACAGTGCTTTCCTGTCATACCGGCTACATTGTTGCTTAAAATGTCCTGGTAAAGTCCTGATAAATGATCATTAGAAAGGATTAGGACACCCTGTTGGTTGTTACTGTTTTGTGGTCAAATCTGCAAAAAGGATGTTATTCATATCAATAAAAAAAAAAATCATAATTATGGCTTACAAATATCTAAGTGATTTCAAGTTAAGCATCGCACTATATTTCTTGGTTTCCTATTCCTTAGCCCTTTTCGCATAAGACATGTTGCTACCTTCTCTATAAATTTGCCTCACGCTCATGGGAAGAAATATGTTTAAGGCAAAAATGGGTCAGACAGAAATCTCGCCAAGTCTCTTAGTACCTCTGGGCTGAGCAGCAGGGAGCCAAGTTCTTCTCACTCTCCTTTCCTGCACACTGTTTCTTTTAGCACAAGATGGAGGAAACACATCCTCACACTTGTGCACATACACACAATTTACCAAGGTCCATTAATTAAGCCCATGGCTCCTCGCTACTTAACACTCCACATGCACACACCTCACTTCAACTTAGCATATTTTTATAGGTGAAAATAGCAGTTCATTAATTAGCCTGTCACAGTCCTTGAAACCACAGGGCTTAAACAAGGTCAGAGGAGCGTTTCTCTCCACCACCACTCCTGCTACCCACAGAAAATGTATTTAATAGGACCCACAGCAATATTCATTAAATGTCCAGGTGGCCCGTTAATCCCCTCCCCTTCTTTTGCACTCATTTAGGATGTAACTTGTGACTGGAGTCTGCATTGTGCAGTGACTAACCCACAGTTCATACTGATGTCTCAAGCTCTAGTTTGCAGCTAAAAGCACAATGGCCCTCATTTATCGACCTGGCATAGAAATTTGTACAGATTTTGGTGTAGAATTCATCTTACACCAGCTTCCAAATGGGAATCATGAAATGTGCATATTTGGCTAATCTCAGTGTATGAATGATGGTGTGTTGATAAATGCGGCGGCTGAAAACAATCACCATTTAAATGACACGCTGTAAATATTCATGGTGAAGCCCAGAATGTAAGACACGAAGGGACGAAATGCAGTAAAAAGAGTGTAAACTTCTTTGAGCTGGAGGCTGAAACCATCAGAGAAGTAGAGGAAACGAATAATTTATTGTTGTTTGGTTGCCTGAAAAGTTGGATAAATGAGAGTCAGAGACATCACATCTTCAAATAGATGCTGAGATTCTGTGTGAAATATTTTCAAATGAGAAAGTCAGACTTTCTGTGGCCAAAGTAAACATATTTATTGATGATTTTTTCACTGTTTAGGGATATAAGCATTTGAGTTGACCCCTGTGGGCAACTTATTTGAGGACAGTTTACAGTTTATCACAAACCAAACACACATTGAAAACCTTGGTTTATAGTTTATAATCATCAGAGCAGGGCCAGGGGAGCATGGAGAATGCACACTGAGGGGAAAGCTGTTATGAGAGAGATAACCTGTCAACAGACTAAAATGAAAGACGATAGTGCTGTGGTACAACTCTTTGATAAACTAAGATAGATTACTTTAGATGGTCAGTAGAAGTTTTTATTCATCTCGCCATCTCCATGTGTGATCCCTTCCTCCCCTTTGTTCACCCCCCTCTCTCCCCACAGAGCCAACCAGGCTGAGGGGCTGTTTAATCACAGTTTTTCACTCAAATGGTTGTAAAATGTACATTTAAAGAACAGATTAAAGCTCTTACTGCTCACGTTATCAAAAAATGTGTATTTTATTTGAGGCGGAGGATAATGTCAAACACATTTTAAATGATGCATCTAAATCATTGTTCCACTTTAAATCTGCGAACCTGTCCGTCTATGAATGCACAGTGACTGTGAAATAACGTATTTGTTGCATTGAGACTACACTGAATGTAAATGTGAACACATTTGATTGTATCCAACAACAGCATTCAAATCAGGTTCAGACTGATAAATGCTGAGCTGTGTGTGGAAATGACCATACACTCACTTTTTCATCATACCTTCGTTTGATGAATGAGGGGCAATAAATATGTGACTAAGAAATTTATAATGAATTGGTCTTCAATATAAAGCCCATCAGTCACCACACATTCATGCTTTAAACATTTTTACTACATCACAGAATCAAACAAGCACATATGTCTCATAGGGCTTGTTAAGACATCGAGGTCTGTCTTGTCTGTTTCACCAAAGCCTCTCTGAGATAAAGAACAAAAGTTGAGAATAATGAAGCTCCAGCAGCCAGGCCGCTATCATTAGTGGAAGCAGTTAATTTTCTCAAACGACACCCTCTTAAATCACGGCTGCTCTCTTTTCTCAGTTTCTTTTCCTTTTTTTTGAACCATCTTTATCCTGACTCTTTGTTCTGGAGCAGACCACCTTCACTTAGACATTTTCAGAATCACAGACACTTACACACAAAAGCATTTAGCATGTTCCTCCTCACCTGCTTATCACCTCATGAGCTTACACTCTGAGGGTGCCTTAATTCCTTGCCTGTTGATGCAAAACTGTGAATCCGCCTTTTGTTTTGTTGAACGTGTGTCATTGTCAACTAACAACTAACGTTGTTGCTGTTGTTGTTTAGTTTTTGATTGTTGTTCTCTTTCTGTTTTTAAGGCTCTATGTTTTTTGGCAGGACTTCTGACTCTAAAAATTCAGACTTTTGACCCTTTTCATAATTTGTCCTATGGAGTATCTTTCAATATTTTGAGATTTTTCTTTGTCTTTTGCAGAAAGACAAAAAATAAAGCTGACACCTGAGCTCAGAGGCTCAAATGGTGCAGCAAAGCCCACTGGTGTACCTTGAGGCAGGTCCAGGAATGCGTTGGGAATTTGTGCAACCATAACTCATGATTATACGAAATTTATACCTGAGATTGGGATTTACTCCATCAGTTATTTTTGTACATTTTTAACAAATTGGAAGAAAATTGAGTAATCAAACAAAAAAACCTCAAGGATCTTACAATAAAAAAAATGTTGTGAGCGTAGGGAATTATTAGTTTTGTGTTACCCCAGCTATCAGTTTACATAGTTTTACATTTGTGACCTGTGAGGCTGAGATGTGGGTCACTAAATCAGTGAAACCAACACCAAGTAATACAGTTGTTGGTCATATCTGAGGTGCTGCTAGATAGAACTAAAAACCAATAAGGTACTGTAACACCAGTTTATGAGACAAAGGGACAAGAAGTAAGAGTTTACGATAGCGACAAAACTAATGGACGCCCAGACGGTCATAATTGTCTAATATGTCAAACACTGCTGCACCAGCAAGACTCCAACCACCTTCACTGTGTGTTTCTCTTTTTCAACCAAGGAGCTCACAGTGCAAATCAGTCTGCTTTGAAAGATTTTCTCTGCCATTATGTGAAATCTATCCACAAAACAAACGCTGGTTTGCTGTTTAAAAATTCACCTCATGTAGGTGCAGGTTTTATTCAAGAGAAATTGTGATAACAGGCGGAGGTGACTGTGGGTCACTCTCCATGATTTAACAATCTTCAGTCTATAATCATCACTTGTTTGGTTTTCCTTTGGAGCCCCCCTGCAGTCAGATTTTTACATACTGTGTGTTTAACTTGGTCTAGCCGGTAACTCTGGCTCTTCATTGTCAGGGTCAAGCTGTTAAGAACTTCTGAGCAGGTTTTTTTTTATAGTTGATTTTGGTCCAACAATAAACCCTTTCATGCAACACATCACAGTCATTATGTCACTGCTCGTTAGAGCTCCAGAGCTTCAGTCTGCTCTCATTTATCCAGTTTTTAACATTTTTTCGATCAGTTAAAGGACAAAAATGAAGCCTGTAACATTACACAACATTAAGATGGCAGCGCTCTATTTCTGTTACATAAACTTTATTGGGCTTAGAGCAGACTGTAATTGGTGTACGACCTCATTCTACAGATTTCTAGAGAAGTCCGCTCTCTGGAGTCATGAAAGTATGCAGAGGCTTAGCAGTCAATTCCTTATGGATTACTTAGTGTTATTCAGCGAGTAGCACAGCGCCTCAGTGTTAGGATTTTGACAGTCATTTGACTTAAGTTGTCAAGGGAGATGCCAGTAACAAGACAGGCATGAAGCAGTCTGGCAAAGGATCCTAGAGCGTGTGTGCTAGTGTATGGGCTTATAGAAGTGTGTGCATTTATTTGTTTATTTATTTATTAAGTTCTCTGTTAAGAACAAACTATTTTACTTTGATTTGATAATTGAGCCCGGCTTTGTGCTTGTCCCTTTAAAAATAATCCTAAAAATGAACCAAAGATTCATGCCTCCTTAGCAAAGCTGATTAGACTGGAGAAGAAAAAACAGACCTCTGATGGATTACATTGTTGTTGTTGGGTTTTTTTTGCCATAAGGCATGCTGCCCAGTAATTGTTAACCAATAAAAGTGTCCCAGTTGCTCATGCTCAAAAACCCACTGCCCATGATTTGGAGTTTTACTGATTTTGTCATAGAAATTAGAACAGTAATCTTTCCTGTCTTTGACAAAGGCTGAGATTAGTTTAGATGAGTTTGATCAGATTAAACATGGACAGGTACAGAAAAGAATGTAATACTTCAACACAGCTGGACAGAAGATATCTATATGATTTTGTAGGGGAAAATGAAGAGTCTGGTCCACCATTTTGTAAGGTCTCTTGAGATAACGTGCTCTGAATTAGCTCTATACAAATGAATATTGATGCTCAATTAAGAAAAAGTTGATATTTCTTAATATTTCCATGTCTGAATATTGTTGAGTAACCCGGTTTTTAAGTTTTTATTTTTGTAGCTAATGTTCTTGAATGTGAATGAAGGCCATTAAGGTCTACTCAAAAATGCTTCAAAGAAATGTCCTGACCATCAGCTCACATCAGAAAATGCACCAGTCTCTGAAATGCAATTTACCATTGGGGTTGACCTTGTGAGCTGTGACACAGCTGCCACCCAGGAATGCCTTCCATGCCAAAATACCGTCCACAGGTATGGCCTTTTTTAAAAATTAACATTAAGTTTTGCCAGCTGTAGTGTTACTGGCAAATGAAATGTTAGGCTCTGGTCCATGAACTACTATGCAGCAGCCTCCAGTGTTGGAAAAGACGAGGTGTTATTGGTGAGAGGTGGGCATGATTTCTCAGTGGGGGACAGGAGTGCTGTGAGTCTGTAGTCCTATCCATACTGCCATTTCAAGGCATTTCAATATTTAGTCAGTGATGTTTGACCTCCACTGTGAACGTCATGGAGACAGAATGGCGGGACAGAATGGTAGTAACAGAGTTGTGATATTGGAGAGAGGGAGGCATGTAGACTCAGTGGGAGACAGGAGCGCTGCAAATGTGTCTTTGTGTGTATGTAGGGGCACGCACCATGTCGCATGCATCCTAGTCATATTGAAGTGTTTATTGACACAGATACTGCAGCCTCACTGAATTAATGTGAATGTTTCAAAGTGGAAATATAACGGCGCTTTTGTGTAAAAATGTTTGAGGACAGCACAAAGATGTTTTGAGTTATTTGGAAACTTGAACATTTTTTATTCAAGAAAATACAAAAGTATGGGGAAAAAAAGATGCAAATAACATTACCAGAATAATTTAGTAATTATTTAAAGATGAAACATAGATGTTTAGCAATGTTTAAAAGTCTAGTAATGCATCAGATTTAGAAAGCCTTTTTTTTGTTTTGTTTTAATGAGAGTGTGTGGTTTGTTTGGAGGAGGGCGCTCGCATTAGACTTTGCATTCTTTGAGAGGAATCAGACTCACTCTCTAACACTTTGCTCATTACAACAAGGGTTTTCAATCAAGGACAGATATGAATATAAACCAGTGTGTTTAATAGTTTCTCTGGGGGCTTGAGACCTAAGTGCCGTCGTTCCCCCTTGTTTCCTGTTACTTTATTTTCCAAAAGTTGTTCTGAGGCAGTGTTTTCAACATTACAACCATCATTTATTGGCATCAAATGATGCCTACAATAACTGTCCATAGTCTGTAGTATGCAGATATGATTAGCTTTCAAAAGAACGGACGTTACCCTGCTATAAGAATGAGAGTATGTAATATTACCCCTCCTCTCAGAAGAAAGGGCTTCGGGTTGCTCATGTGCTCTCTCTGTCACAAGGTCTTTATGTGAACTATCTGTTAATCAGACTGATTCTGCTGCCTGAACTATTTCTGGCTGTGAGAGTGGGGAGGCTGGTCTATGGTGAGATACAATATCTTTGCTTGAAATTCAACACAAAGTCCAATCATTAACAAAGCTGCTGCTGCTGGTTGTTTGTTTTCAGACTATTTCACTGACTCATTTTTTGCAGTGTCTGCTATCTGCGCTGTCTTTAAAAATGCCCCAGGATTAAATCTTTCTTGTTGTAAAAGACAGTCTCTTTAAGTTTCTGCAGTCTAAAAACTTAAGTGTCTGACATCAATAATTGATGTTGTACCAATTTTATTTATATGACATTATAAACTTTGAATGACACAGCTACAAACAAAATCAGTAGTTTTAAAAGCACAGAAAGTTTGTCATCTGCCAATTTAAAGTGAGTATTTGCCTAAAATAAACTGCAAAAGGGGTCAAAAACACTCAGATTAGCAAGATGATCATCTGAGACCTTGATTTGGGCTCTTTGAAGCTTTTAAATAGTATAAAAGAAACAGCCCAGAAAAGGCAGATCATGAAACATTACCTCCTGTCTCTTTTAGATAAAGAGATCTATTTTTAATTTTAGTTAACATCACTGTCCTTATCTTTCTTCTCCTTCTCTCTCTCTCCATCCAGGCGTACCTCTTTCCACACAGTGGGGTCCTCAGGGCTACTTCTATGCCATCCAGATCGCTCAGTACGGTTTGAGCCATTACAGCAAAAACCTTACAGAGCGTCCCCCCCATGTGGAGGTCTACGACACAGCCGAGGAGAGGGACAGCCGGGCCAGCTCGGCGCCCTGGAGTGTGCCAAAAGGCTGCAGTCTCAGCCGCCTCTACGACAAGAGCCGAGCTACCTCTGTGCGTCAGTTCAGCGCTGCAGGTATGTAAGCCATCCATGAACCCAGATGGCCTCAGGGCAAGGAGCTTATCTCGTGTTAACTGTGGCTGTAGGAGGCTCAATATGCAACTTTCGCCCTCAGGACAGGATGATAGTCTGCGGTGAGTCAGAGCCGCAGACAGCACAGGCAGACTGAGCCGGCTGGCAGCAGACTCGAAAACATAATAACAGTTTCCTAAAAAAATTCTGATTATTTAAGAAGCAGCAGACACAATATCACACATTTCATCCTCTTCTCTTCACTGACTCACACATTGTCACATTCATGGTGTATGAACACATTGTGTGAAATGCGGGAACACTTCTACCAAACAATATTTTCACAGTAGGCTTTTGTGTTTATGCAGAGCATGAAGATCAGTGGTTAAATGAGAATGTGCTTCTCCAAATTTTATCAGCCGTTGATAATTAACCTCCATAATGTTTTTCTGTGGAAGGACAAAATGAAGCTTCGGGCTGTTGTCATTTTATGTTAGTCTTTGTAAACAGCTCTACATTCAGTTAACGCTCCAGTTCAAGGTTCTTAGCCATTACTTTTCATTGTTAGGAAATGATTCAAGGCAAGGTAGGTTTATTTTTAGAGTGCTATTCATAAATAAAACAATCAGAGGGCTTTACAGAGTTAAAAGCTGATTTTTTTTAATATGAAGAAAAGGTAAGTTCATTTGTTGATCATGTTCTAGCAACAGGGCAAGTCATAGTGCTTAACACAGGACAGCAAATGATTGTAAATATGGTTGAAGACAACTTGTAAGACTTTATCAAAACAGTTTGTAAAACACACAGGCAGGTAAAACAAATTAGTAAAATGAAATAAACAGAGGAAAAACACACTGAATCCATTAAAATGCAACACAAGTGGTAAGAATTACACAAATTAAAATGAGCAAGAGGAACTGCATATTAAGTGTATTTATGCACTACCTGGCCACTTTGTGAGGTTCACCTGTTCAACTGCTTTGTTATGCAAATAGGTGAGCAGCCAATCACATGGCAGCAACTCATTCCATTTAGACATGCAGACATGGTCAAAACAACCTGCCAAAGTTTAAAATGACTATCTGAGTGGAGAAGGAAGTTGATTTAAGTGATTTTGAATGTAGCATGGTTGTTGATGCCAGACTTGGTGGTCTGAGTGTTTCAGACACTGCTGATCTACTTGTATTTTAACGAACAACCACCTTCAGGTTTACGGAGAATTACAGAAAAAAAAACATACAGCAAAAACCACGTGAAAGTGAGCAACTAACTGAATAGATAAAGTCATCATATTGAAATTAATGACTATGTTACAAATGGAAATTAAAGTATGTAAATGAACTGCTGAAAGAAGACTGAGTCTAAATGACAAAGAGGGATCATTGTGCAATGGAGGACAGGAAGTATGAATACAAACGAAAATTTGAACTATGCAAGTACATTTTTCTTTGAAAGTACAAGTTTGTTAAAAATGAACATCAAGCAGTCATAGGGCTTTACCCGGTTTTTCTACTCAAGGGCCAAAAAGTTGTGAAAAAAATATTTTAAGCAAACTCCATATGCTCTACATTTGTTGTGGACTTTTTTCAGCGGCAGATCAATACCCATTTAATGGTTTACTGAGTCAGAAACTGTGTGTTAAACTGACCCAAAACAGCAAGAATATTTGCATTGTGAAGATGCATCGCCCATTACAAATAATAACATATTTTTGTTTATGAATAGCAACAGAAGTCTACAGAAAATACAAAGCTCTTTCTACATTTTGTCATCATTTGTGTGTGTGTGTGTGTGTGCGTGTGTGGGGTAGGCTCTTCAAATTATTAACTTATAAAAGCACATAAAACAGTTTCATCGGATTATCTCTTATTGCAGACCATATTTTTTCACTTTTGTATTTGAAGTTAATACAACCAGTATCTATGTCTCAAGTTCTGCAGGATTTGAAGTAGCTCATGTAGCAGCTCATCTGTGAAGCTAATGTTAGCTCATTCTGCTCCAGTCGAGAGCGTTCAAGAGAGTCATTCAGTGATCATCAGTCAGATATCATTAGCTCTTACATTATCAGAAGTGATGTGTCTGTAATTTTATCACTACCACCAGATGTTTTATATTAACTATATTACTGTTTCATACAGTTCATGTTCATTTTCCTTCTGAAAGAGAGCAAAACACTCACAGTCATGGCAGAAATCAACATTAAGCTTTCTGATGAGTCACACACTGAGTTTGCTCAGGAAAACTTCTGTCCATTATGTTTTTAAAAGAATTTAAAAAGCTTAAAACCTCAGAAAAAGAACTTTAGAACTTTCAATACTATTGTAAATAGATCAGTCTTTGCATTCTTGAATGTTTATGTTTCCGTCATTGTAAACAGCTATTTAGAAATGGTGATTTTTTTTTTCCCCCTTGTTATAAGAAGGCTAAAGGGCTTACAACAGACAGGACTCACATTTCTATGTATACAACATGAAAATGATTCTGTGAAAATCATCTTTAGCCTCACAGAACCTATAGTCATTTGTTGTCGGCAGCCTTCTCACTTATGCATCTAAAAATTGGTCTATAGAAGAAGAAAGAAGAAGAAACTGTTTCTCTCTGCACACCTTCTTGTCATCTTCATTATGCCTCAATCAGAAATGTCTTCAATGCAGCAGAGTGTTGGGAGTTTTCTACATTTGGAAAGAGTGCAATTTAAGTCAAACTGTTTATTTTAACCACTATAATGACAACTGTCTCTGGGAAATTTACTCAGCTTTTGTCCGTTAATTGTCTTTTTTTGAGATAGCATAACAACAAAAAAAGCCAGCTTCCACTCTGCATGGGCGCTCTAAATGTCCATGGGTTTACTCTCAGCCAGAAATGATTTCAGAAAAAGACATTACACGATAAAGAAAAGGATTTTGTGAAGTTGTTGGATTGTTTGAATAAACTCTAGGGATGCAGCAATTCTAAAATATTGAACAGTTCGTTACAACACTCATTGTTTAGCATGCATATGTGAATTGTGGTATTTTTGGTTTTAAGGGTAAACAGCTTTTATTCATTATTGCCGTATTATTTCCTTGTTTGCGCTGCTGCATTAGAGCCTGTAAATCAGTGTGCAGGGGTGAGGAAACTCTTGCTGCGAGTAATCATGCACTTAAGTTGTGCCAAGAAACCACATTACTACTCTGAGAGGAGAGGCAGCAATATGCACCCAGGTTTGGAAAGGGGACATAAACTCCAAGCACTTCAGCACAGTGCATTAAATTAAGCAGAACATGTCTCACCTTTTCACCATGGATGGGAAATAAAACTGGTGACTCCACAACAGACTCATAACAGTCTGGCCTTTTCAGGAAGAAAAATAACCCTCATCCTCTCAAAGCTGCTATGAAAAGCACATCCAGACCAACTCCTGTTGGTTAAAAAGCGTAATACATTTTATGTCCTTGTTGAAGTCGACAGGATGAACGCTAGAAACAAACTCAGCAATACTTCATGGGCCTAAACAAGCCAACGTTTATGGTTATATTTTTGTGTGTTGAATGACAGCTCGTATAAGTGGAATGTCATGATGTGTTTCAGTGTAACATCAAGGAAAGGAAAATTAAGTGTTTGTGTTAAAACTTATAATCTCACTTGATTGGAGGTCAGATTTAGTTTCTCAAGCATTATAAAATAGATATCAGGTGTTCCTTAGGAATAAAAACCTCTTGTAAAGGTATTTTTTTAATGTGTTTATTATCATCATTTTAAAATTTCATTTTGTTTTACATCCTAAACTGCATTAAGCATGTTTATGGAAATGTCTTTTTTGATGGTTCTTGCAACTAATCAACAGACTGCAACATGTGTAGCTCCACCATTTGGGGTCGGCTCTGGATGCTATGGGTTCCTGAAAATGGGACGGCATGGATCAGTTGGGTACCTTTCTCCTTTTTTGAAGGTTGAAACACTTGTTATTGTGTACCGAACTGAGTGAAACAGACTGGACTGCTTGGTGGAAGGAGTCCAGTTATCCTGTTACTGAACTGTTTTATTGAATGATTGATGCTATGAGACAAAAGAGGATTGAGGAACTGAATAGGTGCCATATTCCCTGTTAAAATTAACATGCTGTTAGATCAGCTGTGAAATACCATTTCAAAGGGACATTTGCAAATTGTCTCTTTAAATAGTTTTTAAAAGATCTCAGTTATTTTAATAGCTGTTGATATTTAATGTATTGACACTTAATGATATACAGAATTGCACTAAGCTGTCTAAATTGCAAAAAAAATTGTTAGCAGTTTTGGAAACGAAGAACAATTGGCAAAGAAACCCATTATTTGCTGGTACTATATATATCTACAAATGTTGCCAACATAATTTTTCAACTTAAATGCTGTTAATGAGTTAATTTGTTGCTAAATGAATATTTTTAAGCCAACATTATTACAAACCATCAGTACAAACAATATTGTACCACCATATCTCTCCTTAAAAAAAGATGTGTCTTAAAAACTTGATCTGTTTTCAGCCGTAGGGTGATGTTTTGATTTGTTCAGTATTATTTTGAAACAGAGTTGAAGCAGCAACAGTGCTTCTTACCTCTGAGTGAATAAATACATACACTGAATAAAATCAGACTTTTCTGACTCTATTTGGGCAGAGATGGGAAATCTGGCCTAGTTTATTGCTGTAGAATAGCCACAGCAGAGAGCTGGTTGGTGCTGGAGTTATTTTTGGATTTTGAAGAAGTCAAAATCTTTTACCCAACACTGACTGCAAGCTGTCTTTTCTTCTCTTTTTATCTCCTGCTGAAATTTGCAGGACACTCTCCCTCTGAGTCTGTGTGTGTCCTCTGTGAGCTGCTGCCTCCACTGTCATCTTCACCTCCCTCTAATTCCTCCACTTTGAACCTCTCATCATCATCAACTATTTCTTTTCATTCCTCCACCCTCCACTCTTCTCTCCCTCTGCTCCTCAAACACACCTCGCCTCTCAGCTTCACCTCGGCCTTATCGCTCCCTCTCTTTCCTCCAGATCATCATGTTTTCATCATCACTCCTTAGCCCTCCCTCGGCGGTCCTCTCCCTCCATTAATCTTCCTCTTTCTATCCCCGATTTCAGCCAATCATCCACCTCTATTTACTCATTTCCACCCACTTCTCACCCCTCAGCCTTTTTGTGCCTCCTAAATGTTGCAATCATATTACTGGGATCCATTTGCTCGCTCACCCAAACTTTTCTTGTCTCCGCTGTCAGTTTCTTTTTCAATCTTTGCCTCCCTCTGCTTCTCTCCGTTCATTTTCTTTGTTTTTTTCTCTCTCTTTACTGTATCTGGGGCAGCGGTGTTGAACAGCCTCTCAAATCCTCTGACAAGTGGATCAATCGTCTGTCCCGTGATAATAACCTACCATCTACCTTCTGCACAATCCTGCGCAAAAACTGTCCACCACTGAGTGCCTCCATTGTCTGAATCTCGCAGTGTTTCTTGATAGTTCAGAAATGCAGTTTGTTCACACCAAAGCCTGCCAGAAACAGAGAGGTGATCGGAGTATGAAGATACAGCAAAAGTACAGCTGTCAGCAACCTCCTTGCTTTGAAAAAGTGTTCGCCAACTTTGGAAGACTTCATTATTATGTTGGATTGTAGGCTGGGTTGTTGATGGGTGCATTGTTTCACAGGTTAGAGCTCTGCTTTTGATGGTTATTTCTAATTTCCACAATTTGATACTAATTAGTTCTCATTGTCAGAAGCTAATTCACAAGCATCTTTAATTTGAACAAGTCGCCTGCCTTTGGTCTCGTAGTGTGAATACAAGTGTGCCAATGCTGTAAAGGTAATTTGTAATCAACTAACGTGCACACATTGCATTGTTATGACTCTCAGCCAGCCCATACTTTCAGAAGTGAGGAAGAAATGTGGCTGTAAAACCGTGAATCTTGAGCAGAGACGGTTCAGAAAACTAGTTTTGGAAATGGACTAATCAGCTTCAAACCACTGCCAGATGGTTCTTTTAACAAGACTTAAAGTGTTTTTGCATTTACTGTTGTTGTGTATTGAGTTACCACCAGGCTATGTCTCATCTCACTCACTGTCCAAGCACACGGCCGATATAGAGAGGCCCTCCTCCCCTTACTAAAAGATTGTTTACAACCAAAGCTGACTGCAGCTGAATGAGTATGACTTTAACATCTTTCTACACCAGTACTGATGTAATATTGTGAACCTGCTGCTCCTTTGAATGTCTCATAAATTTAATAAACTCAGCGATCAGTGGTCAAATCCAAAGTAATCTGTTTCCACTCATAGCAAATCTTCACTTTATCGCTCCCTTTAGCCATTTTCCTTTAATTTTGATCTGTAGGAAGTAATTTTTTACCATGGTGAAACTTACGTCACTATTTCACAAAGTTGTTTATTTTCTCTCTCAGAATGAAAGCATGTTTAACCCAAGCAGGAAGTAAACTAATCTTAGTTGAAGGCAGCATGAATTACAAGTAAAAGCACAGCAAAGAGCAGTGTTAAGAGAAAATTTCTGGGCTGAATTGTGAACCCTGTGTGCTGGAAATAGTCTATAAGAAAGAAAAGGATGAATGTTAAGTAAGCTGTGTGGGCAGTGAAACTTGACCAAACTCACAAGATTCAACCCAGGTTCCCGTGTCTGTTTGCACCTCATTGCTTGAGGGCAAGTGTAATGTGTTTAGCTTGTTAGCAACAAAGTTAGTGACAGCTCTGTCCCAGACGCAGAGAATTAAGTGTCCCATATGCAGTCTGACAATGATGGAGACTGTGAGTCCATGACATTCAACCCTTTTATTTGCAGATTTAAGGTTGAAATGCTTATGGAGGAAGCAGGAAGTTTTAGGATGCAGTAGTGTTCTTAACTCCACCTGTTCTTAACCGTTTTACTACAAATCTGTTGCAATTTGCGTACTATGCACTTAGCAAAGGTAGTAGCATCATTGAACTAGATTGATGCTATGATTATTATGATTTAATTTTGTCTGCAACATTGATACATTTTTGTATCCCTTGTCTTTCACATACTGCATTTTATGTTGACGTTTTATTAACTCTGAAGGACATGCACATCTGACATAACCTGACACACTAAATGGACTGTTCAATATAATTTACTGGTCCATTTGGGCAATAGTCCATAGAAAGTGTTTGGGGAGGGCAGAACCTACCAAAAGCCAATCAGGTTATGTGGTACTGCCACGGTGTAAAAAACATATATGGTAAACATACAAATGTAAGCCACTTTGTAAAACCAAAACATGTCAGAAGGAGACTGTAAATATAATTTATATCAAGAGGGGCTTTCAGTGCTGTTATTTTTTTCATTTAACAAAGAAATGCGGTCAGATCTCCCTAATCTATGTACAAGCGGACACTTCCTGCAGTTGCTTGTAGCCCACACCTCTTCCTGCTCTAAAGGGCAGTGATTGGGCCGTGCCAATATGGGCAGGATGGATCTCTGTGATTACAGACATTAAATCAGGAAGATCCAGCTGCTGCATCAACATCTCTGAAAGTGATCAATATGTGTACTTGACACAGCATGTCCTGTATTGACTTGTAGTCGTCCGAAGAACATGTAAATGAGTAATCACACCAACACTGCCAGTGCTAATGTTCCTTGAATGTTATGCTCTACACATTCTGTACATGTGTTTAAATGTTCCCTCTCCACACACGCTCATGTATACAAGGCTGCTTTCACACTGACATCCTCCCAGCTGCATGTCATCTCTGACTGCTGCCATATTGCTAAACAGCCGGAGAAGCGAGCAGAGGAGGTTGATTCTCCTCTATATTCCCCTCCCATCCTTTATTGATGCCAGAGTAATCACGGGGCCAGAGTACAAATCCACTTACTCTCTGCATTGCCTTAAGTAATGGATTTATGAGTGCATTAAAGAGCCGTAGTCATCCAGAGGCCCCTGCCAGACTGGCTCTCTCCTTCATTCCCCTGCTGATCGACTGTCTTTGTGTCTTGTTGGCCTCTGCTTCCTCAGCTTATGTCATGTGAGATCCCTCTCTCTCTCTTTATCTCTCTCTCTCTCTGATTCTCATTGTCTTCCCACTATTGCCTCATTTTCACTCTCTCACGTCTCCGGCTGACTTTAAGGGCACTTGTGCGACCCATCATTCCATTACGCTCCATTTTGTTGACTCCTACTTTTTCCTGTTTTCATCCTGTGGGGCGCCCTGATGAGAAAAAGGGGGTTTTGGGCACTATTTTTTTGTGTACTGTGCAGAAAGAGGCCAAAGGAGAGAGATCATCCCAGAAAGTATTGTTGCTTTTGGGGCCTGAAATGAATTCAGAACAGCCAGTGAAGTGGCTGACTGGCAAAAACAGTTGATATAATATACGCGGAGTGGTGGCAGGGTGGGAACTGAATATCATCTTCAGTTCTTGTCTTTGAGTTTTGGAGAGGAAGGCGATGTGGGGATGCAAGTAGAAAAGTTGCTGCAGTGAATCAACTTCTTCTCCCTCTTTGGCTCTCTTGTTCCAACTTTTCCTGCTTTGTTCTTCTTCTCCCGTCTGTCCGGTTCTCCTCCTAATTAAGCCCAGTGTGCAGTGACACATCTGCTCAGAGCATCCCATGAGAAGCATGTCCCTGTGTGTGTGTGTGAGGCACTGACAGAAAACATTCACACACAGACAGTTTGGTGCTTCACAAAGATAATTACATTTTAGGTTCTTGGTTATAAAGAAGAAGATTTGTTCTGCAGATTTTTTTTCCTGAGTTATCTGACTCTTATTTATCATTAGAGGATGTGGATAAAGGAGTGAATCTTTGGAACAAAAAAAGAAGATCTAAAAGAGAAGAGCCATCCAAGAAGAATGTGTCAGAGGACAAAGACACACATAAGGCTTCAGAAAGTCAGCTTAAAATAGTCCTTTGTCATCCAGTAATTGTCTGAAGCTCTGAAATTCAGTCAGAAGGGGTTCACTTGACATTTTCTGGCTGAATGCACTCAAAGAAATGCTTCAAGAACATTTTCTCTAGCAATGTCACCATTTCAATAAATATCTTATGTAAGATTTTGAAAATAACACGCTAATATTTCAACATATCCAAACCTCACCAATTGCTGGCTCTACTGTAATACAGACATGAAACATTTCCAGTAGATCATTTTACCTTTTATCAAATTACCTCAACAGCAGAGAAGCACAACAGATGTTGCAGTCTTCCATGAATTTAAATGAAAATCTCTCCCTGTATACAAATTATGACAGAAAACAAAGGAGAGATTTTCAAAAGCTTTAAACTTAGAACACTGAATCTTCTGCCAAAAGAGACAGAAACTATAGACTGTCCAATGTATTGTCTTATATTATTCAACAGAAACACAAGCCTACCAACTTGGTCAGGATTGAAGTTAGAATAAGCCAGAGCTATGTTAAATCTGTTAGCCCTTTAATAACAATCACCATTAGGCGTTAGCAGCAAGTTAACAAACTTAGATATACATCCTGGCACATCTCTTAAAATCTTTCAGTATCAATTGTATAAAATGTGTAATCCTACGTATTTAACTCAATCCCATATTTGTCTGCCATCCCGTAATCCTCACCCAACCCCACCCACCACCACAGAGTCATCAGAAGGCGTCTCCCTCCAACTGGGAAACTCCAAAGACTTCATCCTTAGTTTGGACATCAAGTTCACCTCTAACGGCAGCGTGTCTGTGATCCTGGAGACCACAGAGAAGGGCCCACCCTTCACCATCCACTACGTCACCAACACGCAACTCATTGCCTTCAAAGACCGTGACATCACCTACGGGATCGGGCCACGGACCGCCTGGAGCACCCTGACCCGAGACCTGCTCACCGACCTCAGGAAGGGCGTCGGGCTGTCCAACACAAAAGCAGTGAAAGCCACAAAGGTGAGTAAATGTTTTCTTATGTTTAAATGATCTCTGATTTAAAAAAAATCTGATCCTAAACTTTGTTATTCTTCTGTAACTGAGATAATCGACTAATCAACAGATACATATGTTAGATGGTGAGTTTATAGGGAGAGCTGTTGAAAATGTTCATTTGTTTTAGTCTCTAAAATGTGGTTTGTGCTGCTATTTTGTATCTAACATTATGGTAAGAGAAGAATTCACATGTTTTTAGAAAAGTCAGACCATTTGCTGAAGTCGTCTTTGAGCTTTAAGGACATTTGATTGGTCATGTCACTGTTTTCTGACTAAAAAATTCACTGATCTGTTGTCCACAATTTTTTTACAGTATTGGGAAATTTTTAGATTTTGCCCAAAACAAGGCTTTTAACAATGGGTCATTACTGAATCAGAATGTTTAAGTTGTGCTTCAGTTTGTGGTATGGGCAAAACAATAAAACAAGTTATGATGCATTATTGTTAACACGTATTTATAAATTATGCTCTTTTTAATTATTTGGTGATAAACATTTTTCCCATTAACTCATCAGGGGGACCCGCTGAGACTGAGGTCTCTTTTCCAGGGATGCCCTGCAGAAGCCAAAAAAAAAAAAAACAGAGCCAAATGAACTTCTTCACATTGTTGAAAATACTTAAAAACACACCCATCTAGGGCTGGGCAATCTCTCCTGACTGTGCGACTGTGTGTTTGGCCCTTTATGCCTTTTTTTTTTGGCTCCACAAAAGCAAAATTTACAAAAACAAAAGGCCACCTTCTCCCTTCCCGCTTGCAACAACAGTCCTGTCAGTAGCACCGACATGGAAAGAAAGATGAGAGAAACTAAAATGAAAAACAGTTGCTCAGTCATTCATGCTGGAAATTCTAGATTATGAGCTAAATGATGTTTTATACTGAGAATGCAAAACAAGTGGCAAAAAAGTTTTAGCATGACAAATCTTTTTCACATTGCCACCATAAAGTGCAATATGATGACAGTGTAATGGTGGGCGCTTTTGCAGCTCTCTGCATCAAAACAGTCCTACGTAAAGCTGCATTAATCTCCTTTTTTTAAATTACCAAGCTGGAAAAAAGACTGAAATATGTATCGAATATCGCCATTCCACCAAAAAATATCAAGATATAGGTTTTGGTGCGTATTGCCCAGTCCGACACTCATTCATTCAATAATCTGTAATAATCTTTCACTGTCAGTGTTTTTACTTTCCAAAGCAACTGATCACAAGAACTTTTGACAGCAGATCATTTCTCTAAGGAGGTTTAAAAGTTTTTTTATTAATAATTCAAATGTATTTGTGATTGTCTATTCTTTTGTCACCTTTGTTTAGATCATGCCTAGAAGGGTGGTGCGTTTAGTCCTCCACGGGCGAGGTTTTGTTGATAACGTCACCATCTCCACCACTGCGCACATGGCCGCCTTTTTTGCTGCCAGTGACTGGCTGCTGCGTAACCAGGATGAGCGAGGTGGCTGGCCCATCATGGTCACACGTAAACTGGGTGAAGGTTTCCGGCCTCTGGAGCCTGGCTGGTACTCGGCCATGGCTCAGGGTCAAGCCATGTCCACGCTGGTGAGAGCGTACCTTCTAACCAAGGACCAGGCTTACCTCAGCGCTGCCCTCAAAGCCGTGGGACCCTACAAGGTGCCTTCAGCACAGCATGGGGTCAAAGCTGTGTTCATGAACAAATATGACTGGTATGAAGAATACCCCACCACGCCCAGCTCCTTCGTCCTCAACGGCTTCATCTACTCCCTGCTGGGACTCTATGACGTGACTGAGACGGCAGGGGAGAAGCTGGGCAGGGAGGCAGGGCAGCTGTTCAGCCGAGGCATCGAGTCTCTGAAGGCCATGCTGCCGCTCTTTGACACGGGGTCAGGGAGCATCTATGACCTGCGTCATTTCATGTTGGGGACTGCGCCAAATCTGGCACGCTGGGACTATCACACTACGCACATTAACCAGCTGCAGCTCATTGCATCAATAGACAACTCTCCCATCTTTAAGGATGTGGTCAAACGCTGGAAAAACTATTTAAAAGGGATCCGTGCCAAGCACAACTAGACAGGCTGCGATATGGAGAGCAGCAGAGAATCCGACTGAGAGGTTGAATATATGAGAACCTAATGAATGTGAGATGGTGCTCAAAAGGGGGGGCTGTGTGCGGTGGAGGTTTATAAACTAAAAGACGAGTTTTTTTCTGCTGCAGTTCAACACAAAATGTTTCTCGTCGGCTCGGTTGCAGGTTTTATCTTCTCTGCAACATCGACTGTAGCGCTCCTCTCCACTTTATTTCCTTGAGCTAGTGTTTGTAATTATGCACAGACCTAGTTTCAGAGTATGTCTGTATGTGTGTTTGTGTTCAGGAAGAGCACATCGTGTGTTTGTGTGAGTGTGTTGTTTAGAGCAACAATATATGATGTTAGAGGAAGATGAAACTCTTTGGATTGTGAAATCTGAGTCACTTTTCCGACATTCATAGATGCATTCACCACAAGTTCTTCTCCCGTTTTATTTTTCTACTGTTTCTGATGGATTTGCAAAGTTTATCGAAACAAATACACAGAATTTATGAAAGGAGAATGTTGCCAGAACATATTAAGAATCACTTTTCCTCTCAAAACTTTTTGACTTTAAGGCTTAAATATTTTTGGCTTAAAAGATTTTTTTTATTAAAAGAGATCAAATAATTTCACTATCATCCTTGTACTTATGCTTCCTGACTGACAGCTTCCTGTTCCCTTTAAGCCGTTTTCCCCTTTAAAGAGAAAAACAGTTATGTTTGGAGGGGATTATTTTCTTATTCCTTTAGTGAGCTCATCTGCATTTGAATATTAATTTCCATTCATTATGCTTATTCAGTCGTGGATTAAGCGGTTTTCATGCCTGTTAAAATCAGCTCAGAGGAATAAACACCTCAAACCACAGCATTTGACTTCAGATGCTTAAACTGGCTCTGCTTCTTACAAGTCCTCTTGTTTCCTACCCACAATCCCACATGCTCAAGCTGAGTCCATCTTATTAGTCACCATACATTTATGTCTTAACAGAAACAAAACCGGGTCTTTGTGTAGGACTGCAATAAGCGTGCTGCCCCATATTACTGTTTAATTTTAGTCCTGCAACAACCGTAAAAAATGCCAGAACCAATCATTTATCTCAGTCAGCCAATAGTCCAGACGCCTCTCTGTAATGCTGCTGATATTTAATTTATTTGGATGTAAAAACTGCAGGCCGCCATCAAAACACACAAAAAAAATAATGTTTATTTATTATCCTTTCTGGGTTGTGCAGAGTTTGGAGTCATTTAGCATCAGTGCAACCAAGGCAGACCACAAATCCCTGAAAAGAGCCAGAGTCACTGTCACAGATGATCTTTCTGCCTGCAGAAGTGGGATAAAGATTTAGTCAGTCAGACAATTTTAGCCATTTTCCTCAAGAGGGTAATGTCTTGTAGTGGACATGGGTGTTTCTCTAGAAACAAATCTCTGGAAGTATCATCTTTTATTACAGCCACTCTCCTGAGAGACTGTAGAAGCAAATGTTTTCTGACACGTGAAAACCTAGTCTAATTGTCTCCAAGATAAACCCAAAAATGGTTTAAAAAGGGCCTGCAGAGGTCTGTTTAAGCTTCATTGCTTTAGAATTTTTTCTCAAGACCTAAACCTATTTTCTTCCTCATTTGGAGGTAACAAAGCTGGTTCACAGCAAATAAAATGAAACAATAAACTGGTCACTTTGATGGGTCAGACAAGAACACTGTAGAGATCAGGGAGGGTCTCCATGGATCAGTAAAGCTGCAAAAAATAACTCCGAGCAATGCTTTACTGTCAGACTGGACCCTTAATTTTATGCTTGAAAGCTCAGACATTCCTCAGGGGTTGTCACCAAAGTACTTGCTGAAGTTAAAAAGTCACTCAGTCTCAAACTTGTGGTGAGGTGATGCTCAGTCCTTTCAAGTAAATCATGATCTGATAGTCTGGTTATTCAATGCTACTGTATGCCTGAACGATGCTGGGAAAATCAGTGTAGCAATATTTTTCCTTTTACAACATTAATGACAATTTTGAAAGGAAACGGCATTCAATAAATGTGACAAATAATGACAAGAATAATTACAGAAGATAGACATAGCACACCACACACCAACCGGCTCACTTACCAACAGCCAGGGCCTCCACTCTCGCAGCAAACATGGCTGGCAATGTCAGGAGGAACTGAAGCTAAATGCAGCTAGCAGTTATCTCCCTATGCTATCCTTGGCGGTTGTGATTTCCATCCAGCCCCCCTCCTTACCAGTTTGTTATATATATATTTTACAGATAACGCTGTAGAGAAATCAAAGAATTGGTTGTCAGTTTCTGACATCCATCCAACTTCATGCTTTGCCTTTACTCTTGTTACGATGGCTATGTTTGCTTCCAGCTTCAGCCAGCTTGCACTCTGGATGGCTTTGTTTTGATATGTCAAAGCATAGAGGATGGGCTTGGCTGTCTTAGTTGCACTCCACACACATCAGGATTTCTGATTGTAAATATCGACCAGGTTTTTACATTTTCAAATTGGAGATGGCCCTGATTCTTTTCAGAGGATAAAAAGGCTCTGTAACACACCTTATACCACAGAATAATCAGGCACCAGATAATTGGGTCTTTGCTGACTTTAGTCAGAAGCAGCCATCCGATCCTAAACTCAGGCTGATTATCTTGTAGCATGTGCCCAGCTTAAAGCTTACCACGTTGCTCTGAGTGTCTGCCTCAAGCTTTTGGCCATGTTATCCGTTCACTTCCAGTACCGGAAGTTGTCACAATTCAGACCATTTTGAAGGCAGAGAGTGTCCTAATGAATTCCCTGTTGTTTAGATTGTGACTAAAGATACAACTTATCAGAATTTTTATCATTAGGAAAAAAGATGACTAACCAAGGAGGAATGTGGTTGAACATCCTGAGTTGATATGGTTGCTCTTAGAAGAGTAACACTGTTGTATCAGTGATGGCAGCAGCATTGCCTGTAGCCAGTACCTTTTTAATGAAGAAGACACTCACAGGCACAGCTGTCATCTCTAGAGTCTGTCAGTGTTACTTTGGGGCATGCACTTACCATGGTAAAAAAAAAAAAATAAATAAACAAGTAGAATTTATAGAAAAAGGTTCATACCGAGGAAGTCATTGAAGCGAGTGGGAGTGTAAATAAAAGGTTTGGATGCATGTTTGCATAGGGCTTCCATCATAATGACTTTAATGCTTTCCTTTCTTTAAGACCTTTATTAACTATGAGACTTAATCTTTATATATATATCAGATCTGGCTGTCATTGTTAAATTATTTCAGTCCTTTAGTATGGACAGCAGCTTCATTAGGCGCAGCTACATTTCATAGATTTTTTCCATGTTTCTTTCTGACCTTCTAAAATGTTTGTTTACTTTAGCTCCTCTTCTCTGACTTCTAGATCATAATTGCAGGATACAAATGAAGGTTATGTAGATGCTGTGAGAGCTTCCTCTCACCAACATGCCAATTTATAACATTAAATTGACAATGTGAGGCGTGCTGAAGGTCGAGGTGAAGTCTGGACAAACACAAAGAGGCTGTCAGTCCCAGCAGGCTCTCATTGCTCCTCTGGGCTGCCACGGGTGCATGAACTCAGCGTTTTTAATCTGAGTGCTGCCCTGTTGACCGCCGCGCTGTGAGAAACGGCCTCGCGGAGACACTAACAATTCACCCGGCTAATAGGCCTGAGAGGCTGCATACCACACAGTCCCCTGGTCTGAGGATGAGTCAGCATCCAGCAACATTGCGCCAGCGAAGAACAACAAAGTGGAGCCCTCAGCGTTAATGAGGCTCTCATCGATCTACCTTAAAGATTATTAATGGGAAGCAGGAGACTCAGGCTGGTTTGGTGCTCTGAAGGTGTTGGTGGTGGATTTGTTGTGGCCATTTTTATATAACTTTGAAAACTTTGCCCTTTGCATTTAGTTGTTGCAGTTTCAGCTTATGTAAAGACGGATAAGAAAAGACCTATAAATCATTTCAACGTTATAGTGATTAGAAAAATAGTTTTGCAGTTGAGACAGCCGATTTGCTTTAGTTCAAATTTAGTTGTAAATCCTCTGGGTGTTTCGCTCTGATTGTACAGCTTTATCAGTAGCTCTGCTGCTACATTCAGAACTTAATAAGGATTTATAATGGAGTGGTGTGGCCGCTGTTGAGGGGAAACAATCATAGACTATTAAAAAAGGAGCTGTAAAACTCCAGAAACATGGCATATCATAAAAGAGGGAAAAGGTGTTTTAAAAAGAAAATTCTGTCCGTCTCATTCAGCAGATGTTTGTTTTATTGTATGTTCATTTTTGCAAACTCGCAGCATTTAAAGCCCAAGCTTGTGTACAAACTTCATCTCCTGCTGGGCTTTCTTTACATTGAACACAAGAACACATAGTCATGCTGAGACAAAGCAAACTTGAATAAACACTTCTGCATTACGTTTAAGCCATGGGAACACTTGTGAAGTGAACACTGCATACCTGATCTGTCTGCAGAGTCCTGCAGTTTATATATAAATTATTATTATTATTATATATAATTATTAATGTATATATTTTATATATAAATCAGGGGTGGGCAACCTGCAGCCTTGGAGCCGAAGCATCCCTGCCTCTCTGTCATTGCTCCCCACAAGCCAAATTTAGTTATCAGTGAGTAGCAAACATGAAGAAATGTGACAAAATCTTCCATTTAAATATAAAAAATTGAGATATTTCCATAACAGTTTTTGATAATTAGAAGATAGGTTTTTTTGTAAGAACATGATTAGCCTACTGTTTCTGAAGAGCATCGCATGCATCACTAAATGTTTTCCTTGAGAAAATGATTTTAAGATAAATATATTTGATAAAACACTGAATATAATATTCATAGCATCAAAGGGTAGGTTGAATTGACTTGACCTTTAGTGTTTGGCTTATTAAAATGAAGCATTTCTGTTAGCATTTTGGTTCAGGGGTTTAAATGATGGTATAACACATTCTGATTAAGCTTCGTTGGTTATTTTGTTAAATCAGGTGATTTATGAATGCTTAAATGATAATATTGTGCTATATGTTACAATATGTCCCTCTGGCATCTGGATGACATTAATGAGGCCCACTACGTTACCACAGTTGCTCATCCCTGATCTGAAAGCTGGTAAGCAGTGTGATTTCTATGCCTGTAGAAATCAGTTGCATCACCAACCAGCAGCAAAATATTGGCAATCATTACACTTTACAGCAATTATTGCAAATGGAAAACAGAGGACACATTGGAGCAGATAGGAAACACAAACTCTAAATTAGTTGAGGAAGAAAAAGAGGGACTTTCCTGTGCTTGTTCAGCCTCAGAGAGACATGATAAGGGAATGCCCCACCAATATTTTTGAATGTCAAAAGGTAGATTTGACAAGTTTATTTGACATTTTCGTACGTTTATTTGACATTAGTGCACACTTAAAATATAGACACTATTCAGAGACTGGACAACAGCCACTGCTACCCAGCAAACCAATCACAGGGCTTGCAGTCTGCGCTGTTTTAACACAAAGCTATTACTGCAAGCCTTAATACTCAATTCCAGCTTTTTGTCTGCAGACATTGCTGTCGAAAGTGTTGCTTTTTAAAGACTGTTGGGTGAAATTCAAGAACCCTCATATGAATGTGTCCTAAAACTGCTTTGAAAAGATGTGATTCTATGTCAGCTTAGTTATTCAAACTTACTCAAACGCATCTGAGTCACATAGGAGCAAAAATGCAGAACCAGGTCTCTTTGGCCTGTAGTGTGAATGCAGCTTTGAAGGTTTAGGTCTGAGTGAATCTGCAGTATATGCTATGGCATAGATTTGATGCAGAAGGATAATCTAGGCTTTAAACATACATTTAAGAGCACAATACATGTACATTCAACATTAGAACACACAAACTGCAGTTCAATAAAACAGAAGCACCAGATTGTTTTATGACCACAAGAACCCCAAGAACCCAAGGAAGGGAAAGGAAAATGTTGATTTTAAAGTGTTTTAAGTCAGAGTGCTTTTTCTGAAAATACACTTCATTTGAAGAGATGATTTTTCTCTTAAACTTTTTACATCATGGGCCACATACAGAACACACACTTATGACAGGGCCACTTTAATGCACATCACCTTCAGTGTATCAAAGTTCAGGACCTTCTACTGGCCAATAAATTTCCCCGGGCCCCGGTTGGCCCTTGCTACCCCATTTTCAGCCTCCGGTCAGGGTGAGAATGATGCTTTGTGCAGGAAAGAGGGCAGAAGCTTAACCCTCACATTCAGACACAAAGCAAGAACAAACTTACAGGCTGACAAACTTTAGAGGAGTGTTCAATGATTAAACATGATTGGCATGAAAGGCTCTTCAAACCTTAACACAACAGCAGATGGCACACAAAATGAGTGTAATTAGACCTACATGCTGCCATGGCCCGTTTGCTTGCATCCATCGATCAGTCAAAAGCTTAATGTTCTTATGCTGGTCATATTTAATTGTACGTTTGCTGAGGGCCAATAGAAAACTAGCCTTGGGCCACATATGGTCCCCAGGCCATAGTTTGGACACCCTGCTCTAAAACATGCACATGTAGTTAAATCTTCAGTCTTCTCATACTTTTCACATTTATTGTCTGTTTTTTGACTTTGTGTCAGAGTTTGTACTTTTGGTGGAAAAATGAAATCTCTGTTTTTAAAATCAGATGAAACTGTTTTCATGGAAAAAGTAAAGTTGTACTCTTTCTCTCAGACAGTCTAGATTTATTGCTTTGCTCATTTCTTGGTAGCATTTTCCTCCCATGAATACTTGCAAATCCCATATTTTTTTTCCATTTATACTGACACTCAGAAAATGTAGTTTAAAGGGAACATTCAGGAATAAAAACTTTGAGTGTGACTCTTCATTTTGTTAAAACCAAAGTTATTGATTTAAGTGTGTTTGCTTTGTATTTTCTTTTTTTTTTTTAATGAAAACTGATTTCCATAATGCATTTAATGCGTGTTGTATCATGGAGACGTCACAGAGAGACACTGCCTTTTAAGAAATGTTAGTTTTTCAGATGTGGGCTTAGTAGATGATCGTGAAAATAAGAAATGTAAAACTTGCTTTAGTTTAAGGGGATGTGTGCAACTAGAGAAAAGCATTTAGTCAGCTTCTGTTTCAGTGAGCCGATAGCTGCAGGTTCTCCTTCAATAGTTTGTTTCTTATTCTCTCAGTTTGGGTTTTATTCATCATTTGCAGAAATAATCTGCAGAGAAGAGATATTTTGCTAGATAGACACTAAAGCACAACTGCCATTTATCATTCACAATACTTTGTTTTTATGTTGGGTTTTCTTTGTTTTTGTGTTCAGGATAATGTGTAACACCTTCATTCAGGAAGCTGCTATTATTGTTCACTGTGGCACAAGTTTGACATCTTCAGTTTCCTCATTGTAATGGTGTTTTTTCCTCTATTGTTTCTCTCACTTACTGTTAAAGACTTCAACATATGGCCACTGAGGTCAAATGTGATTTATGCAATAAAATGTTTACTGGGGTAGTGACACCACAGGAGACCCAGAGCAGTTGTACAGACTTTGCAATCCAAGCACAATGTGCAAATGTTACCATTTTTTAGTCTAAGGAAGAGAGGTGTTTATATACAGAGTAAATCTTTGTGCTTTAAAATATTTGCTTTTTAAAGGTGTAAAAAATAAAAGCATTTTTCGTACTCTTGTTGTCTACTTTTTTGTGTCTGAGTTTTGCAGGTTACAGCAACATTCAGTGAAATGCTCATCAAGATCGATGACTGGATTGCTGAACTTCAAGTCCAATGTAAACTGATGAAAAGATCTTCAAAAAAACTGGGTGCTCTCAGGGTACGACTGTATACTCATACACCCTGAAGGTAGAAATATTTTCTAATGTGTTAGGGAAGCCGCTAGGCAATCTGAAGGCACTCGAGCCAAGGAGAAAGTCAAGAAGCCTGTATTCAATCAGGGCACTTATGGTTTAAAGTTTAAAAAAAATCTGCCTTTTTCAACCATACAGAGTTCACAGGGTTGATTTCCAACCTGGGATCAGGGCCCCCCCTGGGACAAGTTGCGAGGGTCTGTCGGTGTTGAGGTAGTCAAATTAACTTTACATCTAACTTCACACGCTGCACACTTCCTTCACAGGTTTTAGATTAAAACACGTGTCTCCAGGTCTATTCGTTCTGAGTTTTATGAGCTGAAACTATTAAATTATGTTTTTGACAGCAGTGCATCACTTTTTTATGTCTGACTGGGCGGGCTTGACTCCTCAGAGTTGGAGTATGTCACTGTACAAAAACACTGCTGTCCCTGCCTTTTAAAGTTAAAGCTCAGTTTGCCACTTCTGTTCGTACAGAAAGCTTTTGTTCTGAGGTTTTCCCAGGCCAGTTATTAGATAAATCATCACTTGAGGGGAGATTTGTAGTGGTTCTTCCTAATCTTTTAGTTGAAGCTAATTATTGAGGTGAATTTATGGAGTGATAGAGCTGTGGCAGAAGGGAGGTGTAGCTAAAATGAAGCAAATAGAAGCACCCAGTTTGAATGCCATTTTGTCTTGAGCTGGTGCTTGCATTCGTGTCCGTCGCATGCAACCAGTGTGAACGCTGTAATGCGCTATGGGAGTCAGAGCCTATCCCAGCTGATAATGGGCGAGAGGCAGGGTACACACTAGAATGGTCGCTAGCCAATCACTGGGCCAACACACTTCACACACTCACACCTAGGGTCAATTAAGAGTCACAAATTAACTTGAAAAAATCAAATTGTTGGCTTTGGGAGGAAACCACTGTACTCAGAGAAACTCTACACATGTTTGGGGAGAACATGCAAACATCAGATCTGAGGGGGCAGGTAGGATATGGGCTGCCCAAACAATGTCTGATGGTGAATGGGGAGTGAAAACAGGCTGGATAGCTATTACATAATAAACTCCAGAAAGTAAAAAACAGAGTTTTAAGAAGCATTTTCTTTAAAGAGGCATTGCACATTTCGCTGTGAACTAATAGTTCAAGTTGAGGGTGTCATGTTCTCTGCTCCCCAAGCGCCCTCTAATGACATTAAGAGCAAAAACATTCATTTTGCAGGACATTGGACTTTTAAGTCTCGCACAGCAAAGCAATCTTGGACATCAGTTGGGTTTGTTTCAAAACACATTTTACATGTTACATTTTCAGTTTTCAATACACACAATGGATGGATCGTGCAAATCAAATTCTCTCAATTTGGATCACTTAAACCTTTTCCAAGGAATTTTTAAGATTAACTATTTATAATAAAATTGATTATCAAGTTAATTAGCATCCCAGGACCTCCAGTACTTTATGAAGGCTGTATCCTCTTCTTCTTTTCCTCTCCATTGTCTTAAACAAAATCTCTGGGTTTATTTTTTTAGACTTTAAAGTTGAAAATTGAGTTGACTATGATCCATTTTTAGTCTTTATTTGCAATTCTAATGATTCTGATGATTATATTTAGATTTTGATCTATTTTGGGTCAGTTTTATTCTTGCAGTACCTGATAAAAAAGCAACATTTTCTTTCTGTTCCTTTGTTCAGCTGCTCTGAATCTGCCATAGAGACCCACAGAGAAACAGTTAGTTCCTACAGCACGACGTCTCTGTGAAGCTGCCGTGAAGAAAAACAATCCTGATAAATAATTTATCCTAATTAGGCTATTCTGATCCAGTGAAGAGACACCTGAGAAGGACTGTGTCTGCTGCCACCCGCCTGCATTTTTCATTACCTTCTGGCATTTCTACAATCCAGCCATAATTTCTCCCTCACAGCCGCACAATTCACCCCACGCATTTCATTCCTCCCTTTTCCTCACCCTAACGACATTACGGTCCCTCCTGACAGCGAGTCTGTCTCCCGGTCCTGTAATTAGCCCAACATAAACCCCATAAACGGAGTCTCTTCATGGCCTCTGCTGCCATTCATGAGATCGCTGTGATGACATTACAGAGGATCTGTGGTTGGCCGGCAGCGTCCAGAGGCCTCAGGCTTCATGACGTCCATAAATTTACTCACTTGATGAAATTAACACTTCGTTGAACCCTGTGTTATTGGATTTGTTTGTGTGTTGTTGGGGGTCTCAGAGGAGGAGGGCAGGAAAAGAAAGTGGATGTGGAAGCATCTGTGAAATCAGAAACATTAGATGTGCTTCCCTTCATGAGGGCAGTCGAGGTTCACCCAGTTAAACAACTTTCTCCAAGAGTTTTAATCTGGAAGCAGAAAGTAAGATATTTGGAGGAATAAACTTTTTTGCCTTCTGGCAGCAAGTTAAAGATGAAAAATAAATCAATACTCCTCTCTCATATCTCTCTATTAAAGATGCTTTGGAGGCTGCAGCAGCTGGCTTAGCTGGGCAGAAAACTTGAGATAAAGAGGATGACCTGAATGGAAAATAGATAAACACCTTTATATAACACGTACTGTAATTGATGGAAAGCCTTTCTTTTGGGAAAATATGTATGTGAAGGGTATTATTTTCATAAATGATATTATTAATGAGAATGGCAAGATTATGGAGTATGATGAATTTAGAATTATGTATGGTGATGTATGTTCTAGGTATTCCTTTAATCAACTAATTACTGCAATAGAAAAAAAACGGAAAAAAACAAACTGTTGGTCTGTAAACCAGCAATAAAAAACTCTAATTGGTTAAAAGGAATAAAAATGAATAAAAAATATGAATAATTTTTAATTAATTAAGCAATCGCTAAAGGTTGCTCCATACAATACATATGGAAAATGGGAGGACACTTTTGACTGTCCATTACCATGGGAAAAAATATTTAACTTAATTTACAAAACTACGGTGGAAGTGAAAAATCGATTTTTTCAGATTAAAATCATTTATAATTTTTTACCCACAAGGAATATGTCAAAGCTATGGAATATGGCAGAGACAGATGACTGTCGTTTTTGTTATCAGGAATCTGAGTCCACCTTGCACTTGTTTTGGTACTGTCACACTGTGTCCCTGTTTTGGATGGAGGTTGAGAAAATGTGTTTAGAAATTGGCTTGTCTTAGAAGCTAGATTTTGCTTCTGTACTGCTAGGAGAGTTTGTAGATAGTAACGATCTGGTTAATCTAACTATTGTACTGGGTAAACAATTTATTTTCAAGGCCTTAAATAGATTTTTCACTTAATATTTTTTCCTTTAAAAGATTTATTTAGCGATATCTAGTTTTAGAAGGTTATATGGTCGAAACAGACCATGATGCCAAAAAACATAAAAGGAGATGGGAAATTTTCAAAGGTTTATTTTGAAAATGTAAACTGAATTTTGGACTATATGCATATATTTTTGTTGCGCCATGGCTCGCCAACGGTGAATGGTGAGACCCGGAGCACAGTTCTGATATTATGTATTATGTGTAGGTTTGTGTGGGAGGTTAGGGTGGGTGGGGTGTATTTTGTGTTTATGTGTTTTGTTTGTTTGTGTTATAATAAAAAATAAATAAATAAAAAAACAACAACAACAAGTATTAAGCTACAGATAATGGACATAGCCTGTCTTTAGGTCCTGGATCATTCCCCGGGTCTCTTATAGCCATAACAACCTAAAGTCTGTTAAACAGCTACTTAGCAAAGACATCTGTGATTCGACCCAGCTTTTGGCTTTTGAGATGATTTCGATATTCCAAAAAATGCAGTCACTTCTTCACTGTTTTATTTTTTTGTTGCACAACTTCTTCTAACCCTGTGTTGTACAGTCTAAGGTGGATTCACACCTTAATCATTTGCAGAGTTGTTCCAAGACAAGCGAGTGCT
Source organism: Cetoscarus ocellatus (assembly GCA_037902135.1). Classification (NCBI taxonomy): domain Eukaryota; kingdom Metazoa; phylum Chordata; class Actinopteri; order Labriformes; family Labridae; genus Cetoscarus; species Cetoscarus ocellatus. The sequence goes on from JBAMNC010001581.1 coordinate 99,453, forward strand.
CCCTCTTTAGCTCGATTTATTTGGTTGTATGTGATCACAGAAGTCAACTATGTCCCAGTCCAAAACAACTGCGCCATGACCCCTGGAAGGAGATGGTCTCACCCCGTCTCCTATCAACCCCTGGAGTGGCTCATATGTAGTGAGAGTGTAACTGACCCAGCAACCAGAGCAAACAGGTGACGAGTGCACTCCCCCCACTGCTGGAGTAGAATAAGCAGCAGCAGGCTGGTAGTATTAATGATGCAAAGCCCAATTCCAATGAAGTTGGGACACTGTGTGAAGCATACATAAAAACAGAGTGCATGAGTGGCAGATTCCTTTGAGTAGAAAACAAAGAAAAGATATTTAATCTTCAAACTGATAAGCTTCACTTTTTTTTTGCAAATCTCACTCATTTTGATTTGGATGCCTGCAACACGTTCCAAAAAACCCAAGACAGGAGCGTGTTTACCTCTGAGTTACATGGCCTTTCCTTCTAATAACACTCAGTAATTGTTTGAGAGCTGAGGACACTGATTGTTAAAGGTTTGTAGGTGGTATTCTTTCTCATTCTTTCCTGATGGTTGACTTCAGTCATAGCTTGCGCTTTATAATACGCCCCACATTTCCTATTAGGAGACAAAGATGTGCTTACCTGTTATCAGTTCTTTTTCTGCAAATTCTGAAGAAAATCCTTCACAGGGTTCTTGAGATATCACCTTCATGAGCAAGGGATGAACATAAGCCCAGATTACCATGACCTTTGACCTCCAGAATCTAATCAAATGCTCTTATAGTTTCAGTGAACATTATTGCAAAGTTTAAAGTAAATCCCTCAAAGTGTCATTGAGATGTTGAGCTACACACAAGAACGGTCTGGATGTATAGAAAGACTTTAGATGGACAGTCCAGGAACATGATACCTCTGTCTTCAGCTCTCACAGCATGGAGGCAAACAAATCAGTGGTTACGCTCTACAGAGGGCTGAAGATTTAAAACTCTGTCTATCATAAGACTCAGCGAGAGTGTGATGTTACTGACTGTAAGACAAGCTGAGTGCTATGGGAAAAGGGAGGTGAATTTTGTAACACTCCAGAGTTTGAGAGTCTTTATGCTAAGCTAAGCTAACTGTCTGCTGGCTGTAGCTTCATATTTCATGGACACTTTTAAGATTTGTTATTGATCCCTCTATCCAGCCCTCTGACAGAATGAGAACAAGCATATTTTATAAGATACTGCAGTTCAACTTCTGAAACTCTTCCCCTTTATTAGCGCCTCCCTCAGCAGTCTGTCTTAAAACTTCACTAAATCATCAGAGAATCAGCTTCTCCTCCCGCTGCCAAATGGTTTTCAAACTTCACCTCTTATCTTGTTTCATTTGTGCTGCTGAGCTGACAGCGCTGTAAAATCCAGCTCTCTCTCTCCTCTAAATGAACACCAGAGACAGAGGAACGGCCATTACACCACAATAAAATAAATCTCCACTCTCCGCTCCCGAACCTGGTAATGGCTTTCTTTTGCTCATCCATGAGCAGCTGGAACATTTGCTTAAAGTGTTTTAGAGGATGAAAATATTCAATCGAGCAATCAGCAGCTGAGTCGGAGATGACGACAGAGCTGGAGGAGGAAGAGGAGCAGAGGAATAATATAGAGGAATAATATAGAGGGATACAGAGGAGGAAAAGACAAGATTTCTATATTGTATGAAAGAGAGAGAGATCTGTCAAAGTCTGAAGCTCAGCTGAAGAAGAAAAAAGAGTGCCTGGAGTGTAACAACTATTAATAATGAATCAGGGGGGCGTCCGCCACATGCCCTCCTCATTTGAAGACACAAACTACACCTCATCAACCAAAACACCAGGGAGGCCCCTACACTGAGAGCAGCCGGAGCCTACATCAGTGAAGAACATCACACATCTGTGCCTACAACACACACTGATGACACATCGATGCCACACATCATTAGCAGTAATATTAATATTATAAAACAGCAATACAATGAGGAAATCATTGTTTTATGGAGTAAGGCGGATTGAAAAACATGATTTGGATTGAAGGTTTTAGATGATAATTTGTGTTCTAACGATACAGTTTGTTGAACTATATATATTTTCAATTACCCGGCAAATGGAAAATTTACCTGCGTTTCACACTGGGGGGTGGGGCATTTTTGGACCTTGGGTGTCTTTAAATATAATATTTGATATATTTCTTAATCAGAGGTTCACAAAGCAACTGAAAATTCAGTTTTGATTCGAACTTATTCATGATTCACGTTACATCGTTATCTGTCATAAAAAGGTGCTTATGTTAGGGTTTGCTCCACGAGGCTGCATCATGTGATTTGACATTGAAAAGCATTTTGAATTTTATGACAAGATATGAAACGTATCTATTTGAGTAGTTTATAGGTGATTACATTAATAAAGATCAGGAGTGGGCAAAGTGGCCCACCAGTCAATTTTATATTGGAAAATAATTATTTAGGTGAAAAACATGACAAAGCAATATTTCATATGGAAAACAGCTGTGATTGGCTGAAATTGTTTCTGTAAAAATATCATAAGAATTTATCCATTACTTTAAAATACTCACTTTTACAAACTTGCATTCATGTGGGCCATCTCTTTCTTTTTCTTGTCTTTTTAGCCTTTTGTCTTTATTGCTCTTATCATTTCTCATTTCTTTTAGCGCCTTCCTTTGTTAATGGATTTTTTTTTTTTTTTTTTTTTACATAACAATGTCATTGCTTAATTTTAAGTACCATTTTATTTATATTATGCTCAGTGTTGTGTGTAACGCGTTACAGTATAAAAAGTAAAGTAACGCACTACTACTGAAAATGTGGTAACAAAACGTAGTTAATTTTCTAATGTGGCACAACGTTACTTTTCCCACGGACAGATCTGACACCGATGCTACCCTCTCAGCTGCCCGCAGTAGACACGAGCAGTGTTGCCAAGTCCACTCATTATAAGCATCTATGGCCTGTTTTTCTCTAAAGTCGCAAACGAATCTCGTGAGTCGCGGCGGCAGGTCGTGGGTTTTTGGGGACTTGTTTCTTAATGTGCAGTTTTTTATTGGGGGCTTTTCTGTCTGTGTGAACCCTCACTGATTATCTCCCAGCTCCCAACAATAAAGCAAAACACGAGTGCGGCAGGTAGTTTGTCCACTTCCTCGTTTCCTGGTTATCGCGCACGCCCCCAAATACACTCACGCACATGGCGCATGCGCCAGAGCGACGTTCTTTCTTTGAATGGTTGCTTAGCACTGTGAAATTTAAATGTAATGTCGACAACAATTAAAACACGCTTTATGTAGATTTCCCTTTTTTAAAAAAGTAATATATCACATTAGAAGATTTAATAGCTGGAGGTCTCTTGTTTGGATGCTTATCTCAGAAGAAAATCTGGAAACACTTATCAGGAGCTCTCAATCCACACGGTATGTGCCATGATTCTGTTTAATAAATAATAAAGAAATACCCGTTATGCCCTCCGTAGAGGAACTCTATGTAGGCCTACACATTCAGGAACAGACATGGGATTCTGCCAAAAGTCGAGCAACATAAAAGTAACGTAAAAGTAACGAGTAACGTAAAATGTTATTTTCCATTGAGGGTAACTTGGTAAAGTAAAAAGTTACTATTTTTAAGAAGTAACGAGTAACGACCAAACGTTACTTCTGTACTACTTTGTTAAAAATAACCAACACTGATTGTGCTGCATTTCTTTCCTTTCTACCCATTGTTTCATCTACAGGTTACTTTTTATGCTCTTTGATTGTTTTCTCTCCTCTTTATGTCTGTTGCGCAGTTCTTTTGTATTTTTACCTCATTTTGTAGGTTTTATTTCTTTTTATTGTATTCCTGTCATACTGTTTTTATGCTCACTTGTCTTCTTCTCTTTGTGTTCATGTCTTCGTCTTCTGCCCTTTATTATTTCCTTTTAGTTTTTAATGTATTTTTTTCTTTTATTTTGGTCCTCATCGTCTCATTTTATGTTTGCCTGTTGTGCGTTGGTGTTTCTGACCCTATAGGTTGGGGGCCTTTTGTGTTTTTTGGACCGTCCCAGGTACCTGGGCTTGTTTTAGGTTTTCCTCACATTCCTTGAAATGATCCATGAGCAGCATTGGTCTGAGGGTCCTCAGAAGCGCTCACGCTCTTTCTTCTTAGGATGTTATTGTGTGTCGGTGTATCATGCTGTTTGTGTTTGTTTGTAAGGGCTCTGAAATGTAAATTGTGCTTTTTGTTAATTTGTTCCTTTTGTACTAAAACTCTGGGGCTCTGTCTAGTGTATGTTTGTCAAAACACTTTGTAAACCTATGTTTTTAAAAGTGCTGTACAAATAAAGTTGTTTTACTTAAATTATTAGTTAAAAATGTATCAAAAAGGGACATAATACTTAAATAAGCAGTAAAACTCTGATACTTGCAATTAAAAAGGCGTTAAAACTTGCTTAATTTCTTTGTTCTGGCTTATTAACGTAAGTACTATTACAATAATATGAGTCAAAGTATATAATACTTAATTTTCCTACTATAAGTTTCTGTAATTGTTAAAATGAGTGCGTCCTTCAGTTACAACAATGGGACCCTCTGGTAACAAGGATGAAATTAATGTGCCCCTCATGATAACCAGAGTTGCCCATTCCTGATATAGACAAATAGTGGACAACCTAAAGCAAAACAAAACAAAGAATGATGAAATTTTAAAACACTGAAATATGAAGGATAGAGAAATGCAGCAGACACACCAGGAACAACACACCACCTGCTCAGTAAGAGAAGAGAGGCAGAAGAAAACAACTACAGCTGGTTTGCTCTTCTGAGCAGCTGGTGTCATAATTTACTTCAAATGATGGAAGTTCATTTGAAAAAGGTCTACATGCTGTATATCGTCCAAGTGTGTTAGGAATGAGCTCAGAGTTCAGTACAAATTTGATGTTTGCAGATTTGATGTCATGTTTTTTTAGTGCAGAACTTATATTATCTCAAATATTTACAACAATTTTCAAAGCCAGAGAAACTTTCATTAGTAGTTAAGGTCTGAGATTTTGTGAGGACGACCGTGACAAACATGACCTCTTTATCGTCTGGATGTTACATCACAGACTGTCATGAACAGAATCAGGAAATGCTATCAGAGGCCACCATTCTGTTTACCGGAGAGACCCAGAGAGCCCAACAAGACACTTCCAAATCATGGAGAGATGTGCTGTTCAGTATGATCCACTCCTGCGTCTTACCTGTGGATTTAGATTAAGGACTACACTCAATAAAAACTGCTTTCTTAGAACTGTAAACTAAATCCTAGATCATATTTTATCAAATTGCATCACATGAAGTTTCATAATCACATCTTGTCATATTTTATCTTTTGTCTTTTGTGCTTCACAAACTGTGGGCTGCACGGGGGACGCCGCAGGTAGAGCCCCTGTCTGGTAACTAGAAGGTTGCTGGTTGGACTCCCAGAGTCCGCTGGGGCCTTGCTGTGGGTTTGTTTGTTCTCCTCGTGCATGCATTCCCCAGGGTACTCCAGTTTCCTCCAGCAAACTACAAACATGCTTGTAACGTTGATTGGTGACTCTTAATTAACCTTGGATGTAAGTGTGAGGGAGAATGATATGTCTCTATATGTTGGCTGTTTGATTGGCTGGTGACAGGTTCAGGGTGTATCCGCCGCTCTTGCCAGATGTCAGCTGGGATGGGCAAACTATCCAGCCCTCCTGTGGCTTTGAAGGATCACAGGAGGGCTGGATAGTTTGATAGTTTGTTTGTTTCTTCTGAAGGTACTGCATGCTTTTGAATCAAACCACATCAGCACGGACCACATCTTATATCCCAGGCTGATATATGTGATCATATTGTGACACATTGTGTTGTATTTTAAGGCATCAAATTGCACTGAATCACCTCCCGGCACTGCATGTTGTATTGCAGCCGAAAGGCCTTGTATTATAAAAAGTAGAATATTTTCATTTGGTCTTCAAAAAACTTTCCCTAAGTCCTCTCAAGTGTTGCTTTCAACTACAACATACGTATTTTGATCAAGCTCATGTCTTTGTTGCATTTTTAACCATTAAACTTTGTGCTGTAAGCCTTTAAACCATCTAACAGTAATTTGAAGTAAACAAAAACAAAGTTCCTCTGATATTTAAAACATTCATGTTTACATCAGCAGCAGTGACTCCATGAATGCTTAATGGGAGAAGCTTCAGTAGTAATGCTGATGATACACAAACACTAAGGGCCACAGGGGGAGGCTCGGAGTGCATGGGAGAGAGTGTGATTGTGTGTAGCAGAGGGAGGGGCCCTTGGCCTGAAGCGAACTTGTTACTTTTTCTCATTAACAGTCAATAAAAGAAGTACACGGCGCTCCAAGACCTTTGTGTCCCTGCAGTGATGCACTTTAATTCTCTCTGATGTCTACACAAAACGCAGCTTTGTAGTCTGAGGTCGCAGTGTGATAAATGAATTAATAAGAGAGAAGAACAAGAGACAAACATCTTTAAACCTACAGCTGAGGACACTGAGCTTACAATAAAAAAAAACCTTCAGTTACAGCTGAAAACAAACAGGATGAACAAAAACCTCTCAGTGATTTGTCTCCTCATTTATCTTCATAATTACATCCTGAACCTGCTCACACCTCACCTGAGCTGCTTCTGTTACAGAGCGCTGACACCCTGTGGTGAGATGAGGGAGTACAAGCATCAGCAGATAAGCAGGTGTTAGAAACAATTCAACTCAGCACATTAAACACTATCATGTACTAGAGCAAAGTTTATTTATAATCTGAACCAACTGGTTTAGCTCAGACAGTAGAGCAGACACAACATAAAATGAGGCGGCATTTTCAGTCAGACTGGTGACAAGAACAATAACAAACCCTGTTGCCAATTAGTACATGTCATTCTCCACCCTCACCACCCACTTGTCCTGTCTTTAAGCTGCAGTCCTATATAATTAAGGCAAGAGCCCAATGCATAGTCTTTATAAAAATATATGGGAGACAGATTTAAGGTTAAACTAATATGATGTGTGTTGATTGTGTCCTTTGTGGCTCAATTTTTGATAAAAAATGTCAGCATCAAGTTTTGAACATCACTTTAAAAACTATACGTTCCTCCCAGATGATGACTGTAGGTCATTTTGTTTTTCATTTAAACTGCGGCTCAGACTGATTTATTCTTATTGAAGCATCTGGGTTTATTAACAGGCAGCATGGTGGCACAGCAGGTCAGTGCAAATGTCAACTTCATCTCTACTTTAACACAACATGCATTCTGTGCTGTGACTGACAGAGTATGTAAACAGAGGAGTCTTATTACCTGCAAATAGTAAAAAGAAAGTATCTCTGTGTCTCAGTTACAGGATTACTGGAGTACTTTGTCTTTTTTAGAAGTAGAAGCTTTAGGCCATGTAATGTTGGTGTTTTGTTTCTGTGTTACTCATAGCTGTCCATTCAGTTCAGTAAACGCAAACGTATCAGGTTTTGTAGGTTGACATGAGGTGTAAACTTTGCCCTTGAAACAGGACAACCTTTTAATGAGTTATTTGACGTCTTCCTTCTGTATGGCAATTCACAACCCAGAAACAAAATTAAAGAAAATATGGAGAAGACACAACTTGGCGAACTAAGCCTGTGGTCCAAAACTGAACTAGTTCACTTTTTTGACTTTTTTTTTTTTTTTTAATTATAAACAGAGCCATTTGCAGTGCTCTTATTTTAGAAACAAAACATTAGAAGAACAATATACTTGGAGGCAGACATTGACATTTAGTCAGTTTTCAAAGACATTCAATCAACCTGCACACACAAAGACAGAAAGTCTTCAAATAAACATCTATGATTTCATTTCTGTTTTGTTTTTTAAATTCATTTCTTCTCTCTCCTTCTTTTCCCCTTTTCAATGATTTAGTGTAAGACAAATGTAATAGTAGTAATAACAGTATTATCATTACCACAATACTGGAGATCATGGGTAATATATTGAACTCTACATGAAATAAAGTAAGATAATATAACATAGTGACATAGATGGTATATCATATAGGTCTGTCTGTCTTTTTTAATGCTCTTCTCCACTTATTTCAGTAAAAGTATTACTTTCTTGTCATCATCATTTATTTAAAACTAAAATCCAAGCATTGGTCTTTAATTATATCAAGTCAAGTTTGTTAGTTTTTGATTGATTGTATTTATTTTCTGTTTTCAGAAACAACATTTGGACGATTGATGGGTGTCATTTTTTCTCTGTTCCTACCAGTAAGTTTTGTTGTCTTTTCTTGTTCTTGTTTTTTCTCCTGTGTCTCTGTTTGGACTATCATTGCTTGGTTTTGTTTACACTGTCACCTCTAAAGTCTTGATGGCTGACATAATAACTCACACATTAACTGTACGGACCGACTCTGAGCCAAACCAAACCTACTGCAGTCAGACATTCATCTGCTGACTGTGTGTTTGAACTCTACTCATGATGTGTTCCTGCTCTGACTGCAGTTCCTCTGAGAAACGAAATGAGATCCCAGGGTGCTTCATGTATTACTTCAACACTCAGCTCACCACACAACATGCAAAGACTGTTCCTAAAAATGGGGATAGAAGAGACCGTAACTGTTTTCTGTTTCTATGAACAAGACAGAAATGTTCTGTCTTTGCCTTGCATTGTGAAGGAATTTATGTAGACATGACATGATAAAGCCCTATTTTCTTATTTGTCATCAGGAAGGGTTAGTTTGACCCACGAAATGTGAAATAAGCCCGTCCAGATCTTTGTTCTGCCTTCATCTTGAAATGCAAAATCCCTCAGTTTTCAGAATCAGCTCTCTATGTGGTGTTGCAGTGAAAATCATGGAATTGTAACCACTCTCTTAAATCCCATGAGAGAAATAAGGCTCAGTCTGGAAACTGCTCTGTTTTTGGCTGCAAAGACCAACGTGTGTCTTTATACAGCAATATGGCCTCAGAGGCTGGACTTTGTATTTAATGGAGAACATCCCATCTGCATTTGAGGAAAACTTGTTCGGGTGTGCCAAACATTTTATGCCCGACTGCTTCATCAACCTGAGGCAGCACTTGCATCCAAAATCCTCTTAAAGGTGGGTTTATATTAACAACACTAATAAGTGGGGATTTAGTGTAGGATCCGTCATGTCCACTTGTCCATGTGCAGAGGTTGTTGTCTTTGAAGTGGACGGCCTGGTTTAAATCTGGCTTTTGGCTTCTGTCCTTCGAGTCTTTCCCCACTCTCTCTGCCCAGTTTCTGACTCCTTCTACCACTACAATAAGGCATAGAAGCACAAAAATAAATGTTTGGTTTGCAGCAGTTGGCCTCATATGGAGTTAGAGTTGTGTTGTTTCATTACTTTTTTGAGTCAGTGATGTTTTCCTCAGGAGAACATAGAGAAATCTTTGGCTGGACTGCTGCGTTACCTGTAGCAGCCTTGTTTCTCCGAGGGCAACAGTGATGAGTTGTCATGGAACAACGCAGCTGTACGAGTGTCTACTGCTACTTGAGTTACATCAGCCTGTTGGTAACTGAAGGGGGCCCTGAGAGCCAATCAATGTCTCTATAAAATATCTACAAATATCATTTTAGATCAACCTAAGCCCTTATCACACATGCAACCCTGATATAACTTTTGAGAGAAATGATGTCAGATATCTGATTAAGGAGCTTTTGTAACGCTGCTGATGCACATCTGTGGGTGTTGCCAGACTGTGCATGTTATCTTATCTGAATTTTAGATCAACCTACTGATAGACATAGAGGCTGTGTTGAGGTGGGAACTTAGGTCGTCTGACCAATGGCGACTTTGTGTAGTGCAATCATGTTCCTAATTTCCAAAACCAGAAATCCTCAATAAAATAAGAATGGGTGCAATGTAAAAAGAAATCATCCCTTGCACAGTGAGGACACTAAACACTAGACACATCTATTTAGACCCCAGCCGATAGTTAACCATTTTTATTTAGGCTGCAAAGATGGTCCATTTCATGCACAGAATCATATAACCTCCAGGTTTCAGTTTTTTGGCACAATGTCACAACAGCAGTTTTGAAAAACTTGTTCAGGTACGCCAATAATTTTATATCTGACAGCTTCATCAACCTCAAGCAGCCCAACAGTTTTTGGCTGTTCCGCATGTGCATCATTTTTCAGTCCTGGAGGTTGCTGCTTGGTGTCCATACAGCTCACCAGGGTATTTTCAGGATAATTTGCAGGTTTTTCTGTAAGTGTGAATGGGGTTCTAGATAAAGAAAAAAAGGTTGGTCAAAAGCCTCAAACATTGCCATTGCACAGACTTGTCAGATGAGCCACGCCCCTAATTATGAATAATTAGATTCCTTAATAGATGAAAACTGACCTCCCCCTGCACAGAGAGCCCATTAAGATACAAACTATTCCAACCAAAGTATGTTTATTCCTACAATAAAAACTGCCATTTTATTATGGGGTGAATATATGACTAAGTGATTCTGCATTGTTCTGTTATTCAACTCTGCTGGAGGGGAGCAGGGGAGGGGAGGGGAGGGGAGAGGAGAGGAGGGGTTTTGTGGGAGGAAGCCCATTTTCATGTAAAACACACGACAAACTGATTGTTCTGAAAAAGGCTGTTTAGAGCTGGTTGATACAGTGTCAAAAATCTCCCCTGATACTTGATCCATATTAGTTTTTGACTAAAAAAAGGGTGCAGATGCTTCATTTAGATCACAGGAGACTGTCATAAACTGATTTATTCAAAACCATTAAACATAGTTAAACATAACGTATATATTAAAAAAAGATTTAAAGTTTTGCATTAACAGAGAGCACTGGGCCTTAAAGAGCCCATGTTATGCTATTTGGAGTTTCACATGCCATTTAGTGTGTTATACATGTCTCCTTAATGTGATGGAGTACTTCTGTGCACAAGACAAAAAGTCTGTGGCATCAGGGCCTCTCTCTCTTCCCTTCCTTATGGTGCCAGTAGCTGCCTAAAACAGCTTGTCCCAACAGAATAGACCTACCAGTGTGACGTCCCACTATTGTTTCGTTGGCACTTTAAGCACATTGGCTTGTGGTGGTAAGCCCAATGAGGAGCAGAGATGGCAGAATGAATGCAGAGTTGTTGACAACATGACACTGAGCAATGTTGAACTGACCAATTACCACAGAGCAGACTAGTCAAGCAATAAGAGCAGACTGGGTCCATGTGGGGAAGTGGGCTTTAAAGAGTTGTAGCAGAGCATCTCAGACAGAGAGAGAATACAGATGGATCAGGTACAACTCAACTTTTTTCTCATTAGAGAGTGTGAACATACCCAAGCAGTCATCAAAACCAAATATATGAACTTGATGCAAGGCACATTATTGGCCTTTTAATTGTGAATACACTGATATTAATAAAAAAAAAAAAAAAAAAAAAACTTTTCTTGTATGAAAGTCAGGCATATTGTGAAAAGTTCTTACTGATGGATGTATTTTCATGGCAGCCTAAAAAAAACTACTCTTGTAGATATTTTTCTGTTCACATGTGACTCTGAAAATGCAGGGAGTGTGTGAGCCAAACACACCCAGTTAAGTATAATCTGAAGGATGAGGAAACAGAAGCTTACCAGGATTGGCATTTAAAACAGAATGATTTAAGTTTACCATTAAGCTCTTAAGATAAAATATTAACCTGTCTTTTGTGTTTGAAACCAGGCATGTGAAACATTTTTGTTATGGATCATTTACTTCCAAATGCAAAGAAGCACAATCTTTAAAGGAGAGCCACAGAATGAAAATACCAGACTGTATTTAACTTTTTTTCTCTTTGTAACATGACAAAATAGTCAAACAAACCACGAACGACATCTCCTTTTGCCTGCCTTTTCTTGCACTGACAGTGGGATTGTTTGCTGTCATTGCCTCAGAGTTTACAGTAGATAACACAACTGAAGAGTTCAGGCTGGACTCCACTGTCGTCATTGGGTGTAACAGCCTCCTGCGCTCTTACCGTGAACCACCAGCTCCAACTGGAGAGAACGTCAAGTTGAGTGTCATTAGAGGAAGTTTGTTTACTTTTCAACTAGAGTGATTCACACCCATCATTCATGGCACCTGCTGAAACTTAAAGGACTTGACGAGTCCCTCCACTGCAGTTGTGACTGTTTGTGGGAGGAAAAAATGTCTCAGTTAGTGTTAAGATTTGGATTTTCCATTATTTTCCTACATGCCTATGTTGACAGCAGCAGCCAGAAGCATCATGTCTTTATATGTACATGTGGCTCTTTTGTGATTATCGGTATGATGTCAGTATCAGCACATATGAACATTTCTGCTGATATTTCCCGCTGATATTTTAGCCTTATGTATTTGCATCAAGATTGTGTATATTAATCTTAAACTGAGAGCGTAAGCTTCCAAAATAGCTTTGGTTTCTGTCAGAAGGTAAGTAAATCAGTGTTTTCACATTTAAAATGACAAATGAGGCTCGATTTTACTGTTGCTGTCAAAAATACATTTTACACATGATGCAGCGGTAATAAACTGCTTTCACTCATTTCACTCTATCGGTATCAATATTGTTTTGGCCAGACTAAGTTTTGAAATATCGACATTTAGGGTAAAATAAAAAATTCAACAGTTTTATACCTGGCAGAAGGACAAAATTGAACATCAGAAGTTCTAGTTTTTTTGTGTTTTGACAAATGTTCTCCTGTTTGAGTTTAGTTTTAAGTAGCTCTTGGTTTTGTCTGTTATTTTAGTTATTTGAGGACTTTATGTGAGGAGTTTGCATGTTCTTCCTGTGCATGTACGGGGTCTTTTTTCCAGGCAAGCTGATTGTAGTTAGCCAAACTAGTGACTTGAAATTGCTCTTCAGTGTTCTGTCTCTACTGCGTGTCAGCCCAGTGATTGGCTCGCAATCAATCCAGGGTGTATCCTGCCTCTCACCCAATGTCAGGCCAGTCCTGCAACCCGAGAGGGGATAAGCAGTGGAGATAATAGTTGGATTGATGCTATCTTTTAGTTTCTTATATTGCTAGATTGATTGTTAGTTTTTGTCTCTGTGTCATGAATGTTAACTTCTTAAAAAATACCCCGTAATATAGTTTGAAAAATAGGCAAAAGTTCTGATTTTAGCAGTCAGCAAGCTCAGCCAAAAAGAAAACTGACATGCTTTGGTCAAATAGTAAGGATACGCTATTGGCAAAGTCAGTCTGGTCTAGTTTGGGACAGTAAACAAAACTCAAAATATAGTATTTTGCATTTCGACAGCCAAACTGTACCTTTACTTGGTAAGTCCTGGTGTTGGTTGGATGGTGGTAGCTGTGTCAGCCATAAAATAGAGACGACATGACATCATAACAGTTTAGCCTGCTAATAAATTTAGCAGAGATGAAGAATAACACAGTTAATGTGGGAAAACAAATGAGAGCACCAGCAGTGACAGTAAAAGCCTTAATGCTCTTCAGATCTGATTTTTATGCCTGTTCACATCACTCTTTTAAAATGTGGCAGTATCAGACTCCAGTGTAAACTGATCACAGTCCCTAATGACCAAACTGCTCAGCCTGACCTGCTCTTGAGCAGTGGTTTGAGACTAATTGACCTGTATGAAGCTCCACCCACTGACCATCAGATCTCTGATCGCAGATTTAAGTGGAATGATTGTGTGGGGGGACTAGGGAAACTGAGTTACAGAAACTTTAGTTTTCCTAGTGTTATTTTTGTTCTTTAAATTATGTATTATTGTTGAATATATGATTAAAAAAATAATACAACAGAGGCTACATTGAGCCCTGAATTTGAATGTTTTTTATGTATCTTACACAAAATTAAGAGTAGCCTACTTGCTGCTTTTTGAGCCCTTTATGTCTCTATCAGCATCTTCATAGAACATTAACTCTTAAACTGTCAGACATGCTACACATCGTAAGTAATAATTTTTTTAGTGAATTTTTATTAATAGATTCATGGGTGCCATTGTGGCACAGCAGGGAGTGCACATGCCTCATAGTTAGAAGGTTGCCAGTTCGATCTCTGGGTGGGGCAGGGCCTTTCTGTGTGAAGGTTGATTGGTGACTCTAAATTGCCCTTAGGTATTAGGCTGACTGTGAATGGTTGTCTGTCTGTTTATGTGGCCCTGTGATTGGCTGCCGACTGGTTAAGGGTGTACCTCGCCTCTCCCCCAGTGACAGCTGGCATAGGCTTCAGCCCCCCATGACCCCGAAGGGGATAAGTTGCATAGACAATAGATAGAGAGATATATTGAAAGTGTCCCGCTACTTACTGAAACATTTTTGGAGGAGATGTTCTTAAACCAGCCTTTCTTTAACTTTGGTGTGCTATGGCCCAGTTTGAGCTCTGATAATCCACTGGGTAGCGACGAACCCATGAACGCCCAGATCATAAACCACATTTGTCTCTGATTCAATCAATCAATCTTTATCTGTAAAGTGACATATTTGTCTTTGTTGAATATAAATTTATTAAAGGTAAGTCCATTGAGATGTGGAATCTCATTTTCAAGAAGGACCTCATGTCCGAATTGTTGTAAAGATAGATACTGTGGATATATAATCAATACAACTATGGATAGAGAGATCAATCTAATGTGATCAATCTATATGTGTGCTTATTGCAGGTACTACCATGTATTTAATTTTGTTGATCTCTCTAAAGTTACAATCAGGGACTGTAATGATAATGAAATGGGGATAAAAGAATGGTCCACAGCAGCAGGCAGTCCACACCAAGGATCCCAGGCTTGTAATAACTTTTACAAGCCTGTAGGTTGTTTTGTTCCATTTCTTTGTGAGAGTTATGCAATAGCAAAAGAACAGCTTTGTTTGATCACTACAGTCTGCCTTTGTGTAATTTTTCAGAGACCATTTTTTTTTGAAAATTTAAAAAGCTGGTCTACCTTTACAAAAATGTTCTTGACTTTTTGTGTTCAAGGCTCTGTTGTGTTTGTATGTGTGTGTGAGAGTACACCTGTGTGCTCATGACCTCCAGAGAGACAGAAGGAGGAGGAGGGAGAAGGAGTGGCCCAGGTACACTGGATATTCTCGCCGGGTTTGAGGAGGGAGGAGATGAAACCTGGAGGACAGCATGGTAACACAAAGCTCATAAAGACAGAGTCACACCCAGCCGGCAGCCTCTCTTCAGCTCCCACGCCTGACAGCAGCGGAGTGCAGCAGTCATGCTCAGCCTCTTCAGGTTACCGCGAGTCTTTACCATCAATCAGGTGCCCAAAGTAAGTCAAACTCAACTCAATGTTTACTGAACTAATAAGATATTTTAGTTTTCACATGCTCAGACTGAGCTATAAACTTTAAAAGCATGTTTGTCAAAGAAAGTGCAAAAATGAAGTTTGATTATTGTGCTGAAAGAGTCGTACTCTGACTTGTCTTTGACTGAGCCTTTAATAATTTACTCTACAACAAAAAGATAATCCATTGCTGTAAAAGCCAGGCTGTGATTTACTGAAAAAGGACAAAATTGCCCAGCCTCATTTTGGACTGATGTTTACTATGGACACGTCTATACCAGAGGACAACTTCTTTTCTCTTCTTTAAATGTCTTCTTCGTGTTTTTGTTTAGGAAACCCTGAGAGCATCAGAAACAAACGTATTAATGTGCTCCTGCTATCACTACACAATAATTAGGTTCAGTGAATTCTGAGCGAAAGCTGAACAAATTGTTGATTTTACTGCACACACAACCTAACCTTGCAAAGCAGCATCCGAGTCTGTCATCAGGTGGATCCAACAAGCAAAGCTTCAAGCTGAAACACTTGGCTCATGGTCAGAAAATGATCTGACCAACCAGCATTCTTTGAAGAGAGATATGCCATAGCTACAGACGTGGTTTAGTTGTGCAGAAAGATTCAGATTCAGACAACTTTATTAATCCCCGAAGGGCAATTCCGTTCACAGTTACCCTGCCTTATTGGGCCATCTAAACAAATCAGTGAACAAACAAACATTCGTAACAGCATATGGACAACAACATTCCCCTGTCAGTACCCACAGGTTAGCAGAATCAGCAATAAATACTACTACTAATAATAATAAATACAGTAAGCAGTAAAGTAAGTAGTAACAGCAAGCCTGCAATGGTGGCCAGTGAAGAGATTCGTGTGGATTCTGCTAAGAGCAGCAGTTTCATCAGACATGGACATTTCATGACAGAAGAAGATCTGACAGCATTTCTCTATGGAAAAATATTTTTGCTCCACGAGTTCAGCAAGATTTTAAGTTGCCAATTGGCTTTTGTTATATAGGTCATTCATAGGCAGCAGAAATAGTCCTTCTGGTCAATCAGGTTGCAGACGACCAGATTAAAACTGAATACATCAGGGCGTCAGGTTGAGGCCTGCTTTTACTGTCAAGACTTGCAGCTTCACAGGACTATTAAAAGGGACTCAGCCTTCAATTAGTGATCTGTTTGACTAACACTTGGTTCCAAAAGTTCATTATGGGGAAGCTATCCTGGTCTATATCTTATTGTCCTGCAGTGTTGAGATATAGCAATATCCTGAGTTTGCTGCACTTAAAATCCAGAGCAGAGCTTAATGATTATTATAGATCCTTCATTATAAGCTTATCCCCTCTTAATGTTTTATGTTGTAATGATCAGGATGTTAACATCACTGATTTGCTGCCTGTTTTCGCTTTTCATTGATCATTTATATTTTTTGTTGTCAGTCTCGATTTTGGTATTTTTATCTGAATGACATCATTGTAAGCGAGGGCCTGCTCTGGATACTTTAAAATGATTTAAAATGCTTAATAATGTATTCAATTTTAAATCCGATATTGACAAAAAATAATTTTCATATTTGGTGCTGTGAATGGTAAATCAGTGGCCCTTAGAGATAAAAATCAGTATCTTGCAGTGATTGCTGATTGTGGCGAAATATAAACTCATGCTTTTAGCGTGACCACTGAAGAATGATATCAGACTTTTGAGTTCGTATAATAACTCACAAAAAAACCTAGGTTAAGATAAACTTCTATTTTTTGTTTTTATGTTACGTTAAACTCCCCTCAAATGATTGGTTTGCACCTTTAGGACATGGATACACCCACACTGAATGTCCTGCTCTGTTTTTTTCTCCTCATAGTTCAGACTGGACGACCTTTTCTTCCTTTAGAGAAGTGCCCTGATGTTCTTTAAGTGTTCTAACCTTAGCTTTTGTTTCTGAAGGTTTTCCATGAAGACAGCATTATCTCCGGGTACAGGCATCCTCGCAGCTCAGCCACAGACTGCATCCTCAGCCTCTTCCAGATGACCAATGAGACCCTCAACATCTGGACACACTTCCTGCCCACATGGTGAGACTGACTGAGGTTGCTGACACTGAACATCTTGAGTTTAGGATTCCTGACATTCATGTTCTACCTTTCGCGAGTTTTCAAGAATGACAACACCTGACGCACCAGAGGGCACATTCAGTTATTTTGGAGACATTTGCACTGATATGCACAAATACCAGACTTTAGAAATCAGACGCAGTCAGAGAGAAGTGAGGATGGTCACCATCACATTTTCAGAACTAATCTCAGTAGGGTTTTTGACTTCTGTCTGGTTGGATTTCTCAAATTCTTACAAAATCATAGAAACCCATTTCCTTTATGACAGCTAGAAAGTAATTTTTTATGTCTTCATGTTAACAAGAATCTTGTTCGGCTTGTTGAGCTTGTAGGTCAGAGAGTTATGCAGCAATTTTCTTACATTACATAACTGTGTTTTTTTTTGTTTAGTTTTGAGTTTTTTTTTTTTTTTTTAATTTTACAGAACATAATGGTCTGTGACATGGGACTTGATTTGATAAAAAGATAAATAAATGATAAAAAATAATACAAAAAAAATTATAAGGCACAATAAAATAAGGTAATGTATAAGATCATGAAAATAATTAAATTGAATTAAAACTATAATTGATAAAGAAACACCTTAAGCAGTGAGAGAGACATGTCCTGCAGGGCATAGTAGATAATATGTCAAAAATGTATGCATAGCTATGCTCTTGCACAGTTCTGTTAAGACAACCTGTATCTCACTGTGTGATTGTCAGTGGTTTTGTGTCTTTCCAGATTACTGTTAACATTTTTCTTTGTGTGGTTTTACATTATGACATGTTCTGAAGTAGAGGCTGCACCTAATATAACATAAAGACAGAGGATTTACTATATCAGGTCTAGCACATTACTAATGTAAGACTATCATTAATTCATAAAGCTCACATCCTGGAAAATAGAACAATTCTCCTAAATCTTCTTCTTATGAATCAGAGAATACATAAAAGTATAATTCCTACCATGGTTGCACTGAACTGATGCCAGGAGATCAGTGGATTTGTTGTAATACAGCTGGTGTTGGTGCAGTAAACAGTTGGCAGCAGAGTTGTGAAATCACTCAAGGGATTTAAAGCTATTAAGCTGTGTGAACTGAAGTAATATGAGACAGGTTTGTTTTGATTAATACATCCCAGCAACCATGTGGGTACCAAAGACCTCCTGCTGTGACTCCCTGTAAATAACTTTCAAAAGTTCGGCCAGCTTCAAGTTCAGCGGTAGTCTTAGTTACGGCTGATAGTCTTAATTACGGCATCATTTATTTATTATTATTTATTTACATTAACACATTTAATTGGTTTGCTTTAAAAATCATGAAAGTCTAGTTTGATATATCTATGACAAATGTAAATGTCCTAGAGTCATACAAATTCTAAAAATGTCATCAAACTATACAGAAGTTAAGCAAAATCACAATACACTCTAATCAATGTGTGGTCAGTGATAGCATAGCATCTTTGTTCGGTCACTATTTTCCGAGTCCCTGTACCTTTATGTGGTTACATGGCAAGCACTACACAGACACCAGGGTGTAGCCTAGAGTGGTGTGCAATAAGCTAGTGAAACAGCTATGACTGTATCCCTCACTAATTTATACATTTTTAAAAAGCATTTTAGGCCCACAATCCCAGTCAAATGCTCTGTCTAAACTGTAATGTATGAGCCTATTAAGTAGACACTGCTGCTCAGGTCAATAGAGTGGTGCAGGATTGAGTCCAACCCCCCAGAGTAAATGGGATTTAGAATACTGGTTCTGGATAAATGTCTGAAATAAGGTTCGTGGTGAACACATGTACATGAAGCTTCAGTATTTAATGGGAGATAATAAAATGAATCATGATACTGCTTGCTTTTAAATCTTAAACCGTTGTGTGTTTAAAAAATGACGGTTTCTAACTATCTACTAACAAGGACTACAAAAACGGCCGGGACCCGACGGCAAGCATTTCTGATTCTTTTTTGATAATCAATTATTCATACACTATTGGTACAGCCATGAGGGCCAACTTGGTAGGTTCATTTGATTATGGGGAAATTCTCAAACAATGTACATTAGAAATATCACTGTTGCTTCTAAGACAAACCAACATAATGTAGTTCGACAGTAGCTCAATAATAGCTTTTAACTCATTCTGATTATGTTTTAGTTTAAAGTAGGTTTATTTTTTAATATTATCAAGAAGAGCAGAACATGTATGTTTTATAATTTTTGTTTGCAACTGAGATTATCAGCAGTGATCAAAACACTGCGAAAAATCCCATAGGCTTGCAGTGGGCTTGCAGTCGAGGGAATTAGGGGGATGCTAACTTCCAGGTTGGCCTACAAAAATATGTCATCCCTGCACCACTCTGCTGCTGTAGCCAAAATGATCTTTCACCTAGAAGGAAAAAAGTACAGATAACAGATAGCATCAATAGCATCCGACGTGAGCAGCTGTAGTTCTATTTTGATCGAGAAAATGAACATAAAGTTGTTTGCAAAATAAGTTGTAGAGTACGTAAAAGAAAAAGAATTTTTGCTCCAAAATCTCCTGCTATAGAAATTTGAATAAATCAATTACACTGTTATATCACCCCAAACTAACGTGAAATATATAGTTCTCTATTTTGACAGTTTTCTGTGTAACTTCTTAACTTCAGTCAAGTCAAATAAATGCATTAACAGTTTGCGTTTACCTGGATTGAAATTTATTCGCCCAACAAAGTCTCAAGTTTAGTCTAATTCAAAGTTGAAAAAATTTAACTTGCTTAGTGTTTGACCTGTTATTATTTACTAAAGCAAAGGCTTGCTTTATTAACCACTGAGGGGAAATTGAGCTGTCTCTGAACCTACATGCACACACAAACAGGATCCTATTGACATGCACTAATGCAGAGATGTCAGACAAAGACAAGCTTTTTGTGGAAGGTAGTCTCAGCAGCTGCCTGGTCAATGATTAGAACTGGCACCTTTTCTGCCACCAGACCAGTTTCCAGACTTGAACAATGAAACTTCCACTCTCTTTATCCAGTCCACTTTATTTATATACCATTGTTCTAAAAAAGGTTTCATTCAACAAAGTGCTGCACTGAGACTAAATAGTAGACCTGGAATGGTAACCTTCAGAGTTAACAACCAAGCTCCTAAAGGCTGTGCTCCCCCCTCCTCTAATTGACCCTTTAAGCCCCTCCATCCTTACGGTACTGTCACTTGGTTGGACTAAAACCTCTTGTCATCAAGGTCCTTTCCATGTTAAATACTTAAAAAAAAGAACCACAGACAAACCCACGGAAACAGTCACTTCTTTTAAGTCACTGTTACAAATTCACCTTTAGGGACCTGATTTTATGTAATGAAGTCTTTGTCTTAATACCGTTTTACTGTCCTTTAGCCTCTCATCTGTCTTTATTGCTATTATCATTTTAGCTCCCTGTTACTTTAAGCTCCTTCCTCTTCAACTGGCTTTTTATATTTTCTTGTCACATGTTATTGTCATTACTTACTTTGAATTCATTTTTTATCTATTTAATGCTTCATTGTTTTACTTTCTGTGTTCATCTTATGTTGTAATTTACTGTTTGTAGGGTTACCTTTTAGGCTTTTTTTTGCTGTTTACTGAGTCTCCTCTTTATTTTTCCAGTTCTTGTTGTTATAAATTTTTACCTCATTTTATAACTTCTCTGTCTTGTTATTGTTTCCTTGTCTTACTGCTTTTATTACTTCTTGTCTTATTCTCTTTTGACCTCCTGTCTTCTGCTTCAACCCCTTTTTTATTGCCTTTTCTCTTTCCTTTTGTTTTTGTTTTTATCTTTTATCTTGGTCCTCATGGTCTCATTTTATAAATCTTGGGTCATGTATTATCTGGGTTCTTATGACGTATGAACAAGCTCTTATTGTGGAGAAGGGGTGTGAGTTGGGGATGCAGTCTGGGCGTGGGTGCTCCAGGTTGGGCTGTTTGGTATGGTTTAGGGAGTATTGGGGGCTGTTGATTTGTGGGGCCGTGACATTGGGGATTCTTCAGGATGTAGTTAGTCAATGTGGTCTGATGGCCGTTTGTGTGGTTTCTAGTGATTCTTGCCCTATGGGTTGGGGGCTCTTTGTGTTTTTCAGACCGCCTTGGGGGCCTGGGCCTGGTTTGTTTGTGCCCACTTTTCAGGTCTTAGATTTTCATCATGGTCCTTCAATTTTTTCCCTTCCATAGGAACTGATAGACTCAAGGACACCAGAGGTGCTCCTGCTCTCTCTTAAGTTCTTAAGTGCTTTTTGTTGGTGCTCAAAGTGCTGAGCTTTGTCCTTTGTATGTTTCTGTCTGTTGGTATACACGTAAAGTTAATATTTTTATTATTATTTCCTCTGCTAAGGAGGTTATGTTTTTGTCAGGGTATATCTGTTTGTTTGTTTGTCTGTTGGCAACATAACTCAAACAGTTGTGGATGGATTTTGATGAAATTTTCAGGAAATGTCAGAAATGGAACAAGGAACAAATGATTTTGATGGTGATCCAGATAACCGCTATAAGCTAACAATCATTTTTACTCGATAACTGTCTAACTAATAATGATATCAACATGATTCCCAGTGCTGGGTGTGAGTTTTCAGGGTCAAGGAATCATATTATGATGGTAACTTTATCATGGAACTATTGCTTATAGATGTAACCGCAATATGTGAGCTACCTTGGCAGAGGTTTGCACTCTTCAAGGGCTTTTCTAGGTATTATTTATTATTATTATTATTATTGTTATTATTACCCCAAATCTCTAGAAATGTGTTAAAATTGTTTAATATGACAAGTGGAAGATGTCAATCATCCACCCCTCCATTATCTATATTGTTCATCCTTTTCAAGGGTGCAGGAGCCCATCCCAGCTGACATTGTTCAAGAGGCAGGGTACACCCTGGACCGTTTGACAGCCAATCACAGGGCCACATAGGGAGACAGACAACCATTCACACACCTACCCACACCTACACGCTATTTACCAATTCACTTGAGGAGCATGTCTAATGGTCTGTGGGAGGAAGCCAGTGTGTCTGGAGAGAACCCACACATGCATGGGAGAACATGCAAACTCCGTACAGGAAGGCCCTGATTCAAACCAAATCAAGCCAGCAACTTTTTTTCTATGATGCACGCACACTTACCTGCTGTGCCATTCTGCTGCCCAGCATTAATGATAATGTTTTTATTTAAGCATAAACAGATCTTCATTGTCATTGACGTAAGAACAACAGTCAGTAAAGCTGCTCAGTGTCTGCAGCAGCACAGATAAAGCACAGAAATATTAAATATTACATGAAAACATTGTGACACAAAAACATGAAATGAAAGCAGATTAATAAAAAGCACGGTAGTGTAAAAAACTGTAAGTGAAAGACAAAGATGTTAATCAGTTTCATCAATGACAGATGGATATTTATTTATCATGCCATGATTGGAAGGGAGGGTAGAAAGCTTAATCATCACTTTGTTCCTGTAGACAAAACTTGGCAGCTTGGAAACTGTCATAACTCGTTGTGTTAGAGCTAAACAAGTCTGTTAGAAAAGAGGCAAAACATCTTCAAGAACCTGAACAAGTACAGTTGCCACTTCGATCATTCATTTATTGTTTATTGAGGGATTTCCATCCTGTACGTATTTGGATGATACTCCTCTGATGCAGCTCCTTACAGCATGACAGCATAAAGTCTATTTAAGACTTGTGGTGATAGTAAACAATGTTGTTCTTTGTTGGTGTGCATGTGTGTGTATCTTTGTGTTAACTTCAGAGATTACAGCTCCCACCAGCTCTCTCCCTGCTGAGGGCCTGTTGCTTTGACTCTATGGTCCAGGGAGAAAGTGTGTGTGTGTTCAGGATGCACTGAGGGCTCATGGGTGCTTGTGTTGTCGTGGGCTCGGCGTAGACCTACATGCCAGTCGCTAATGAGCAGATCTGTGCCCAAAGCTTTCATTTGAGGTGCCACAATTAGTTAAGTGCTCAGTGACGAGTAAAAGCACAAATAATGTTGATGTGTTAATGAGGTGCACAGAGGCACCGAAACAGTGACCACCACGCACAAGTACACAACTAATGCACAACTACACAAACATAAAGATACACAACTTCAGAGTTACACAGATACACAAATACACACATAGACCGCCTGGAGATGAAGGAGCTCTGTGTGTTGCATTGTTTGCTGTTATATCATTTTAGGTTGGTGCAAAATAAATAACTTATTAAGGTAAAATAAGAAAGATTGAAACTCCATAATCATGTTTTGGTTTTACCCCCCTAGACCAGTACTGCTGACTGAGATGTTGAGCCCAGCATGATTCAGAAATGCATAAAAATATGCAGCAAATTGTCCATCCTGTTGTTATGATGTGAGGATATTTTATGTACGAGTGTGTGTTTAACAAAGGACGGTTATCGTGTCTGTGCTGTTGCAGTTTTGTCTCATTACTAAGTCCCCATAGTGAAATGTTTCAGTGTTGTCCATCACCTCACAGCAGGAAGCTGCTGATCTGTTCAACTCTGTTTTAGTTGCTTTAAGTCAGAGATGGATAAAAAAAGAAAAATCTGTGACAGATTTATGTGAATAATCAAGTTGGAAGCAGGTTATCCTGCTTTAAAACTGGAATCATGATCATAGTATATCATAGGATTTTCCGTTAGTTTTTCAACTATTTATCTATCTAAATTGTGGGATAATTAATATTGTTTTGGCAGCAGGAGCACTCAGAAAGTCAGCATACAAAATACCCATAAAATAAGACCTAATTTAATACAGACCGTGAAGTCAGACAGATCAGATAACACAAAATTAAATAAAAAAAACATCAATCATAACTCTAATTTCAGTCAGAAGCTCATACCAAAACAGAAATATGTCCCATGTAATGCAAAATGCAATGATGGCAGATGGCTTTGGTTTCTCCACATGTAGAAAATGTAGTCCACCAAACCAGCCTTTACATTTACCTGCTTAATCATGATTTATGTCTGTATAAAGACTTTTTATATTATAAAAACACATTAAATATTGAATATTTAGAATTGATTGTCATGTGGGAGAGTTATACATACTCCAGCCCTCTCTTGTTTGAGTGGGAAACAAATATTGTCTGAAAAATGGCAATGTCTGTACAGCAGTCTACTTTACATGGTGTAACCTTTGCCCCCTGAAAGGTACTTCCTATGGAAACTGGTGACGGTGGTGTTTCAACAGAGAGCATGGCAGGACTCCTTCACCTGGCCTCTGCTCATCTTCCTGCTGTCCTGCTGCATTTATCCGCTGGCATCCAGCTGTGCTCACACCTTCAGCACCATGTCAGCACGAGCTCGCCACATCTGCTTCTTCTTTGACTACGGGGCCCTCAGTTTCTACAGCCTGGGTGAGTAAACATGTGTGAGTCCATAGGCTAGAAGAATCACTATAATATATATGTGTGTGTGTGTGTGTGTGGGCTTGTTTGTGTGTTTAAATGTATTTCTTGTGTTTGTTGTTTAAATGTAAATGTGTTTTTATGTATAGTTTTTCAGGACCTAGTGTGGGAAATACAAGTGTCTTTCTTATGCAGTGAGACTTTTATCTTGAGCTTGATTATTCTGAATTTGTTAAGAAATTCAATACGTAGTCACTGGTCAGAAACACAGTTTGGTATAAAGGATGGAATTTTTTGTTCGTTTCAAGCAGAATGAAATATACACATTATGCAAAAAGGTGCATTCGAGTACATCAAAAGCCTTGAAATGTCAAAATAAGTAGTGCCTTCATGTTCTTGGAACCTTTTAAATCAAGAGATATTTTCATTGTATACATTAAAATTAGGGATGCACAATAATATCAGTATGATATCGGGATCAGCAGATATTGGTCTTTAAAAGTTGAATTTTGATATCAGCTGATATTGAAATTTTTGCCAATATTTACAGCTTATATGTCAGCCTTTCATACAGGCCATATATATTTCCCTTATATCTGCAGTAATATTGGCGAAATACACAAATACCATATCGCTTCACCTCATCATTACTGCATGGGTACATTTAAAAAGCTAGAGTTTCATTTTTTAAGAGTTAGATATTAATTCTAAGATTACAATAATGCTAAAAGATAGATTATTATATTTAATAATAGAATATGAATTGGAGGAATGTTGAATATAATTAAAAACAAGATAACAAGTTATTCTACACAACTTGAAATGTATGATAAACTCAAGACTACCCTTATATTGTTCAGTAACTAAGCACAGATGTAGTGATTTAGAGAAATAAATACACATCTGAAAATATTACTTGTGTTTTAAAGTATTTAAAACAAATCTCTCCTAAAGACCTGCTGCCAAATATAGGTATGAATACTTGCTTTGTAGCATAAAGGTTATGGTATCACTATGATAAATAAACATGTACAATCTATTGGCAGCCTAGCTCTTCGTTGACTGGGCCGAACACTTTGCTGTGATTTTGTGTTATTTTGCTGTGGCTGAGGTTAGCACTCAGCAGCTGTAGGCCTATTGTTCTGCAAATGGCACAGCACAAAATATCAAGAATGAAACGTAACATAGCTTGATGTAGCCAGTTAATCTTTTAAATTTGAAACTGAGTTTAATTCTTCTCTGCTTGTGTGTCCTGATTCAGGATCGGCCATTGTGTACTCAGCCTATGTGTTCCCTGATAAATGGGTGAACAGTTTCTTCCATCAGTGGTTCATCTTCATCGCCGTGGTCAACTCTGTCATCTGTACGAATCTTTCCTGTTACTCCAGGTATGGTGAAAACATTTTTAACAGCTAATATTTTCTTATGCTCCCCGTTTCTCAAAAAATATAATGTTAACATGCAAGCCAGCAGTGTTTATGACAGCCAGCCAATAGTATCCTGCTGCAGCCTTGCAGGCAGCACTCTCAGGATCGTGAATTGAAGTTGTCTTTTTTGAATAAGAGGGCTAAGCTTGATGTTTTTTTTTTAAACGATAAAAGCCTCTTCATTTTTTTATTCCCTTCAAAGTTAATCTATTTCTTAATAATGGATTATAGTTAAATATGCTAGACACATAAAATGCACATTTGGATTTATAATTTATGTTAGCATACGATCAGACCATTTTGGCAAAAGCACAGCATAATTTATCTGAACACATGAGCGTACAAGTCTGTCAATATGCTCAATACAATACGTTAAACTTCAGCTAGAAAATATTTAATATATCATGTCTCTTTACAGTTTCTCAGATCTCAAAGTAACTTCTTCAAATAATTTCATTGTCCAATCAGTTGTTCTAAACAAAAAGACACTAATGAACACTGTAGCTTTAAATTGGCTCAAGCAATCAATGGATTATGAAAGCAGTCCGTCCAAATAATTATTTTCATTAACTAATCCCACAATTAACTGTCTATTGCAGCTAGTTTCTAATATGCATACTAACCTGTTAGCACACTAACGGGGATCTTTTAATACGTGATACTTAACCACTGCTATGTATTTCAAATGTCTTAAAATGTAGTCTTTCTGATTTACCTGAACAAATTAACTAACAGACATACTATCTGTTTTGTTACCATTGGTGGTTTTATTCTGTTTTTCTGCCAATATCAATCAGATCCAAATTTAGATTAACCAAATCAGATAGAGTTACACAATAAAATCATATTCTGGTTAGATAAAGCCTTTTAATTTGAAAAATATACAATGATTGTGATTTTTTTTAAGTCAAAATAAAATGAAATAAATGCTGAATGCAAAAGCAGTTGTCCCGTTGTTAGCACTATTTTATCGTGATGTTCTGGATTCATGTTGGCTTGGTGAATAATTGTTGTTCTTTCACTTGTCTGTCCCCTCTATGAAGGCTTGGCTTGCCATTCCTGCAATATAATCATGAGACCGTGACGAGGTAAAGACAAAACAATTGCTAAGCTCTGCTCTCTCTTTTGCTTTATTTTTCTCTCTTAAGAGGACCTCACTGTGCCTTGAGTGATTGTGCAGTACAACAATGGATTCATGCATCGTCATCATTTAAAGGAGGGATTATTAAGCCTCTAAGTCTTGAGACAGACATCAGACATTGTTGATGGATTTCAAAGTAAGATTGAGCAAGTGACTGTGAAATGGGTGTTACCTAACCATGACTGTGGAGACTAAACCCATAACAATGATTTAGCCTGATTGTAGTTTCAGCCAAGCAGGTTATGGGACATGACAGAAAGATTGGTTCAACATGTTCTGTGACACCCAAACTATGAAGAAAAGTAAAGGTGTTTTCTTTTTGGTTCAGGTGTCTTAGAAACATTTATTCTCTAAAGTTATGTTTGCCTATCTGAATACTTACAGCTACTGAACACTCACTTTATAATATTATGATAAAATATCAGAACCAGAAAAACTTTATTTATCACTGAAAAAAGGGCATTGTAGTTTCTCTTTTACACAATATAGCAGTCAAAAATACAGATATTGAAATAGAAGTCTGCAGTGAAATAAGAAACATAACAATTAATATGTAACATGTCAGAAAGAGCAGAGTGTTTGGAGAAATAAAGACATGCAAAGCAGAAGACTGCACAAGAAATAAGATATGAGCAAAGCAAGGGAATTGCAGAGATAAACGACAAGCAGCTGACTAACAGCAGAGATCATGCCCAATAAAAGCCCATATCATTCAATAAGTCTTAAGTAAACAGTGTCAGCACACCGTGTGTGTCAGGGATAACACTTATTTGATCACTATTGAACTCTGACTGAATAACTCTCTTCTAGTTTTCCAATCTTAATATCACATTAACAACAGTTTTATATATTAATGATACTTCTAGCTGTAATTGTTTTCAGGTTTTCACAAAGCTTTCCCTACAGCATCAACCAAAGATCTACCATGGGGATTATTCAGTGAGTGTCGGTTTAGTCTGTCATTTTAAACAAATGTTGTTCTCCCCCTTTTCCAGATTCCCTGAGTGCCAGAGACCCAAGATCAGCAAATACCTGCGCGTTGTTGCCTTTGCCTACCCCTACCTGTTTGACAACATTCCTTTATTCTACAGGGTAGGAACACACCTGTGCACTTCATCCATCTGTGTCTCAAGTCCAGGCCAGTTTAAAGGGTCCAAGAAGAGTTTGTGTTTCTCAGGTTTTATGTAGATCTGGCTTTAGAGCATACAGACAGAGCTGGGGTCTTGTGTATAAAACAGTCTGTAGAATCCAGACTGAGAGAGTACATGCATCAAAATGGCAAATTCAGTGTGCGCCAAATATAATAAAGATAAGGACTGAACAAGAAAAAATGTGCTATGTGTGATAAAACTGTTCAGTAACTTGGAAACAACATGGTTTTTGAATATGATTTTTCCCAAGATGGAGAGGGCCTGTAAGCTATGACGTACTGTCCTGGCCTCTGCTATTCAACATTTGAAGTTGCAACATTTTTTTTCTGAATCTGAAAGACATCCAAAATACTTTTTTTGCTCCACTGAATTGGCACAAATGTATCCAAAGAGCCTGTATTTTGCCTTAGTTCAGATTCATACATTTGATTTTGATGGTGGCTGGAGTATGCTCACAGTCACCGATAAAAACCTACAGTTTACAGTTTGATAACGGTTTACTATGCTGTGTTTTTCCTTTGTCAGCTGTGTTCTGATGTGTTGTGTGAATCACTTTGAGTTGCTTTGTTGTTGAAAGGCGCTATACAAATAAATTTAACTTGCCTTGCCAGTACCCACATACTGGATACCCCTGATCCAGCTGTATTCTCTCTGAGCTGCTGGTAGGATGTCACACTGGCAGGGCAATCTGTTATCTACTTGCAAGCAGAGGGAGGGAGAGAAGACAAAAAGCCTGCAGCATAGGGACTATGCTGCAGGCTTTTTGTCAAGTGCATATCACGCTGAGGAGACATGTTAACAAACTGAAGGGTAAATAAAATTCGACAAGCTCAGAGAGCACAAACCTTCCCCAAGACATTTCCAACATTGTTGGGGAAGTAATTGTGGAGAACTGCTTTATCATGTAATGTTAACAAATCCTTGAAAAATGTCCTGGTTCCTGCTTCTACTTTTGGACCACCACCAAAATCAGATCACTTCTCTCTTGTGCCATGACCGACATTTCCCTGAAAATTTAATCAAAATCCGTTGAGTGCTTTTTGAGTTATCTTTCTTACAGATGAAGAACAGATTTATTAAACTGTGTGAGCACACTCCTGCACGCAGAGTTTCCTCATGAATCACAATCCACCTAAAAATGTGAGCATGTGGCTCAGCTGCTTCTCCCTCTACATGCCCATTTAATCTTAACTGGTGAATGCAAAGCTCTGTATGAGTGAAAGGGCTAAAAATAAGCAGGTAACTTAAAGGTTTTACCTTTAAATCAAAATGATGGCTGTATACAAGACTGAGTCTATTTTTGGATGAAAATACACTTGGACAGATACAGTTTGTTTGTCACAGCAGGAGAGTCACAGACAGACTGATATCACATTGATCCTGGTTATCACCTCCCATCATAGACTACATGTAATACCAAAGGCCACCAACTGCTCAACCAACAAGAAGTTATTTATTCCTCACTAAATAGGTGATAAAAGGTTTCCTGATGCATTAATCATGGTGATCACACTCTAATCTGTAAATCTGTCTGTGATAATTTCAGTTGTTTCTGTGTGAGGGAGAAGGCTGCGCAGACAATGACACCAACAACCTCCACTTCTACCACATCTCCTTGGCTTTCCTCACAGGCTTTCTGTTTGCCACTCATCTACCCGAGCGCCTTGCACCGGGCAGCTTTGACTACATCGGTAAGACTGACGTCAGGATGGATTCATGAACATGTTCATCCTAATCTGTTTGCCCATGCAGAGCACCAACAAAACCAGATAGAGGATAATAATCAGAGTCTGCAATGTCCTTCTAAATGTAACAGACAGCTGTTTTGAGGGGAAAAGGAATAACAGATGAAACTGAAATCATTTATACATGACCTCCTTATCAGTAAAAGCCAAAAGACAAAAATAGAGACTAAACAGATGACAAAATCAAGTTTTCAGTTGCCAAAGAGCTAGGCATCCTCTCAACAACACAACCATGGCTTCAAAATCAATGTTAAATTTGCTTTACTTCATTTGTAAACGACAGTTTTCCAACAACTCATTTGAAATTAAACTTCATCAGTGAAGCCTCTTTTTGATGCAGGAACTTTGGACTTTTTTAAGATTATTTTTGGGGCATTCTGTGCCTTTATTGATAGGAGAGAAGGACAGTGGATAGGCTTATGAAAGGGGTTGAGAGGTCACTGTGCAAACTGACAACAGGCTGGATTCAAACCGGGGCGAGCAGGAGCATGTATATGGGTCATGCCTGGTTGCTTACCACTCTGCCAAATCGGCAGCCGAAGTTTGGACTTTTTGAGGAACGCTGTGTGTTTGACTGCAGGGACTTGGGTCCTGAATTAATTCAGTTCTTGGGCTGAGAATTTAGCCCCTGAAAAGACCCTGCTCAGGGGGGTAGTACTCTCCAATGGTCCTTGAAATATAGAGGTGGGCACCTTAGGGCACCTAAATAAAGTGCATTTGCCCAACTGAACTTCACAGTTTCCTTTACTTTAACTCAGCTCAACTTTATTCATAAAGCATAGAAGGGTACAGCCTGAAGTGCTACACAGAAGTATGACAGACAGAATATAAAATCACAAATTTGCAACAACAGTTAAAAACTTAGAAGACTAAAACAAGAAAGAAAGCAAATAACAGATAAAAAAGGAATCAATAAATCAAATCTCATAATTGACACAACAGTAGAACAGAAAAAGACACTTAGGAACCAAGGAGTAAAATCAATAACATTATGATCAAGCAAAATAAAACCTGAGATAAACTTAAATTAAAAAATATCTACAAAATCGCTCCACTTAAAAGCCATATTAAAAAGAGGATCTGCAGTTCACTTTAAAAACTCTCAGGGAGCTCACATTTCAACAACCAGGGGCAGTGAATTCAATTCGGTTTTAGAGACATCAGAATAGAAATCTGTCTCTTCTGTGGCTGTGTTAAAAATCCGAGGCACAGTCAAAAAAAGAAGCATTTGAGAAAGCTTAAAGTTATTGGGGAGGCATGTCATTGAGGCCTTCAGCCTCTGTGGAAATGCAGACAACAAGTAGGCACAGGAACTTTTTACGTAGTTCTTTGAAAGGGTCACTGAAAATAAAAGGTCCCCAGAATCTTTGATCAAAAGAGCCTGAAGCATTTCATTATTGTCACTGCTAATTGATGCTGCTCCTGAGTGATGAAACATAGGTTATTTTAGGTATAAACCACAGTTTTTATTTGTGTTCAGCTGAGATAAACTTTTAATTAGAATTTCAAATCTTTCACATCTGCTCTTCTTTAAATAATATTGTGTAACTAAATACCAGTGAAATTTGAAATACACACTAACAACAAACTTTTGTGTGTTTTAAATGTTAATGTTTGTTGTGTTATTTTGCTGGTAATTATTGTTTGAAAAATGCAGCTTCTGAAATGACATTATGGAGCCTTAGCTACCTAAACTGAATTTAGGTAATATCAATGAACACAGAACATGTGTTACTGCAGCACACAATGTTTATGTTGTGCAAAGCACAGGATTCAAAGTGTTGAAAGTGTTGGCCCATGAACAACTGGATATAAGTTTACCTTATATCCAGGCAAGTGAATACTTTAAAAAATAGAAACAGTGAAGGTTACAGTGCCGTTGATGTATTCATGTGTTCCTGCAGTGTAAGAGGCAGATACCAAGTGAAGATTAGCCTGTGAATGCAGTCTTACAGTTCTGTTATATCACACACTCCAGATCTAAGGCCATATAAACTATGACCTTTGTGATTCACATTTACACTGTAATCCAGCTTTTATTTAACCCTGAAAAATCATGGAGGGCATGCCCTCATTTTCAATAATGTATTCTAATTTGTGTTAAACATTGTTGAATGATCTTAATGCATAACCACCTCTATATGTTTTCATTCTGTTGAAATCATTTTACAGTGTGACTCATTTGCTCAGCGGTTTGTGCTTAAATTTACTCCCACTCATTTCACTGTGGCATGTCTGTACAGCCCTCAGCTCAAATATGACTCCACTGCTCCCTCTGCAGGTCACAGCCATCAGCTCTTCCATGTATGCGGCATCCTTGGCACTCACTTCCAGATGAAGGCCATGGAGCAGGACATGACAATTCGCCGCTCCTGGCTCCTTGAACACTCCTTACCCATCACCTTTGCAAACTCAGCAGGTGCAGCTCTGTTTTGTTTAGTGCTGAATCTGATTATCATTGCCCTCTACAGTCTATCTCTCCTCCAAGGCCCAGGCTGCAAGGAAAAGACAGAAAATAAAGGTCCACAGAAATCAATAGCCAAGGTCGGCCCCTGCTGCTAGAGCTCCAGCTTTGGGATGTAAGAATCCCGACTGAATACAAGACACGTAGACATTAAAAAATGCACCATGGTAAAAAGAAATCATTGGCTTTAAGGAACGATGTTAAAGAGAAGTATAACGCTCTGTCTGCACTGAACTTTCGCTGGGATTTGGCCTTCCAACACTTCGATGATGTTCCTGCAAGATAAGATGGTGCTCTGAAAAAGGCACAAGGTGCACATTTATACATGGACATTTATTAAGTTGTTTGTTACCAAAATTTAGAGGAATTCAATTGTTTCTAAGGGACTTTATCTTACAAATGCAGCAGCTAGCCTACATTATTTTCAATAATTTATAGTTATCATTATTATTTTAATAATTGTGTTTATTCTCTGATTTCCACACATGTGGGGTATGATGAGACTCTGTGCTGCAGGGAACAAATTCTGTAAATATAGAGCAGTTTTTATTTGCCTCTCACTTTGAAATGAACCTTTTCTACTCATGACAGTGTTTTGGCACACCCTGTGGATGGTTTGCAAGTACAAAACATGTCAGAACAAAAGAAACAGTTATAAAAAGAGAAAAAAAGTTTGGTCCGACTGAAAGGGCAGTATCAATAGTGCAAAGTCATGTTACTGTTTATGTGAGATATGTGAGAAAAAAAGGGTGAGAAGTCATTTTCCCCCAAATGACTGTCAGTTTTCGATTTTACAGATGTGTCATATGCCACATATTCATTATAATACAAAGCTGAAAGTATTTATGAGCGATGTTATTTATTGTGATTTTTTAAAATAAACTTTTTAACAAAACCTGCATTTGTTTCTGATCTATGCAAAATCTGACCAATTTTCAAATACAGCCACATAGCAGAACACATAAAAGAAAAACAAAGGATGGAAAAGAAAACAAAAGGAAGGCTTATTTATAATAAAGTGTTTTCACTCAATACTCAACTTTTTTAATGATTTTTTATTTAACTGGCCCCAGCATCCTTTTGGTGCAGTTTGTTTGTTCTTTATGTTTGTTTAAGTGCGATTCTGTGGCAGTTATTAAAGTAGTAAAGTTTCTGTCTCTGGTGGAGCCATTCAATTAAAATTTCAGTGATCATTGGAAAAAAAAAATATATTTATCAAATTACAAAGAACTCAATTATATATATATTATTGTAAAAACACAAAATTATCATAGCTAAGTGTGTTTTACTTGAATTTCTAGAGGTAGAAACTGATCCTACATTTCTAGATCTGGGGCATTTCATCTGGAAGGAAGTCCTGAAGATCAGGAAACCTTCAGTTTGGATCATAAAAGTGTGTAACTTTGTGTTTAACCTGTAGGGACTGTTGTGCACATTTTACATGCTTTTCATTCTTCATTTTTTTTAATAACTTTTGCTGAGTTCATGCATATGACATTGATTTTGGCAAGATTGTGTTTGTTCTTTTATGTAGTTATTTCCAGCTCAGTTCCTAGTACGGTAAGTCTAGAATACTCTGTGCACGAACAAGTGTTAAACTCATACTGTGAAGCGCAAAAAATGTGCTATGGTAACCCAGTCAAAGGGCATTTTTTGGTTTAGCTTCCATTAAAGCATAACAGATGTTTTTTTTTTATTATTTAATCTTGGTGTTCGTTTGGGCTTTGGATAATTTGTATTACTCTCCACTAGAGGGCGTCATTTTACCATATGAAAATGAAGGTGTTTGGCACTGCACAAAAAGAATATAAAAAGTAATAAAAAGTAATGATTCAACAAAAAAATATATTCCAGGTAGTATACTGCAAATAAGTAAATTTTGTTTTTTTCCCCATCTAAAAGCGTGGTGGCATCATGAAAAACCTGGCATTTAAAAGGTTGAAATCTTTAAAAAATTCATGAATATTTAAATGAATGATTAGGACCAATTTTGGTTTAAAAGTCAAGCCTAAAAAGGTGGGAATATTATCAACGTATAATATTTTTTGCTCCAGCCGGCCCCCCGCGACCACCAAAGGAATAAGCGGTTTAAGAAAAATAATGAATGAATAAATGTTTTTTGTAGGTACCGTATGAAATGTGTATTTTCGGTGCTTAGTGGTGTGGATGTGAGCATTTGACCCTGTACAGAAAATGATAATGCATGAAAATCAGAGTTGCTGCTTATCATTGACATATACCAGGCTGCAATGACCCCCCCCCCCCAAAAAAAGCTATTTTGCGTATAGTACTTTTTTTGTCATCTGAAAACATGATGTCATCCTGACAAAACCCTGACATTCAAAGGGTTAAAATATTTAAACAATTTATTTGTATTTAATATCAGTAATTTGGTAAAATGAAGGTGAGACAAATGTTAAATGAAAGCAAAATATAACATTTATTTATTGTATTTTAAATTGCTTGTTTTTAACAAGCAGTTGTGTTAGGCTCCCTCTTTGGACCGAGGCTGTTCTCACTGATGATACTTATAGTTGCATTCATGTGCTGCTTGTTTGGGTTGGTTCCCCGAAGTAAGGCGTCCCTTTACTTTACATTAAATTTGGCGAGTTAGGTCACCATTTAACTTAAAATATAAAATATTTTACTTATGACGTTTTTGATATTTCTAAGGCTTATGGTGACCTAACTCATCCTTTAAGGGTAGATCAGTGTTATTTATTCGTATAACAGTAAAACTTAGAAATATAACGCAAATTCGAATTAAGTATGGGTTAATAAGTCTATCAGGGAAACTTCTGATTCAAGATTGCTGTAACATAAGCCTGTGATAAAACCTTTTCTCTGAGGTCGTTGTTTCGATTTGTGAAGGTATCAGCTTTCTCGTTGGGCTCTTGATTGTCCGATAATTTTTTGGTACTTGAACGCAGAATAAATTTTATGAAGGTCGACAGTCGGGAGGCGGGACTTCCGCTTCCTGAGCCGACGCTGAGCTGTGATTGGTTGATAAGTCAGACACCGGGAAACCGTTTCAGGAGAGGGGCATTTCAAATCGAAGAGAGGCGCTCCGTCCGCAGCTTTGGCGCAGAGGAGGACTGAATAAGCACAAACAATGCAGAGACAGGGGTGAGTACAACTGTTTTTTAATACGCTTAGCTCGATAATCAGCTGCCAACATACACCGTATCGATAAGTTTTAATGATTTAACCTCCAGCTGTTTGTTGTTTTCAGCGGTAGATTACGATTAGCATGTCAGTAATGTTAGCATAGTTTAGCCTCCTCCTGGCGTTCACCTTCTAACCAAACTGAGTTTTGTGGTGCCTTTTTGTTTTAAAGTAATTTCATGCTTGGGTATGTTGAGCTTAAAAGTTAGAAGAAAGTGATAACAAGATGATTTTTTCCCACTTTCACCGGTAGCAAATGTCACCTGATCTAGTAGGACAGCATAAATGAGCATATATGCACCATACTGAACAGAGCAGAGGTCAGGACCATCAACTTAAACAGGATGTAAACATCAACACTTCATCTTCTGTTGAGTCTCAGTTCAAATTATGTGGAGTATTTACATTTATGTTAGTATCTATACCACAGGACACAGTGGCCTTCAGAGTATGAGAAAAGACTTTCAGATCAAAATCAGCTTTATTATTCCACAAGAGGAAATGCAGTTGTTTCAGTCGCTCTTATATACAGTGTAGCAGTAAGAATATCTGCAGAGACACTAAAATAAGACAAGACTATAATAGAATGTAAAAAAGCAAAAATTCCACCAGAATCATTAAGACATAACATTTTCCTCAATGAAGGAAAATAATAAATAAAATAGCTTGAAGTGAGACTATGGACAAGGCCAAAGAATTTACACTATTAACATTAACAATATATACTGATGAATATAAATATGAAACCAGTTTGACAGTAACAGCCCAACAATAAGAGCCAGCTTCGGATGTGTTATATTTATTGTTAGCTGTCATATGATAATGAAGCAAATATCTTTTAATTCATTCACAGATGTGTCAAAATTTGAATAAGGTGCTTACTTATTATTTATTTTACAGTTATTTGATAATTTACTTCTATTAGCTACTGCTCTTGTCCCCTTCACTGGTTTCTCATCTTTCTTGGTCCAGTTTTAACCATCTTTTCACATTTTTATTTACTCCCTTTTTTTCTTTTATTGGCTATGATCTTCCAATCTCCTCAATCTGATGTCGTAATCTATTGATTGTGTTGTCTTCTTATTTTAATTATTTTTCAAAATCTTCTTTATTAGTGATACTCTTATGCCGACATTTTAGTCATACTAATGAAGCATATTCATATTGTACTTCAAATGTTTTCAGTTTAACATTTTCTTTCCTTTTATCTGCTTTAACTTCTCAGGATCTCCCATTTTCTCTGTTAAGCACTTTCTATGTATTGTTATTTTTGCTTTTTTTCAAATGGTCATCACTTCAGTTTTATGGATCATTTTGACTGGTCTTGGACTACTATTTACCCGTCTCCTTAATAAAGGGACAGAAAACTCTAGCACCTTATACAGTATTTCTTTCTGAACATATTTTTCTCTAAGTTTGACAGTACTTTTCTTTATATTTACCTTTACCAATGCACATTTGCAGTTCATTTCTTATCTCTAATTTATGTCCTTGCATATTTTTTTTCTTTTATTTATTTTACCTTGCACATTCCATTTATTATAAATTTTTGAGGGGTTACTATTTTTCCATGCACATAAGTGTTAAACCAAGGAAAAAAAGAAAAAATATTTTTCTGTATGTTCAGTACATATGGATATTGACAATAATAGGGACTATGACTTTATTTTAATATGTTTTAATATTGTGAGCTGTAAATGTTTAACTCCAAGTTAAGTGTACCTTGGATAGGTGGAAGTTTTACTTTTTGAATTAGATAAAATTGTACAGGTAATTTTTCTAAGATATTATAATTCCTTAAATACATATATACTCATGATTTAAAGATGTTTTTGTATTGTTTTATCATTTTCAGCAAAGGGAAGACTCCTCGAAGGCCGGGCCCAAAAAAGCCCTCCGGTACAGAGAAAGACCCTGTTGGGGTAAGTGAACACATTTTCTCTTAAAATGAACAAGGGCTGCACGAAATTGGATTTTCTTTTCCAGATATTCGATATGCCAGCATTGCCAAACTCATATTTTTTTGTCTCTTCTGTACAAGAATTAACCTGTTACTTTTATTGTGGTAGTATTTTGTGCTACACAGATGTGACACAAGAAAAAAATGTTTGGGTCCAAAATAAATGATACTGGATTAACTTTTAAAAGAAGATGTAGAAAAAGGTAGAAAACTTAATCTGAGAAGCAAATTGCACTGTGCTTGTCTTGTTAGTTTTTTATTTACGTGTTGATACATTTATTCAGTTAAATGATTTTGAAGTCAACCGACCACCATGGTATTGGGTTGACAATATTAGCCCGTACAGCCCTGAAGATACTGTGCCCACAGGTTTACCCAAATGTAGATTTACTAGTGCTGTGATTTCATCAAACTGGTCCTCTCTGCAGGTGTACTGCCGCATACGTCCACTTGGGACAGAAGATGAAGAATGTTGTGTTGAGATGATCAGCAGCTCCACCATTCAGTTACATCCTCCTGATGGTCTTAAAGCCAATCGTAATGGAGAATACAAAGAGGTAAGCCCATTGGAGCTCTTGCTCAGTGAGCTGTCTAAGCATGCAAAGCAAATAACATCATGATCTGTGCTCTTTATTCTTACGTCTTACTTCAGTACATTGTGATTGTTTTGAATATCTAAGGTCTCATTGTGTGCTGAACGTCACTTACATTTTCAACTTTTTCTTTTGTTCTGTAGACACAGTGCTCTTTCAAGAAAGTGTTTGGTATCAATACCAGTCAAACTGAACTGTTTGAGGATGTTGCTAAGCCTTTGGTGGAAGATCTCATTCAGTGTAAAAATGGTAAGTGACTTAAGATCTTTTTAAGCATGATTTTATGGTCACAGAGTGGGATCCCCAGAACTGCATATCTTATCCTGTCTAGAATAGAAAATGTACTTTATTGTCATTGTTTAAAAGGATACAGCAAAACTTTGCAGCAATCCCAATGAGAAGCATTTTACAGCCTTGTAAGTATAGAAAAATAAATGAATATCCTTTTTACAAATATTCAATAAGACTTTCTTCATCAATTCTGCTCACCAAAACAAGTGATAATGAATGAAAGTTTGTCAGGCAAACTTATTTTTAATATCTGAATATTAATGATTTAGCATAATTATCTGACTTTAAAACAGACTGATCAGTGTTTGTGGTACAAAACATTTAATTACACTGATACAGTTTAAGAAGTCAGCCCTGATTCTTTTTGTAACCATGTTTGATTTCATTTTAAAGGTCTGCTGTTTACATATGGTGTTACTGGAAGTGGTAAGACGTTCACCATGACTGGCTCACCTGGGGAAGGTGGACTCCTTCCTCGTTCCCTCGACATGCTCTTCAACAGCATCGGCCCCTTTCAGGCCAAAAGATTTGTAAGACTTTCATTCATTGATGTTTTTTGTGGTTTGTCTTTAGTTTTGATAGACAGACCATTGTTGTTTGAAATTTCCATCAGGTGTTCAAAACGGATGACAAAAATGGGATGGACATCCAGAATCAAGTTGATGCTCTCCTGGAGAGACAGAAGCGGGACAGTCAGCAGACTGTTCCCAAAACACCATCATCTAGGTAGTTATGGAAGATTTAATTTAACTACTCACTCTCCACAGTATACCTATTCATCATACTGAAGGTGCTGCTTTAAGGTGTGTAAACTACTGTTAACTGTGTTGCTTTTCTTGTGGTTATTTTTCAGGCAGAAAGCTGATCCTGAGTTTGCAGATATGATCAGTCCAGAAGAAGCATGCAAATCCGAGAGTGTGGATGAAGACTGCTGTTACAGTGTCTTTGTATCTTACATTGAGATCTACAACAACTATATCTATGATCTCCTCGAAGATGCTCCATATGACCCGATCAGACCCAAGTACGTGACAGGAGTTAATTTTGTGTATGCTCTTTGAAACTGATAAACATTGGCATCTTCTCAAATCTCTCTTTTTTGTTGTACTCCTTCATGCGAGATTGCTAAAGTATCCAGCTCTGTAGGTTCACCAACATCAGATTGATTTACATAAGTGAGAGGATTCAAATATTGAGGGGTCTTGTTCATAATTCGGGGTAGGATGGACTGTGATGTTGAACAATGGATTTATGTAGCATCTGCAGTGCTGTAATTGTGCTGGAACATCTTGGTGAAAAGCAAGCTGAACTGAAAGTCTCAGCTAATGATTTACCAGTCAGTCTACGCTTGATCCTTCAACTCTGGTCATCAGCTTGGTTTGTAACCAACAGCATGACATCATAGATATAGGCACCTCTGAAGAGTTGCCTGGCTTTGCCTGGGGTATATGAAAGAAGATAAATGGGTGTCTGTATGCACCTCAATGATATTCAATTTAGTTGTGCTGATGTTCTCAAGATGCATTTTTAATAGTCCTGTTTTTGTCAGGTGGCTTGCTGGAGGCACTCCTGTACGCAACAATGAGTTCATGTATGTGACCACTAAAGCACATCATGTAGTTCTTTGTGTTTCTCTTATATTTGCTTAGTTGTAGCTATGTAATGGTGTTTAGGTCATCATTATATTCCCATCCCATTAATCCAAAGCTCTGAAAATAGCATAGCCTAACTTGTTAGCCTTTTGACATACATGTGGCTGTTGTCCTCAGTGATTGGCTTCTAGCTGTTACTGCTCGAGTCCCTGAATGGCTTGTATGCAAACCCAGTGTGCATGTGTCTGTGCCCCTGAATGTGTCAGTTGTTATTGTTTCTCAATGTTAACTCTAACATCAGTTTTGCTAATGATGCTTGCCTGCTGAAGCAGCACACCATTTTGTGACTTTGTTGGTGTGTGCTGATTATTGATATCAACTTTTTTCAGACCACCTCAATCCAAAATCCTTCGAGAAGATCAGAATCACAACATGTATGTGGCTGGCTGCACAGAGGTTGAAGTCAAATCTACCGAGGAGGCTTTTGAAGTCTTCTGGAAAGGTGAGGGGGTGTTTTAAAGGTCGGGATACCTTGTATTTCAAACACCAAAAGACATCAGCTTCTCCTCTGCCTTATTTCAGCATTATTTTATAGTTTACAAATCATAAATGCTATGGTAATTAGACAAAGCAATAACTTTCAGGACTTGGATAAACCTAGTTTGACATCTATTGAAAGTCATGTTACATACACACTTTTTTTGTTTTTAGGACAAAAGAAGAGGAGGATAGCCAACACTCAACTCAACCGTGAATCCAGTCGATCCCACAGTGTGTTCACGGTGAAGCTCGCTCAGGCTCCACTCGATGCTGATGGAGATCACATACTCCAGGTCCAGACCCACACCTCCAAAACTAAATGTTGAAATATTATTATAAATACTTTGTGTGACAGCTGCTGTCCGTTTTGCACTAAATTGTATTTCCAATGTTTAGATTAGTGTGGTCTTTTTCATTAGTATGTCATTTAACTGCAGGACAAAAATCAGGTGAGTGTGAGTCAGCTGTGCCTGGTTGACCTGGCAGGAAGTGAACGCACCAGCAGAACCCGAGCGGAAGGAAGTCGGCTGCGGGAAGCAGGTCTGTGAATTCCCTACAGTGACATATAACATTTTAAATCAGTCTGCTTTCATTTTTATAATTGTTAGCATTAACAGTAAATATCAAGGGAATAACGTCCAAAATTAATGTTTCATTCTTCTCTTTAGGAGCTTAGATTACAAGAGAAAAAGAGGGCACCGCTCCTTAAAATGTCTCAGCTCACTTTACAAAAAAACAACAGCTAGTGGGCAGCTTACTGGACAATTGCCACATCAAACATTTTACCTTTTGTTGTCATTTTTTTTTTACTCTCTCTTCTCTCACTTACATTTTATTGCATCACAAGTTCCCTGTTTTCATGATTAAGGTAGTATCAAACTTTTAAGAATAAGTAGTTTTAAATTACATAGAAGAGCAGACAATAAAGAACAATTCAATAACTTATCTAAACTTGGACTCTTGAAAATTGCAAATGCTGTCACATTAACAGGGGTCATTAGACTTTATAGTCAGTCATGTTGTACATGCACTCCTCTGTGTCTTTAATGCAATGAGTTAGATGAGTTCTTTCTCTAAATCAGTACTTTGGAAGGTGTCTCCCATATGTAAGTTATAATTTTGGACCAAACTGGTGTGTCAGTCCAGCACTTATATGAATACGAAATCTCAAAGTCAGGACTATAAAGAACAATTTTAGTGTTAATTTGTATTCCAAAAACAGGAAACTAGTAAGAATTGCTTCAGATTGTTAATATGGGGTCTTTAAGTGTTTGAAATGCAAACGCTGAATTTCATGTGAATAAATCTGTGATTCTCTGTGATCAGCTGTTGTAATTCAGCAAATTATTTTCAAAGTTGTTTGAGAGCCATAATCTAATTAATATTCTTTGTTCATTAAGATTTAATTCTCCTCTCATTGCCAGGTAATATCAACCAGTCCCTGATGACAC
Organism: Cetoscarus ocellatus; assembly: GCA_037902135.1. Lineage (NCBI taxonomy): Eukaryota > Metazoa > Chordata > Actinopteri > Labriformes > Labridae > Cetoscarus > Cetoscarus ocellatus. The sequence goes on from JBAMNC010001581.1 coordinate 141,636, forward strand.
TGCGAACATGTATTGAAGTCCTGCGTGAAAACCAGATGTGTGGAACTAATAAGGTTCATAATCTTGTTTTTTTTTTTTTTTTTTCATCAATTCATTATTGTACTTTTTCAGAATGTTTCTCCACCATGTTTTATGTAAAGAAGTATCTTTGAAATCTTACTTTTGGTACCATTCTAAGGGTGAAGTTTCTCATAACCTTTATTTTCTTCCAGATGGTGCCATACAGGGACTCTAAAGTGACACATCTGTTTAAAAACTACTTTGATGGTGAAGGAAAAGTCAGGATGATCGTATGCGTCAACCCTAAGGCTGACGATTACGATGAAACTCTGGTAAGACATGAACTCTGAAAAATATAAAAAAAAAAAAATATATATATATATATATATATATATATATATGTATATATAACAAATGAAAATCTTTCTAAGTCTAAAAATTTTTTTTTTTTTTTTTTTAACTTCTGCCACTTAGCAGCTGTACAGTGTTATAAACTGATCTGGCTTGCTAAATATGAAATTTTGTCCCCCAAATCATTTTGTTTTTCTGGTAAAGTTGATTTAAGTTTTTAAGTTTTAAGTTTGTATCTTTTGATTTGAGATGTTGCTGTATGCATGTGAAAAAAATGAAGAGTCATAGTGTTAATTAAAAAAACAATTTCCCCCTTGCAGCTGGTGATGCGTTTTGCTGAGATGACTCAGGAGGTTGAGGTTGCTCGGCCTGTTGACCGACCAATTTGTGGCTTTGCTGCTGGGCGCAGACAGAGAAACCAGGCCTTCAAAGATGAGCTCTCACGCCGCCTGGAAGAGCGGGGGGGTCCAACTAATGCTGGTAAATTCTCCTTAAGTCTCTATTAGATGTTTGTTGTGTCCATGCCAGGCTTTCCTTTTTGTTAAAGTCTCTTAACAGAGATGTAGCTTTCACATTTCTAGTTCTAGCTTTTGTCTTATTTCCGCAGTTGATGATCCAGGTTTGCTGAATCAGCTCACAGAAAGTCTCCCTGTCCTGCCGTCCTGCGAGCTGATCGACCCAGCTGATGACCAGACATTGCCTCGCCTGATTGAGGTCCTGGAAAGGAGACATCGTATCCGTCAGATGATGACAGAGCAATTCTCCAAAACTGGTTTGTGCCTTTTTCCTTCCTCTGCCCAAGTCATTGTTGTGGATAGGAGGCCAACACTGTTAAAAAGACAGCTACAGTAATCTGCCAAAGGCAGCTATGACTTAAATTTTGCAGCAGACTCATTCTCATAGTGCTCTTATTTGGATTTTTTTTTTATGTCACAGAGTAGGGTTAGTTGTTTTTGTTCATCCAGAGAGAAGCCATAATAAAAGTCAACTGGTAAACTGATAATATTTGTGTCTCCTGCAGCCACTACACTGAAGTCCATGATTCAGCAGTTTGATGGTCAGCTCAATGCAAAGGACAACTTCCTTCATGATCAGCGAAGCAAACTGAGTGAGAAGGACAAAGTCATCATCAACCAGAGGACAGAGCTAGAACGATTAGAGAAAAAATCCAAGACATTAGAGTATAAGGTATTGTCCCCTTTACACTGGACATCATTTTTGCTTGTTTTCCACATTTGCTAATAATGAATGTTTTAATGCACATCTGCCTCTACCATGCCCTCTCTTCAGATCGATATCCTGCAGAAGACTACAGACATGTATGAACAGGACAAGCGCACCCTTCAGCAGGAGTTGGAGACGCAGGAGCAGAGGCTACAGAGGGAGCTGTCAGGGAGGAGGCGCATGGAGCAGCGCATGCAGGGCGTAATGACTGACACCAAACTCAAGTGGGAAAAGGAGTGTGTAAGTGTAACTCTTGTCAGCTGTAATCATAGCTGGTCACTTTTTGGTATAGAAAATGTAAGTAACCATATAAAACAACGCAAATGACAGCAGCATGCCAAGAACAGAGTTCCTACAGATCCTTAAAAGTCTTTTTTTTGTATTTATAGCCTAAAAAGTCATTAGTCTTATTTTTTTAAATTTTTATTATATCGTGTTGTCTGATATTTTGAACAAACTTAAAGCAAGTAATGTATTCATGATTGCTTCTCTTTCCTGCTCTTGGTAGACAAAATCCGCCAAATATTCTATCACTAAATTCATTTTCAGCCCCTCAGCTTGTTACATTATGAGAAGATAACCATCTCACTTTAACGAATCAGCATTTTGGGACGCTATTAAAAATGTGATTAACATTTGTTATACAGTACACACAAAACACTTGTAGTTTTGAAGGTGGCTCTCGTTTTAAGCAGAAGATATTCTTTCAGTATTGAATTCCTTATAGATTTGATTGATTTGGGAATTATTGTACTACACACAGTCTTAACCGGACACATAAAGTCTGAGGGACATTTGATGAGAGACAGTTTTTTATACAAGTTCAGTCTACCTGTCATCTTTGTCACAGAAGCTGTCGTGATCAGACACATCCTTGCAACAAAAAGGAAGTAACGACTTTTCTGGCTTTTGAAATCTGTAGGAAATATTTGAGGTACTGTAGATACTCAAGTAAAATATATATCATATACATATAACTATGTGTATTAAACAGTTTTAGTCACTTTTCAAATTAATTTAGACACAATTTAGACACTTCAATGCATTTTTTTACACTTTTTTTACACAGCCTTTTAAGAGGGGACAGTAAGTTGGATACAGGCGAAGCGCGCAGATCTATGCATTCTCTCTTGTCCAAATCCACTCTAGTAGGTTACATTTTGCGTACCATTTTGTAGTAGTTAAATACCTGGGACACAACATCCTGGAATTTTACCAGTTTTAAACTTTCAGCTCATGTTATAATTTCAGGAGAGGAGAGTGAACGCCAAGCAGCTGGAGATGCAGAACAAGTTATGGGTGAAGGATGAAAAGTTGAAGCAGCTCAAGGCCATAGTGGCAGAGAGCAGCAGCAGCAGTGGCAGTGGTGGCTTTTCTGTTGAGCGCCAAGAAAAACCTGAGAGGCCCTCAAGGGAGAGAGATCGTAACATCCCTCAAAAGAGGTCTGCCTCGCCATCCCCACTTCCTGTAAGTAAAGTACTCATAAAGCCTTTTATTCAGATTGAACTCCTATAATCTTGTGTAAACCTGATTAACCCTTGTATTTTTGCATGTTATTAATTATTTGTTTGATTATCTTGTACATGAAGTCTGATAAATTTCTGTTAAATGCTCTTAGCTTTTTCTTGTACCACCATTTTGTGATTTGTATCTTAATCTGGAGCCCCTAACATTCACACTGCTTGGCCCCGTTCCTCGTCATTTTCCAGGACATCAGCCAAACACCCTCCAACCAAAATTGGGCCAATGTCAGAACAGTTCAGGACCCTTACTCCTCCACTTCCACCCCCTCCTCCTCCTCTTCAGCCTACCCCTCTGTTGCCTCTTGCATCTCTGAGTGGGAGCAGAGGTTCCCTGTAGATTCTTACAGCAGAGCAAGGCATGCTGGGACTCCCCAGTATAGAAGCCGGACTCCCGCCCCGTGCCACGGCACCAGCAGTGTGGGTCGCAGGAGAGGCCAGCGCTGGGCCCCTGACACTGAGGCCCCTGCCACAACTCTTGTCTATGGGCTAGACCTAATGGCAGGCTCAAGGGTTAGTGTTTGTTGGAACATAGATGTTTTTAAGATACTGCTCTGACTCTCAGGAGTCCATAGTTCAAGCCTTGCTGCCTTGTAGAACTGCTCCCTTAGTGTTATCTGTAGGTGACTGCTTGTGTAGAGATGCATCAAGTAGGCGTGCTGTGTGAGTTTGGACTGGTGTCTCTCTTATCCAGACTTTGAGGTAGAACTGCCTGTCTTTCTTGATGAGTAGTTATGCATTGAGGTTTAGATCTTTCAGTTTCCATTTGCTCTTTAGGATAGTGACTTTTGGGGCTGAACGATTTTAGGAAGAGATCTAATTGCGATTTTTTTCTGGCAGATATTGCGATTTCAATTCGATTCTTGATTTTCTTCAAATCAAACCTCAGTGCAATATTCACCATGTTTACAGTATAGACAACAGTAAAGAAATCAATGATCAAAAGTACATAACACATTATTCATCATCTAATATTGATGATAAATAATCTGTTATTATTTAAGGGATACTCCAACTTCTTCTTAACAGAGGCTTTGTATTATTGACCTGCTGGCCAGCACTTCTGTAAATGCAAATTGTCTGCAAATTTGTAAAACAGTATGTGTAAAATAGTTGACACAACAGATCCTGGGTCAGTCAGGAGCGCTGCAAAAAATTGCAGCTTTGGGACCACATGGTTGCATTGCCTGAAATTGGGATTTTGATCCGAAAACAATGAATCGTTCAGCCCTAGTGCCTTTCTTGCACTGTTTCACAAAGATTTAAGTCACACCACTAAAGAAAACAAACATCAACAGTAAACAAAAAGATAACACAAGACACCTGTTGAATAAATAATACACTAGTTGCAGCGCTGCACACGGTGATTCAGAATTTGCATTTCTCTTTATTGTAAAAGAAAAGACTGACCTGACAAAGTCCAACTCAAAATTCTTGTGGCAGCGCATAGAAGGGCTGGGACATATTGACCAAATGTCCTGTCTCTTTAAGCTGAAAGTAAAAACACAATCTGTTCTTTGTTTTATGTTACTGTGACGTCATAACAACTGTTTTTTACAATACCAAATTTATAACAATTGATGTGAGTCTAGCAACTGAAAAACAGACACATTTGAAGGGCCAACAAGAAAAAAAAAAGACCCAGATATACAGTATCTGATAATTTGAGTTTTGACTTCTCAGGATTTGCAGACAAACTCTAAAAACTCTGCACTGTCTAAATCCCAATAAACCTCGACAACTTGATTGTCTTAATGAAAAAACCTTCATTATGTTAATGACTATGCCAGTTCCACTCACTTTTCCAAAGTATCTGTGCAGTTTAAACAACGTGCGTGAGATTGCCTACAATTTTTGATGATAAAAAAACAAGTCAACTTATATTAGATATTTAAGACTTCTTTATTGTTGTGATATCGAACGTTTTTTAATATTTTTGATATTTTGGCTAGTAATATTCATGTCTATAAATAAAACAACAGAAAAATGATCATTCCTGATTTAGCCTCAACATTTCCAATAGACTGTTTTGGTCCACAGAAGCATAGTACTGCTTGTGGTTCTTACTGTAAACAATCTTTTTCTGAGCATTAGCCCTGCTGTCATATTTGTTCATCAGCATAAACCATATTAACTTTGAACAATATTTTCTTACACTACATCTCATCATAAATTCTATCAGTATATCTCAAGTCTCAACATATTGCTCGCTCTAGCTTATGTAATCCTGCATAGAGCGTGACTGACTGATAACTCAAGGTATCCTCATGAATGTTCCACTTTGTATAACATACAATTTCAAAGTATAACCATCTGCAGCTGGTCTTGTCATAACTTTTTTGTTTGCCAAGGTGTTGCTATGCATACTTTGAGTTTTTAAAATCATACCAACAAACAACAGCCTTGCTTGATGCAGTTCAGCGGGGTTAAACTTCACACATTAAAACCTGCTGTTTCATACAGGGATAGTTTCCACAAAATGCACACGTGGGATGGTTTGTTCTTCTGGACAATGCCTTAACTTTGTCTTTGATTTGATTTGTAATATGAATTTGTAATTTTGCCTTGATAGGTTCCAGGCTTGTGAATTTCTGCCAAATCACTGATTTATTCATAGTGACTCAAATAATCAAAAAATAAATCATGTGAGACAAAGCAGAAATTCAGTCTGATTACAAGGCTCATTTTAATTTAACAACTACCATGTGAGGATAAAACCAATTGTCAACAGTGAAACATTAAAAAAAAACTTTATATGAGGAGCAACAAGTAATGGAATTCTTGAGTGACTGTCAGTATATTTGTACAACACAGAATAATCTTATTTCCAAGCCTGAACATTATCAACCTTTGTAATAAAAGAAGAGTATTTTCAAAACCTTTACTCATATTGTGTTCTTGAGCAGTGAGTCTCAGCTGGTCTTGCCTCAGGAGGACCCACCACCACCTGCCAATAAGACTTCACAAAATATATTTCTTAAAAAATGTAAACTTATTTAAAGAAAAGTGTTGCAGTTTGGACCTTTTAATGAAGGAATACCACACTACTGTATAAAGAGACAGGCCAAACAAACATATTTAAAAACTGGTGTTTGCAGAGGCCATAGCAGGACATGCATACATTAGATTTAACCGTTTCCTTCTGATGACATGTAAACTTAAGATCTTAGGAATTTAGCACATTATAATGGGAAAGCAGCTTTGTTATAATGTGATGAATAAGTATAGAGCTCAAGAAAACAATTAAAATGAAAATCTTATCACAGGAAAATTAAGTGAAATAAAAAACATGAATGTGTGTTTACTTTGAGCTTTTACAAAATAGAAGCTGCTATTTATACTTTTCTGGCACATTATGAACCACTTAAAACATCTCCATGGCCCACTTTTGGGTCCCAACCCACAAGTTGAGAGCCACACATCCCTAACTTTATAGACAAACTGCATTTTCATTTAGTTTGCATGTAAGCCCTAATACTTCTATATCCCCGCACCACTTTCGCACTGCTTTGCATGTTTGTCCTTATTCTCTAACCTCGTCTGTAGTCTCTTTAAAAATGCATTGCTGGGAGGCCAGAATTTGCTGTGAATATCAGTTCAAACAACATGCTGAAGGTCTCAACTGAGATGTGAGATTTTTTCCAAAACATTCCCTCATCCCTTTGGACTTCCAGCAGTACATTTATTTTCAGTACTCACTAACACCTCTCATCTGTCAGCACGAACCCCCGACATATTCCACATGATCCTTGTTGGTGTCTCACGTGAATAATCAATGGTTTGTCTTTCTCACTCTGGGACCACCAGACAGCCGCTCCGGTTCGTCCAACGCACAGGCGTTCACACTCTGCGGGTGGGGAGAAATGGGTAGACCACAAACCAGCTTCTAATTTGGACCTAGACACTGTCATGCAGCCAATCTTACCCAATGCAATCAAGGTGTCGACCCCCAATGAGAAAGCTCTGTCTAAATGCCAGAAGTATGTGCTTAGACATCAAGAGCTTGCCTCTGACGGGGAGATCGAGACCAAACTGATCAAGGTAAAATCGCATCATTTCTTAATTGACACTTCTGGTTATTTAATGTCTTGCATGAAATTGACTTTGACTTATTCATTTATTGACTTTAAATCAGGGTGTTTCTAAAACATGTCGGGCGCTTCTTCTCCAGTGTCCCTATTATTTCTGTAATCAACACTATGAGGATGCATTTTTCCCGTGTTCCTTCATTCCCTTATAGACATTTGTGAGGTTTTTTTGTATTCACAGGGTAATGTTTTTAAGACCAGAGGTGGTGGACAAGCTGTGCAGTTCACTGACATCGAAACACTTAAACAAGAATGCCCAACAGCACCAAGGTACAGTGTTTGTACATGTACTGTGGGTCTCTGATATTTGTTCTAATGGATGGCATCATTATTTTGGTGTTATTGTTGTTGTCATCACTTTATTTTGAAATACTGAAAATTGGTATCATTTTAGTACAAATTCACACAAAAAGTTGGTAAGATTTCAGTTTGCATTCCAATGGATTTGTTCAAAAATAGACCGGTTATTGATGCAACTATCAGGAAAACCAGGAACAGTACCAATGTTTGACACAATTTAGCTGATCATGGATGCTGATGTTTTTTGGTGCTGTCCTACCTCAAAAATAAAATAGTGTGTGAAAAAGTTTCCTTCTTGTGCTTCATTTAAAAAAACTTTTCACTGAAACAGCAGTGAGGTGTTCTAGTTTCCAGCATTCAATTGACTGGGAAAAAACATCTGCACCTGACATCTGTCCATCTCACTATATTTGCCAGTTGTTAATGTCTTTAGAAGGGCCAGTGCTCCCTAAAGTCAGTGTTAACCTGATGCATCTAATTATTGTTAATTTAAGAGTAATTAAATGTTTGGTCCTTGAAAAGAAGCCTTTTAAATTACATATTAATACAGAGTTGTAGTTTTGAGGACAGATGTAAAACAGCGAGTGGAGACACATGAACAAAAACACAATTTAAAATGCAGTTGGATAGACGGATATCTAATCTGCCCTATGCTGCTCTATATGCTCTGCATATTTTAATTTCAGTCAAATCCCAGAGAAACACGTGGCACGTCTCTTATTACACATTATTCACTGGATTATGGAATTATGAGTTCCCTACCTTTTGTGATGATTGTGAATAAATTCCTATGACATAGTTTGATTTTTGTTTTCAGCACTAAATTCAGGTTGGAGATGGTTGTTCATGAAATTAACAAAGATCCTTTTTTCCTTCTAGTCGCAAGAGGCGCTCAGGTTCTGCAGAGGGACCAGCTCAGACTGAAGACATAGAAAATAGGGTAAGCTCATAGAAAATAACTTACAAGTTAAAGCAACAATTGTGGAAAATTATAGAAACAATGAGACAACAAAAACATGAATTCTTAGGCTTTTGGAAAAATATAAAATTACATAATATTCAGAATATTATTAACCATTTCATACTCAACATTTCTGGTGTTATCAGTCTTTTGTTTGTCAACCCTGTCTACACTTTCTTTACTTTAGGCTCCAGTAACAAGCACAAGTTCAATCCATGGGTATCAAAAGTAAGCACATAAAAGCATTTTTACCTCCGCCAAGGAGGTTACGTTTTTGCTGGCTTTGGTTAGTTTGTCTGTTTGTTTGTTTGTGTTCAAGATAACTTTAAAAGTTATGGACGGATTTGGATGAAATTTTCAGGAAATGTGTGGAATGGTATAAGGAAGAAATGATTAGATTTTTGGGACTTATCTGGATCACCATCCAGATCCAGGAATTGTTTAAAGGATTCTTTAACATTGCCAGATAGGACCATTTTCGCCAAAGTGGACTGAAGCTGCTTGGCGGAGGTCTGCGCTCTCCGAGTGCTTTTCTGGTGTTATTGATGTTTAGACATTAACTTACTGTTTTAATGATGTAACATTGTAGCTGTTGCCTTGGACTTTAAATTGGTCATTTTATTAATGTGTATTGTCTTTTCTTTCAGACGGAGAAAGCCTTGAGATCCTGTACATATGCAGGAATATGAAGGAACTCTTTTTTTACTTGTCTGATGGGTGAGGAATCAATAGAAGAATCTATGCATCCTTTGTAGAGTCAGCACATTTTTGTATCATGTCTCCCCCCCCTTTTTTTTTTTTTTTTTTTTACAAACTATTATCGTGCAATTGTAATTTAATCAAAGCTGAAACAATGCTATGCTGGACTAGTGTGCTTTTTTGAATGCTGGAATCATAAACCTTAAAGACATGGAACCATTTAATAACCCAATATGAATATTCCTTGAGAATTTTTGTATTTTTTTTACTTCATCTTTTCACTGCTTTTGCTACCCAAAGATTAGAATATTTTAGACTTTGAACAATAGAAAATGTATATTTTTATAGACTGTAGTATCACTGCTTATTTTCTTTCAAGGATTATTCATGTATTGGATGTAAACTTGGCATTTACTTGTTTATATATAAAAAGAGAAAGCGAAGGACATTGTTTTAGTATGAAAAGGAGTCAGACTGCAGCTGTTACTATATATGGAGCTGTAAAGTAGGTGCTAATCAGTGCCTGACTTACTGTAAATTAGTATTGCAGTTTATGTCTGTTCACTGAGACTTATGAAAGGTCTAGCACATTACTGTTTTTTTGATGGCATTAAATTTATTGGAACAAAAAGTCATGTCATAATGATTTCTTCACTCACAAAGACAAAGATATTTAAGTGTAAAGCTTGAGGTCATAGCTTACTTTTGTCAAGCCTCGCCCTTCATGGTCACACCATGCCAGGTCTTTGTTAAGCATGAAACAACTCTGCCCTACAAAGGCAAAGTGCAGTATCTGCAGTTTTTCTTTTCTTTTTTTTTTTTTTTTGCACTAATCAAAAGTGCATTATCGACTCTTCAGTCTCTTAAAGTTTCATAGGGCTTCTGCGTAATTTCTCTGAGATATTGCCATTTGTTACTTTGCAGTAACTGCACTTACTGCAGTTTGCCTTGGTTTCCACCATGAAGAATTTCAGATATTGCAGTTTGGTTTCAGGACCAACTTTGAAAGTAAAGCTTCTCAGTGCTTCTTTGGTGTGGTGTGAGTGACTGCATTAACACCCCAAATCTCTCAAGAGCAATGATGGTCTGATTTTATGTTTTAGTTTGTGTTAGTGTGAAGTCACACATAAAATGCTTGAGAAATAAACACAGTTCTGATAACAAAAAACAAAAAATACATTCATAGATAACTCTATTGTTTTGTTGTTGCTTTTTATAATCATTTAAGGAGGAGATAATTTCACATTCGGTGTTGGCAGTAGCGGCATGTGCAGCGAAAAATAATATATCAGTATTGAAAATTAATATGCCAAATATATATTTTTTAAAAAGTACGTGAAATGGCCTTACTTACTGCACATACCGCAGTGTGTCATTGTATAGTCATGTAATTATACTGCAGCAAAACAAAGGCAAAGTGCAGTATAGCCTGTCAATATACAATATGCATTAAAATTCCCTTCCCTTTAATCTAATGAATCATACAGGTAGTTAAATATGATTTCATGCTTACACTTGAAAAAAAAACACAAAAAACTGTTTTTCTCCATTTGGCATTTTTGCAGATACTGCACTTTGCCTTTTTAGGGCAGAACTGAAAACATGCTTTAACAAACCTTTATTCAACATTGTTTGATATCATTCTTTCTAACTTGGCTAAGTTAAAAGTATCACGACAGAGATAAAGTGAGATTTATTTGGAATACTCAACAAAATTGTTAAAACTATGTTGGGTAATGTTGGCTGTTCTCCTCAGGCACATCACCAAAATGCTAGTTTTGCTAAAAGATAAAAAAATATATATATATGCTTTGCATTCTGCCCTTCCTGAACAAACCATTATTTTGTGAGTTACAAGATGATGTTTACTCTGGTTAACTAAATAATAAGGTCAACATTTCTTATGCTACATCACTGGTGATAACAACAGAAAATATGCTCAATAGTAATGGTAAACATAATTTTGTTTAATCCTCTCACATAGTAAACTGTGTTAAAATGGGTCTGTTTTTACGAATGAATTGATGCAATTTTATTGATACCAATGCCATCATTGATTCTGCTTATCATCTTAGTTCTTTATCCATTCCCGTGGAAAAAGGGTGGCCCACATAGGTTTACTGTGGCTATAGTGTCAAAAACATGGCACTCCCAATATTTAATGCTTTGCTGCACAAACAAATTCCTCTTCGAGTTTCTGATGTTCCCCTCCTGCTCTAAATCCCACAGACACTTGACATGGTGGAGTGTCATACTGTGCAAAATAAGCTGCAATTTGGACCACTTGTGTCTCTTGTCTGCCATGATCTCATCTTTGACTTTATAATTGTTTCTGCTGACTGCCCCTGACATCCTTGATTTGTACAGCATGCAGACCAGAGTAGAGGGAATTAGTAAGAGCATTTTTAAACGCAAAGACCACTGATACTGATTCATTGAGCTGGTTGTTATTGATTCTAAACTAGATTTTTTTTCTATTCCAGTCCCTAGTCCTGTTATGTCTCATTGTCGATGGATTGAGTTACCCCTGTGAACGTCCATTAAGTCCAATCCAAAGCCAGCATTCCTCATATTTTACCTTCTGCTTGAGAAATAGGATGAAAAATACTCCCTCATGATAAAATCTGGATGTCTTGAGTTACTCTAGAGGACACCCCAAGCACCACTTTAACCATGTTTTGTATCACAGTTATGGTTGATTTCAGAGAGATTAAGCATTGGACCAAAGTTTGTCTAATCAAAAGCAATCTGGCAACAGTTATTGGAGGGGGCTCTCTGATAGAAGGGCTCAATTACAGCCAACTACAGGTAATTTAAATCCAAAGTTCTCAACCTGCTGTTACCTTTTGTCCAACATGAAAAAGGAAGAGACAAAACTCCTTGAGGCCCGAGATTGAACACATTTCCTCCTCCTTTTTGTCACATCCACAATGAACCTCTCAGCCCTCCAGTCAAAGAGTCACTTTAAGGCTAAGCACACAGTTTGCCTTGCTGACAAGTCGACACTTCATGTGTGTTTGTGCAACATTTTTGGCCTGTCAGCAGGTGAGAAATGTCGAACCAAACTAACACAGCCCAGCAGAGGCGCACACTGGCAAGTCTGTATATCTTTTTCTCACCTTGGCTAAAATCCTGTGGACTGGATCTCTCTGCTTACATTCAGACGGTGTGAAATTCCACCACCGTGTTTCAAATGCTCAGAGGATGTTAAAATAAGAGGCACACGATGAATCACAGACAGTTTAAACCTGAGCTAAACGTCAGGAGCAGTTTGTCTTCGGTCGGAAATAAAGCACTTATTCTGAACATGAAAGTCTTTGCAGAGCAGAGTTATTGTTTCAACCCTGATAAAAGTCTTCTACGCTACTTTTCTTTCTCTATTTGCTGTGATCTAACAAAGGCCTCTCAGAGTGAGTGAGCTAAGATTATTGCAGTTTGGGGTTCTTCATCTTCGTTCTTCATGGTGATAATTGAAGCTTTGACTGAAAGTGCTTGAATATAAGATTTTTGAATGGACAATGTTTTACCTGACTTAACCAGGTTAGATGTCTATGACCAGAGGACTGGCCTATAGGACCACTTTTATAAAAAAAAAAACATTTTTCCTAATAATGGCTTCTGATTATTACCTTAAGAAAGTGGAATAATCCTTTTAGAATGTGTTTTTTTTTTTTTTTAATCCACAATTCACAACAGCTTCAAAGTGCTTTGAAAGCCTAAAACAACAATAAAAGATTTATTTCAATTTTGCTTAATGTTTTCAGTGCTTACATGTTAGTTGGATTAGTTTGTTTAATGCTTGCTTTAAGTGGATTTATTTTTACTTTTGGTGTTGGAGTTTCATGTTGTCTGTGTCATAAAAAACTCAAATCAAGCACTTGAAAAATGCTACATTTAAGGTTTAACTTTACTAATTCTGAGTTAGTTTTCTAAACACAGACAATGTTTAAGGTAGTTTTCATAAATGATAACCTTACGGTGAACTTAACTTTTTGAAATCTTGTACAGAAAGGCCTTTTTTTCACAGAATCAGTATGTCATTTCTGTTCAAAACAGATGATAATAAAGTAAGAAGCCTTTTCTAGTATATAACTTAGACTGGAATTCCACATGGAGTGTTGCACATGGGTCCTGCAGCTGCTTAGAAAGTTCTACATTTGATTCTTGAAATTTAAGAATTTTATGAATTTTAAAATATTTTTAAAATTTAAGTCTCAAGGTCTTTATTTTACTCCTGATGGGTCTAAAATTTAGGATGCACTTTGGCCATATTTTACTCTGCCCTGTAAGGTGCTCTCAAATACTCAGAAAGGTGCCTGTAAACAAAATGTGTTATTGTTATAAATATTATTTATCAAAGCTTTATTGGGCTATCAGAAAATGGAGGAAGAAATGGTGGCAGCAACGTGAGTTAGGTCAGTATTAAAAAATAACTGACCATGTGCTTTCACATGCTCTTTCATGTTTGGTCCTCTTTTCCTCTCTTGAAACACGCCAAGATATCTTATTTTATTAATTGTTGTAACCTACTTTGATTAATCAGCACTTTAGATTGACAGAAAAAAAGATATCATGTACTGCTCTTGTGTTGATTGTTTGCTGCTTGTTCTGCAGTGCAAGATATTTTGTTCATTTTTTCCAGTCCTGGTTATTGAAAGTCTTTTAAGTCTTGAACTGGATTTAAAAGTGTATTGAAATCTCAATAGATTATATATTTTTATTGTTATAGCTTTACTGAAAGGTAAAAAGTAGATACCATACCTTCACTAAATGGGATAGAAAACCTGTAATTTACATTTTGAACAGCAGGTGGAACTAAAAGCCTTCTCAAAGCACATTTCCAAAGAACGCATGTGTCTAACATGTGTTTAAAACTCTTTGTTAATCAAACTAAATTGCATTTGTTATTTTAATATAATTGAATCATCTGCCCAAAGAATCTACTTTTTCCATCTCAAATTATTTACAGACCCAGTCTCCCTCTGTGATCTGATGAATGAAATCCCCTTTCAGAGGTGAAATGCCACAGCCTCAGTCAGTGCCTTTGACATAAGACAGCTTGTGCTTCCCAGAATGCCTTTCTGCCTCGCTGCGATCATTTCACAGTGACTGCCCGGACAACTGGGATGATGACATCAGTGATTTGCTGAACTGCGTCTCTGCCTGCATGATGAGCTGTCATTAATGTCCCCCTGAGGTTGAAATTGCCACATTTTCACTTCACAGCAAATGAAGCAGAAAAGTGTGCGTGCTAATGGGCAATATGCACTTGGCTAATTGACTATGGAAGGCAATTAGGTTAGTGGAACTGGATGATCAAAAATGTGCTGTTATTATTTCTGTTTGGTGGGCCACTGAACATGACATCAAATGCACTGCCTGCTCACTCAAACATGGTTTAATGAAGGCTGACAAAACTGTGATGGCTAAAAGTTTCACATTACATTTGACTGATAATTATGCTGCCTTCAATGATATTAGTTTGACCATTTTAATAGACTTTAATCATTGATAAGGGCAACATTCTCACTTTTTGTTGGAATTCTGTCTTAGTTACATTTTGAGTTTTTTCAGACAGTTTAAAGGGAACTCTGCATTTTAAGGCATGTTAACCTCATCTGTTTTTGTTTACCAAAACCTAACACAGTTATACAGCTCAAGAAAATCAAAGAATGCTTGTTGGCTGCCATCGTTGTGCATTGCACTTTGGGTAGTGGTGTCAAAAGGTCAATTTGTTTTTCACAAATCTCAGATTGTAATCAGCTAGATCTGCATTTCAGTGTCTTCCCTCTTATTGTCCTTTGCTCTCAAGTTGAGATTCAGAGAGCTTTAAGGTTGACATGGTCTAGTGAACTTGGTAAGTTGAGAAACGGGGTTAGGTAATTTCAGGCATCAGTACCACATGCCTTTATGATCAATATTCCCTTATCAGTGCCCGTCTAACAGTTCTGTTTGTCTTGCAGTATATAAGTTGCACTCCAAGGTGTGAAGTTAACATGAACAATGGAGGAGTCAAGGAAGTAATCATGTCAGTCAGGAAACAGAAATGATGTTGCAGTTTCACACAAAACAATGCCAGCAGCATGCACAGTGAACATCTGTGGTTGTGTGATTTTTGTCTGAAGATACCAAAGCATTTGTCGACACAGCACAACATTGAATATCAGGAGTGCCATGTGCTTGACATTGTTGACTCAGCAAACCTGTGTGGGACAGCTTTTACCAGACAGACAGAAAGTCAACAAGAACTGGAAGGAGAATCAATAAAGAAGTGGATCAATATCCATAATTAAAGATGGCATTGGTATCATAAAATCTTGTCAATTTTAAGCCCCAGTCCCTTGGAGTACTTATAGAAAGAACTACGCAACCTTTTGACATCACTACAGTTCACTGCACAACAAAAGATACCCTTGTGATTTTTTTCTCCAAATGTAACATCACATTTGTTTGCTTCAAAAACACATATTTAAAAGAGATGCAATGATTTAATTGTGTTAACATCTAGAGTTCCTTTTGGCTAAACAAAGGCATGCAAAATCTGAATCAATCTGAATCATCTGATTTGATACATCTTCCTACTGATACTCTTAAAAAGTAGGTGGTCACAGGAAACATTAGAGCTGGAAAGCCATTTTCACTTCTTGTGTGGTCACACAAAGCTCATGAGGATTAATGCATAGATGGCCTGTTCTCAAGCAGGGCTGAAACAGAGGGGTTTATAGAGTGGTGCAGGGATGATGTATTTTGAAAGGCCAACCTGGGGGTTAGCATTGCACTGGTCCCCTTGACAAACAGCCTGTAGAATTTTCAATGGACTTTTGGATTATTGCTGATAAATTCTCATCATGATAATCTTTACAAATAAACACTCATAATTTTTGAAGCGTGAACATAACTGGTGAGTGAAAAGCTAAGCTCAAGCTGCTTTGGAGCTGCATCATGGCGGACCAACTTTAATGCCACCACTACTAAGCTCCAACTTTTGTCTCACCTTTTGTCTTACCTGCTGTATTACAAGACTTTATTCTTTGTGTAATCTGATCAAGGCAGTGCTCATGGCTGTGACGATTATATGTGAACAACATTTTTTAAAGAGGATCAAAAGTGCATTAATAATTCTTTGACATTTAAGAAAGGGGCCAGGTGTTTAGTATGTTTTATGATAAAAACACAATCTCTTAAGCTTGTGTTCACCACAAAATTTATTTCTTGCATTTTATTTGACAAACCTGTTAAAAAATCCTTTATACTTTAAGATGAGGGAATAAGAAGTACTTATATGCAAACTCACTCTGTGTCTTACTGCTCCACTCTAGCCATGCCAAATTCAATCCAAATGTATGGATTTTTTAGGCTAGAAACTTTGAAGAGTTGTCCAAGCGTGCTGGAAAGCAATATATTGTTGGATCTTTAAAACTTCAGAAATTGTTTGTTTAAGACCAATAGAAATCTCCTTTTTTAAAATACATATACTTGAATATGGGGCCATTGACAGTCCATAAAAAAAAACAGCAAGAAAAGAAAGATTGGTGACATGGCTGATTTATTACCTCTCAGTGAAAATTGCCAAACATTAATCAGTCATTTGATCAGGTGTTTGGTTTGTGTTCTCCACAGGATGTCTGTCCTGTCTGTGGCAGTCTGAGCTCTGGTTGGAAGTGGTTGAAATGTGGGAAACAGCCATCAGCCAATCTCTGCACTTGTCTCCAGGCTTGCCTGTAAAAATATTGACCCTTCCTTTCTTGCCTGTTTAACTAGCCAGCCTTTAAGCAGTGTCGGAGTAAACACCACATGACAGCAGTGCTTTACTAAATGGCTTCTTTAACTCAAACACTTGCTAATGGCTGCTTAAACACAGGTCCTCTTATCCACAGTGGACTTTGTTTGTTTTGGTAAATTGTATCAGACCAGTCACCATCCTACAGCGAGTGAAAGTGAGAGATACTGAATTATATGTTTGCTGAAAGTTATTTCTTTATCTTAATTTATGACAAGACTTTCTGTGTTAAATGTTGGTGACACATTTATGGTGGGGATTAAAGGAGGAGTTTTATCAGTCTCAGCTGCTCCATGAATGGATGTTTGAGTAACTTAAAATCAACAGTGTAAAACTTTTCCTTTTGGGCTAAATGTGACCATGACATACATTTATCAAACCAGTGAAACACTAAAATGAAAACAGATAGCAGGAAATTCAGTGTTATGAGCTAAACCAGGGGCGGGCAGCATCGGTTACAGTGAAGTCCTCGTAATATAACCCACACTGTCTGAGGGACAAAGACAAATTGCATGGTATTTTTAAAAGATATATATATATATATATATATATATATATATGTATACATGTACAGTTTATAAGGACATATATTCAAAAAAGGACATATTAAAAGACTTAGGTCTTAATAAGGATACACGCTTATAACCAAAGATATTTGGTTTATAGTGTGAATGCTCGAAAACTGATCGATTTTGTTTTTGGAGAAAAGTGACAGCCTAGTGGACATATACATTTTCAAACAAACAAAGGGATTCAATGGACAAAATGCTAATCATATAAGTAATTTCTTGACCAGTGATGTAAAGCCTTGCTTTGCACTTTTCACAAATGATGGGGGTCCTACAATCAAACTTGAGTGCATTGGTGAATTAATCAGTAAATCCAATTTAAGTACGAAATTAATTGTGATCAATATTTCATACATTATTTTATTTGTTATATAGAGTATACAGCCAAAAAGCACGAATTTATATGTGAATGATGACAAAGATTGAAGTTATTGGTAATAAGAAACAATTGCAAATCCAGTTTGTGGCAATAGTGTTTGTGGTGTAGTCAAAATGACTTCAACAGTCTACTGTTTATCCCACAAAGCAGAGGCAGAACTGCCAAAGGAAAACTGGAGGAATGGTGTATGTTTGGTAAACAGAGTTTTTCAATAACTTCTAATATGGAAAATTAGACATGAAACATTGAACATTTAAGTTTTTCATGTATAATGTTAATAACATACTCGGGTTTGTTATGAATGTGCAACTTTTAACTGACCTGAATAACAGACTTTCTGTGTTGGGCTTGTTGACAAGGAAAACAAACATTTTTTGCACATCATGTTTGGCTTTATTGAAGAGCTCTTTGTTTCGATTTTGACCAACAATAGCACTTAACATTTAAAAGTAATTAATCAAGGGATAATTGCAAAGAAAAGCAAGGATCCTTTTTTGAAAGTCACTAAAGGGCACATTGTGTTTACAGTTATGTGGCAGCTGTTTTGTAATGCATGGAGCATAATTCTGCTGTTTATTTTTACTATACAGGATAAACCAAGCATGACTTTGGCAGAGTTTTCTTTGTAGTTCATTGCCTTAAAACATAATTATACTTTTTGTGTATAATCCACACAAATGCATCCCAATTTTTTATTTTTTAATTGAAATGTAGTGTAGATGTACACACTTTGAATCTTGGCTTGTCAGTCTTGCTGTTGCTTTAACAGTTTTGAGGATAGTTAAGTATTTGTGTTTTTATTGCTGATGAAGAACATTTAGGGCATTTTTTTCTTTTCACAGTATTGATACTGTCATAGACATAAGTTGCTGCTTTGATATATTTTTGCACCAGTGACTGCTGCTTGAGTTCTTTTTAACAAAGGAGACCTTTAACCCTGCAATGCTCTGTAATTTCACTTTCTGCCTCCATTATCTTAGAAAATGTATGTCAGCCCTCCTCCTCATCAACCCCCTCTTCTTGCCACCTGCCTCCTGTAGCCCCACTGAGTAAACAAACACTGTTTGAACAGCTGATTGTATAAGTGTGTGTGTGTGTGTAAGTGTCTGTGTGTGAACGTTCAGAGCAAACAATGGCGGCTTGAAGCTGTGCAGTGTTCCCCCTGTTTCCCATTTCATTTTCTGGTTGCACCTCAGTGGTCCATATCTATAGCTTTACACTTTACTTTGTTCAATAAATGATAACACATTTTATCACTTTGTAAAACACATGCAGTGGCCGTAAATGATGTTGCACCCTGCAAAGAATGGTATTTACCAGAGGGAACTGTCCATTTTGGAAATGTTCTTTTGTTTGAATGAAAAAAGTGAAGGCATCTTGTCTCCACAGTTGATTAAAGTATAGATACTTCATTAAGTTCTACCATGCCCTTATTAGGGATGGGAATCAAAAACCAGTGCCAGTTGAAAATCCATAACAAATCCCTTAAGGATATAATTAAGCTTTTTGCTTATCAATTCCCTTATAAATGCCTTCCAATTTACTTTACATGCTTTACAATTCAAGACCTCATGCACTCATCAGCAGAGAAGTCAGAGATTATGGCAGTAAGTGGAAACAGCAGCAACTTGCAGAACCGTGTACTGAATATCATCAATGTTGTGTTTAACATTGTTGCTGCTGAAAAAACATATAGCTGCTGAAAAAACATATAGACCAACCTTTTTTCCTAACAGAAAATCAATAGGATCGATGAAGGCAGCAGAATCTTTAATGATATTGGTATCAATAAAATGTTATCAATTCCCTTTCAGAATAATAACAGTCATCATGAATTGTTTTCACCTGCAGATTCGAGGGTTGAAGTGTTAACTACTAACCTGCCACACCAGATGAACATTCAGTATATTTCACTTTCCCTCTGGGGGATAGCCCATTGGAGTTTTTCAGAATGGGCAGAACCTTTCCAAAGCATATCTGGCTGGTGATTGAATGATTGTTCTGTCAGTCAAATTCATTTCGGGCCTTGCTGATAATGTAGTTGGTGGGCTCTGCTGATGGGACTGAAGGACAGAATCTGAGCCACTTTGTAAAACAAACTCTCGGCAGCAAAGATATCTTTTCAATTGAAAAGTTTGTAGTGTTGTTTGTTTCTCATTTAATGAAGAAATGCAGTCTAGACCTGATAAAACTGTTACTGAAGCTGTTAGCATCTATTCTACTTCCTGTGTGAACAGTCATTTCCT
Organism: Cetoscarus ocellatus; assembly: GCA_037902135.1. Lineage (NCBI taxonomy): Eukaryota > Metazoa > Chordata > Actinopteri > Labriformes > Labridae > Cetoscarus > Cetoscarus ocellatus. The sequence goes on from JBAMNC010001581.1 coordinate 161,753, forward strand.
GCTGTCTCTTTCTGCGTCTGAAGGACACTGATTGAGCCGTGCCGCTTTGGGCTGCTCACACTTGTTGATTTGAGTTTTGCAACATTGATCTGTCTGATTACAGAAATTATATTGTTTGAGAATATCTGGTTGCACAAGCCTTTAGTGGTAATTGTTAACATTGTAGGTTGTCCTTTCTCGAAACTCTTAAAGGAGCTGTGTGTAGAACTTGGCATTTTAGCGACATCTAGCATTTAGATTTTGGAATGAGCCCGTCCGTGACTGAAACATCACATCACTAAGTGATGAGAGCCGGTGAAGACCAAAAAGGATCGTGAACAGGGCATCATTTACAACAGTTACAAGTTGAGGATTTTTTCATTCATGTTTATAACTATTATTTTTATAGATTATAGGTCAGTTAAGATGATGGTTAAAGGTTCTGTAAACTCTTAGTAACACAAGCAAACATTAGCGAATTAATGCTAATCAGGTCCTTGAATGTACTTTACTGTTCAGTACAAAGCAACAACACGCTAGCTTTTTCTCTTCAACAAACACTGCGCTGTCTTCTTCTCTTGTAATACCTGCTCTCTCTCTTCTTCTTCACATGCCATCCAGGTAGACTTTAGGACCAGCGGCCAGACTCATATTCAAAAATCATGTTTCGCTCTTTTTGTCCCCAAAACCCACCGGCAGACAACATGGCGGATCGTTATGTCAGCCTCCCCAAGGGGGAGACCACTGGTACATAAATATGAAAAGCTTTTTCTAACTTAATAAAAAGAAAACAAAAGTTTTATAAGGATGATTGTACACCTATTTCGACGGACTTTACATACAAATAGAAACATTATATCCAAAAATTCACCGTTTCTGTTCGGCGAAATGCTGCCAACTTCTACACACTACACCTTTAAGTATCTTTAGTGGTGTAGGTATAGCTTGCATCACAAGATGCATGTCTTACATTCAGTGTTCACACATTGGAGGTTTAACAGGAATCTGTGTAAATGCATACACTGCCTGCAAAGTTTTTACAGTTGTGTGATAACAGCAAAACTACCCTTTAAGAGTGTCATACCAAAGAAAGCAGTTGAACCGTATGAAGTGTTAATGCTGTGAATTGGATCTGATGTTTGTGTATGACCAAAGGTTTTAGTGCCGCATTTTAGAGGTGATGAGGGAACATCTGTTATTACATTGTACAATGCTGCAACACAGATATGATTTTCGTTCAATAACTCCATTTAGTATAAGTATACAGTTTAATTGTCTGTCTGCACCTTGATATTAGAACATATTCTTAATATTGGTTGTCCCTTTAATGTTTGAATGATGAGACAGGCTAAACACTGGACGCTTTGTCCTCTCTTTTTTTTCAAGACTTGAAAATGACCCGAAAAGTCTCAACTTTGAAGCGTGGGAGCCTGAGTGCACAGCTGATTTTCCCCTTTTGTTTGTTTCTCATTCCATCCATCTTCAGTAGTCCTATGGTTTGTTTATGGCATATTTTTAGGCGTTTTGTGAATTTACCTATGTAACTAAGATAAAGATTTATTTACTGTGCGTGTCATGTGGAAATCCCCTAGTCTTCTATCTTTTAAGTGAAGGCAGGGCTTGTCTGAGAGCTTAAGCCATAACATCCTCCACGGGTGATCGCCACTGTTGAGCCTGTTTACCCGCTTTGCCTGTTGATCTTGCTAAAAGCCTCTCACACCCCCTTAATACACACACACACTCCCTCCCACACATACAATAAACATGAGTGTGTGCGTACCCAGTTTAAACACACACATTAATAACAACTGTAATGCCATTCTTTGAGGAGTGCTTTTACAGGTTCAACATTGACCTAAGTGTTTAATCTTCCTGCACAAACGACCGTCACTCGATATGCAAACAAATCTTTAGTCACTGTCAGCCAACTCCCATGCTCTCTCAAGGAGAACAAGGGCAAAGCTGAGACCTCAATGAGTCTAAGATGATTAAAACAGAAGACTCAAAGCTACTACAAGTTGTTTGAATGTCAAATAAAACTAGCATAGGTTTCAGTTTTTGCAAGATTAATGTTCGTTTGAAATAACTGGAATGTATTTTAACACATATTTCATGAAACAGTTGATATAGCCTTACATGTTCTACCTAAACCACATTAATTTCTAACTACTTTCAGCCTAAAGTAATCCACCACATAGGTTAGGTCTAGATGTGAGAAAGCTATCATCCACATTTCGCTGGAATCAAAGAGCCACCATGCACCTGAGAGATCGTGCAAGCGTAAGAGGAGTTGGATATCATTGAGGTATGTCTCATACCTGTGCTAAATTGATGCTTTGAAAACCTGCAGGTGCCTAAACAGTTCCTAAACTGATATTTTTAATAGAAAAAAGTTGAATACTGCTTACTCATGTTACAACTGCTGTGATAAAGTTAGTGTTTCCTGTGTGCCCTCTTCTATAATTTGACAATTGAACAGCTCACTGAGCTGAGAAAGCAGAAAATGTTCATTAAATGGTACTGAAGAGTACAAAACTCTGTGTAGTGATACAGTTTGTTAGGCACTTGGTGTGTTGGTGTCAGTATCATACTGGTACCAGATTTTGGTAGATATATGAGAGACAAATATGAGTCGGTATGTGAGACTTGGCGGTTAAAAAGTTTTTAGACATATAGTTTCAAATGAATACAGAGAAAAAGAACTAGTAGTAACTGATATAGTGAATGTTGATGAAAATAAAAAAAGATAAACAAAAAAAGCTGCCAGGGCTTTTAACGTGAGATGATTATTTTTACAATAATATGACTGCTGACTACATGATAATTAAACATTATTTGTTGTTTTTGTTCACTATGGGTAGTTTGTTTTGAAGTCATTTTTCCAAATTACGTTTATTGTGTCAATTTGCTTCTTGACCCATGTGGATTTGATTAATAACTGACTTCTATGTCTTGTACAGAAAAAAAAATGAATATACAGCACATTGTTTATCCCCATTCAGCACAAAACTATAAATATACAGTATATATTTTTTGTTCATATTGTCCAGCCCTACATGTGAAGCAAGTAAAAGCAATGCATTTTCATGTTTACAACACGTGTATGTCTTTGACTTATGTTTTACAGCGAAACAATGACAGATTAAATCTAGCTTTTGATCGGTGTTTCTCCAATCTTCCCTTCTATTTCCTCTTTTCTTTGCATTCATCCATCCACACCCTCGACTGTATTATTGGCTTCTGCCATCTGGTGTCACTGTGGTCTGCTTATTGCTTCTTTTTCATTTTCATCCTTCCCCCTCCAACTGTTGACTCTCTTTCCAATAAGAAACAGATGGGAGACCTTTGCTGCAGGCTACTGCCAAATGGAGCAAATTCTCATTACAACGTCTGCAAGCTCTGTTTATTCTCTCCAAGCTTCACCTCCACCCTTTGCACCACTTTGCCATCTGATGTGCTGAATGCTTGTTTCCGATGTAGACGTGTCAGTTTGGTTCTGCCTTATTTTACTTATTACAGGATAATTGTCATCTTTTGCACAAAATGGGAAACAGACAAACTTTCTCAGTGACTGAGAGCAGGGGCCCGTTCTGCAGGCATGGTTGTTGTGAGACTGTAAAACTTGAACTCCAGCTTTTCATTCACAAAAACAAACAAAATGTTTGGTTCTCATGGCAAAATTTTACAGATAAACCATAACAATTTTAAGCTGTGGTCAGAATTTCTGAAGATTGAACCTTTCTCTCAACACCTTATTTAAGTCATGGGGCATGCACAATATGTGTGTAGAAGACTTTTTTTTGTTTTGTGGTAGACTCATGTTTCTTCAGTTACAGTGAGAGACAGTTTTTGAGCTGCAGTACTGTTCACTCACCTTCATCCGAAGACATGCCATCTCTACCCACAAACTTTTCTCTCCCTACTCTACCACAGACAAATCCTCAGCTCTGTTTGAGTCCCCAGTCTAGGAATCCAGCACTTCGAATGGAATATAAATGACATCATTATGTAATATTCAATCTGTTGCTGCAGCAATATCCTATTCCACAGATAGCCCCCTTCACCACCCTCCCCATATGCTCCGGACTCGCTCGTCTCCTGTTCTTTTCATAGAGAATATTAAAGAGTTATTAAATTAATCTGTGCTCGCTGGCGCATGTTATTGCAGTGCAGAGATTTGTGGGGTGAATGAAGCCGTTAGGCCGCGCCCTAAGCTGATTTATTAAGGGTGCCAGGGAATCACCAAATAGACCTGATAACCTGTTTTATTTTGCATAAGTGAACACTTTCCCTCAAATCCGCTTATGCCGTTCCTCTCCCTTGCCTTTTTTTTTAAAATACTAGTTAATCTTTTTTGTAATTTTTTTTTTTTTTTTACCTGAGGCTGTGCCACATTCTGTCAAAGTCTCTTTGTTAACCATTTTATGTTATATTGTATAATGAAGTTAACAGCAAAAGTTAGGCATAGCATTGCATATATGATAATGCTCACATGACACAGGCCTGTTCTTTCTTTAGCTCATATGTTAGTTAAGTTGTGCTCTCCCAAAAAATGTTTTAATTTGTCTTGTTTGATGTGCAGTCACTCAATTGAGGGCAGTGATCTATTTGTTTTTTTAGATAAGTCTTGGAGTATCAAAGACTAGTGAGACTGATCCACAATAAATTCCTTTGCTGGTTTCACTGCTCAAACCAGCTCTACTGCTTGACATTTTCAGTTCTAGAAAAGGTGAGTGAAATATATTCAACATGATGAAACAAAAGACTATCTACAACACAGTTAATTCACCCCGAGGGCTTTTGTATCTCTTTTTCTTTTTTACTCAAAGCACACTGCTTGTCAGTGCAGAGTTTTGGTGTTTAATAGTCAAAGTGGTAGACAGCTGGGATGGAGCTCCTGACAAATGCATGTGTAATGTGCACAGCCAGGCGTCTGTGTGTTCTCTCGCCCTGACAGAATCAGCAGACTTAACACCGGTTGATTCCACCCTGGATTCCTAACCTCATTTATCAGAGTGTATGCCAGCAGTGTAAACATTTAATCCAGCGTGAGATTTTTGGGCTCCTTTGGGTCAACAGTTTAGCTGTTGCTTTTTTTCCGAGCCTGGAGACAAAGTCTGCTTTCAATTATTTCTGCAAAATTGCTTTACAGGGTCCATGCATGATTAAATATTCATTATGTTAAACTAAGCACTTTCTTTGTATATAAATCCATATTAGATTTGGCTGGCAGGCAGCCTGAAGCCACATGAGAAGGATTTCTGGTGCAAAAAGGCCTGGACCTCTTAGCAGCTCCTTTCTATTAGGTCTGTTTGTTTTTGTACTGATAAAAATCACAATTTGTTGTTTTTCCTACCTTTTTTTTGTCCTCCTAGCTAGGCACACCCAAGTATTTTCAGTTAGGGTGGGGGGTTTAAAGTGGGCATGGGAAAAACAAACAAGCCTGTTAGTGGGTCTGGCAGCAGAGGGGCCCCTGTGCTCGGTCCAAAAACTGGACTGCAACTTAAGGTGGTTATGCTCAGAATGAAGTCTTGTGTTTGCGTGTGTTTGCTGTTTGGAAAACACAGTGTAGGGGGTGAGGAAAGCCATTCCATTTCAAATATGACCAGTTTCCCTGAAAATATTTACCTAATATTTTCTCTTTCCAAGCAAAATTGACCTCTTTGATTGCTAAGATTGCTCCAAAGACCTCATGGAAAATAAAGTCAAGAGTATTTGAAATTCCTGAGTGGATTTGCCAGGGCTGCCTAGCGTGAGCCCATGTTTATTTGTTTTTTCAACTGCAGGGGAGGGATCAGGCTTGTGTTGATTCTGAAGGTATTTGGTTGGTCTTCTGTTACAGACATCAAGAAGGGGCTCTTACTGCAGATGGTCAGGAGTCGGACAAACCTGGAGCAGCTGTGTACTCTCATTCCTCAAAAAGAAAAAAACACACCTGTCTCTCTGCCAAGTAATATGTTTTATAATTTGCTTCTGTGGTTTTGTGTCTTTTATGGCTTTTTTTGTCGTTATTTTTACAAAACCAGAGTCCAATAATGCGGCCACTTTACTTGCCGTCTTTTCTTTGGCAGTGCAACCTGTCCCACTTGGCCCTGAGCTGTTGGAGTGTGGTTAGCCGTAAGCGGCTAAGGAATGCATATCATTCGTGAATGAATTGGACAGGCAATGACCACAGAAAAGAGAGCCTGGTGTTCTGTAGAATAACATCAGAAGAAAAGGAAAATTTAATAGCAGAAGCTTCAGTTGTAACCTCCACATATAAAAGAGATGTGTGCCAGACCAAGAGAGGCAGTACAACTGAAAGATGTAGAATTTTTGGACTGCAATGGATTAATTGTGGGTGGTCTTACACACAGAGACCTATAGAGGTTTTGTGTTTTTGTATGTGAGCATGTGGTGCTCGTAACTTAACTGTCTGTCAGTCTCACATGGAAAAAGAAAAGTAAATGAGGTTGCATGACAGACTTCGTCCCCATCCAAGTAAAATACATCAGAACACACACAGTTCATGTTACTAAGACAATGACCTCCCACTCATAGGCCACAAAAATCATTTATTTAATCAATAAGTTTCTAGAAACACAGGGATGCACTTTAAAATGCTAACAGTCAGCAACACCTCTCTCCCAGTGTCAGCTGGGATACGCTCCAGCCCCCTGTGACCCCAAATGGGATAAGTGGAATAGATGATGGATGGATAGATGTTTTAAAAGATCGCAGAAAAACAGAATCAGAATCTTGACTGTATAAAATGTGTCAGACAGATTTAACCACAGTGAAAATAATCTCATAATGTCACAAAAAATTACTCATGAACTACATGCTAGTAATAACAAAGGGTTAAATTCTTCAGTAGTGCTAAAGTAGTGATTCTAGCCTACATATCAATCAATCAATCTTTGTTTGTAAAGTGCTAATATATAACAGGTGTTATCTCAAGTATGGCTTCAGTCTGCTATAGAGCAGAGTGAAGCCATACTCTTCATTTTAGAAATCCACATATAAGCATATATACACATATACATGTAAGATGTGATATACACGTATATAAATATACATACATCCAGAGATGTATCCATCCAGGGACTAAAAATAATAATTTTCAATTGAGACAAACTTATGGATGCCCTGATCATAAATCTGTTCTCATCATTCATATGTGTCTCTTTTGAATATAAATGTATTCAAAGTCAGCCCCTTGAGATGTGGCCTCTCATTTTCGAGAGGGTCCTCATGTCTAATAGTTGTAAAGATATTTATTTTGGAGGTATAATCAAAACCAACCATGAATAGAGAGGTCATTCTAACATTAACATCAACATCTATAATGATTACAGACTACATATGTGTCAATGTCTTCAAAAGGCATTTAAAACAGGAGAAAAAGATCAACAGACAGAATCATGAATTCAGTGGTTTTAGAAAAGGTACAAATAAACATAAAAATAAGAAGATTACAGGGAAAGATAAAGCTCCTAAAAATATGTTTGGTGCTCAGAATATTTGGCGTTTAGAAGTCACCATGTTAAAACACAAATACCCAGAAATACGTTTGTAACATGAATGTCATATAGAGTTATTGATTCTAGCAATGATTCTATTTATTAATCATATATAATCATATTCAAACTGCAATTATAAGACACTAAACAATCATCTTCTGTGCCTATTCCTGTTAACTTGTCCAATAGAAACCCAGTGATATCAGCCCAGTGTAAACCTTTACTCACAGGATATGAATGACTCCAGGACTGAGGAGGGCAAATGGAGAACAATGGAAGAACAAGGGCTCCCCCATTATGAGAATTAATCTAATCGCAGCTTGAAGCCAAAAGCAGGCTTTGTTAATGGGGCCTGTACAGTCAATTATCTTAATTGTTCCATTTACAGAACCTGCTGCATGTTTCAGGAGCGGGTGCTGGAACTTGAGGGATGAGCTCAGTCACTCTCCATAATTGTAATCGTCAATAGATTCACTTATGAACATCAGGGTGGCCATAAGGAGAATGGGGATAATTGCAGGTCGTCCAGGGTGTGTGTGTGTGTGTGTGTGTGAGTGATTATATGTAACAAATGAAAGTTTAATTCTGATAAAACTACACATATAATCGGAGGCATGCTTGTATTCTGTAATGTAACACACCTTTGATGTTGTGCATGATTTTTTTTTTTCCCACTGTTGTGCTAAATGTTAAAGGTTAAAACTAAAATTGTTTACAGACTGCAGCGGATATGCTAGAGAGAACAGAAACAGTGCCACATTGAATGTAGTTGGTTTTAACCCACTCCTTTGCTCTTATACCTTGTCAGTGTAGATATCAAATCCTTACCTGCAGTAACACCCTGATTGCCTGGAGTGTCAGTGCTTGAGCCATGGGACAGTTCTTAAACAGGGTGGTTTGCAGTTGTGCTCCTATGCTTTGTGAAATACTTAGGTCAGTTATTTATGGCAGGAAAAACACTGAGGACACCTATAAAGCTCTGGATAAAATCTTTTTTCCCTCTCTCATGCATGCAGCCTCCTCTCTCTGCATACATTCAATAGTCACTACAACTCTGTTTCAATTTGGAGTTGTTGGAGAGTGACTAACATGGAGGCCCCGTGGAGAAGGTCAAGCACTGACAGCCATTAAACTCACTTGTCTGAGATATCAAGTGCCCTGCTTTGTGACCGTGGAGTGTTTGATGAGCTGCGCCATAAAATAATCACTTGTTCTCTGCACTACATTGGCCTTTTTGAGCAGTGCTCCTCAATGTAAGAGGTTTTATTCAGCCTTTAGATTAAAAATGCTGTCATATAGAGACAGTCTGTAACATGGAGATAAGATTTGTTTGATTTCAGAGAAAATGTTGGAGAGGAGAAAGAGATTTGAATTTGGATCAGATGTTGTATAAAAAGTGAAGTCATCTTTGCCTTCTCACCTGTAGCTCTTTGTGTGGTCATACACACTCGGCACAAAACAGTATTAAAAAAGTCAGAGGCAAGCAAGCAAGTAAAAAAACCTTAATAATAAAAAATAAGATATAGTGAGATCAAAACAATACATAGGAGGCACAGAATGCCCATTTATCTAACAGACATTTTCCGAAAGTAAACAGCTAAACTAAAATTGAACACAGAATCATCACCACATTTGTCTCCTGAGAAACAGACAGAGCTAGTAAGACACATTGTTCCACATTTAGCAATCTGGCATAAAAACTTCTGCAGATTTTGGAGAAATCATTTTACACTGGCTCCAACGTGTGGTCCATAAAACAAGTGTATTGGAAAATCCCAGAGTACGAACAATCGCCGGTTGATAAATGTGGTGGCTGAAAACATTTGTCATTTAGAGAACACACCCCTAAATATTCATGGTTAAGCCTAGAATTTACAACATGGAGAGGTGTAATGTGGTAAAAACTTCTCTGAGCTGGAGTCTGACGGTGCCACGGGACAAAGAGAGGAGTAAAATATTGTTGTGTAGACTCAAAAATGAGATTAATGGGAGTCAGTAGACATCATTTTTGCTCTGGGGTGCCATAGATCTGTATTTGTTTAAAGAGAAATATGCTTAAATGAAAGAGGTCAGACTTTCAACAGCCAAGATAAACATATTATTTAACTATTTCTGTTTGTTCAGGGATGTTAGCATTTTAACTTTGACTTTGAGTCCATCCTGAACCAGCTCTCCAGCACTGGGAATTATTACACACTGAATACTTCAGTCTTGAACCAGACTCCTTTTTGAAAAAACAAACAAAAAAACTTGATGTATACTAGGTTTGGGTATTAAATTATGAAACTGTGATTATCAGGAAAAAAACCCTGTGGTTCACAGTCACACTGAGTGTTATTTATTAAAGGTTGAGTATTCACTCAAAACTGGTGTTAGTTTCCAATAAGGGACATCTTAAGTTCATTGCTAGCTTGAGCTAAGGTGTCGGAAAATTATTAGCTGAAAAGTTGAGCAACACATTAACTTGAATATTTTGGTGAAACTGGACAAAACAGCACCTGAAACTGTTGGTTCATTAACTGAGGTGCATGGGGAGCACTGCATGTCACATGCACGTGTGTTTGAATGGCACAAAAAGGTTTTTGAAGGCAGAGAAGATGTCCAGGGTGATGAACATCCTGGGTGCCTATGCACATCAAAATCCTTTGAAAACATTGAACACATTGGACAAATAGTTTTAATGACTCGATATAAGAATGATAGCAGAAATGGTCTCCACTGATAAAGAGACAGTTTGGGAATTTTGCATGAAAATTTGAACATGACAAAAGTATGTCCTAAAGTTGTCTCAAAACTCTGACTTCAAGGAAAACGCAAACAAATTTGTTGAGACATTTTGGAACAAATTGTAGGAAACCCACATTATTTTTGGAGTGATAACATGCAGTGAAACTTGGATCTTCCAATATGTATGCATTATGACAACACTGTTGTCCTTAAGGATGAAAAAACCACAACATTCAACATCCAACTCTTTAAAGTACATTTAAACACATCACGCTCTTGTCTTTGCCAAATACTAATTTTACCAAGCCAACACAAACGCATCACAATGTTAGCGACTGGACCTCAAACACATAATCAAACATGGGTGTATTTGTTGTGTAGCAATGAGTGGCAAATTGGCCAGTATTGATCGGTGTTCGATCAATCAGGGCACCTTCACTTGTACAAGAGTGTAAGTTTGTTGTATTTGTAGGATTAAAGTTTTCCTGATCTTCATGCTTTGCTTGTCAGAGCCAAGCAGGATGATCATTTTCAGTGACCCTTCAAACTCATCATCAAGCTGAAACACACAACACATTTTGGCAGACATTTAGTCCAGTCCAATAATCACATTACCTCCAAGCAGAACTGGAGACATTTTTATAAATAAGCAATCACACAGTGCCAAATTAAATTCAGGGCTTCATAATTAACCTTGGGAGGAAAACTCATTTAAGTCTATTAAATCATCAAATGAGCTCAGGTAAAGCTAAACTTGATTATGCTTGAGCAAGAAAAAAATCCTGTTACAGTCTTTGAGGTGAGGAAATACTGTCATTTATGGCAGCCAAAGCAGCTCTCTGTTTGAGCTGTTAAATTGTGGCTCACACATCAATGCAATTAAACTCGTCAGAGGAATACTGACTTTCTGGTTGAATTCACAATGTTAATTAGCCGGTTGGGATTTTTTGAAATAAGTTATTGCTCAGCTTTATCTTGTGCTCTGGGTGAGTGATTCTCATAAAGACTAGAGCCTTTCTCTGTGCCTTCCTATCATAGGCAGTGTGTGGGTTGAACTTGCAGAATAATTGCAAGGAAGTGTGTAACTAATGATTTCCACAAAGCTGCAGTGCCTAATGTGCTGCTGTTTAAAATGCTAATTTCCTCTTGTTTATTCAGGGAGCACATTCAAATTCCAAGTTACATACCTTGCTATTTCTCGACTTAGGTATAGTTCAGTTTGCAAACATTCACTAGACTCCTTCTGGCAGATGTGACACAGCTTTCAGATTTCAGTCTTGTATGCTGAAGAGCATCTCTTCAAATCTTTTAAATCTGCTTGATGCCTGTGTTGTCTTTAAAGCTGCATGAAACAAGGTGTTTAGATATACAAGGTGAATTCTTTTTTACACACAGCACTTTTTTCATTAGGTGGAAAACTTTAAAATCATGTCTGCCTAGGTTAGTGTTAATAGAGTTGCTCAAGCTGGAAGGTTTCCATTTAAAGCAGCTGAGGTTGTGGTGGTTTCCCCAGCATTGCCCGTGACCTTTGAAGTCGCCACCAATGGCCACATATAATCAATCAACATCTAAACTTTCCCCTGAGCTTGGTCAAACTTGTGGGAGGGTGGCCACTGACATTAAAACTCAATTAGCAAGGCCACTTTCTAAATAATACATTAGCAAAGTGCATTAGCTGCACCTCGTCTGGTGCCCCGAGCACAGTTCTTGCTCTACATCTTAATATGTCAAGGCTACAACTGTCTGGGAGCTAATTTGTTGGAATCAGGAGACACTGGGATGCAGATGAGCTCCTGCGAGTACAGCATTGTCAGAGACGGCTCAGGAAGAAGACCGTGCGCCAAAAGTCCTTTCCTGTGTCTGTGCCAGCATTTCCACTTTCTGTCGTTTAGAGAACTGGTGACAAGTCCTGCTTCTGTTTGCTCAAAGGACGAAGGATAAAATAAGAGAAAGGCCATAGGACCCAATATTCATTTTGATATTTTCACAGTATGTTGGCCATGGCCCAAGAATGAAATGATTAGATTTTGGTGGTGATTTGCATCCAGGTGCAGATCCAGGAATTTTTCTCATTAAGGTGCGATAAAGCAGATTTTCCCATTTTCACTAAGAACCCGACTAAGAATATCAGAAATGCCTTGGCTGGGTTTTATGCTGTCTGAGCACTTGTATTTTTTCACATCATCTCAAGACACTACACAAAAGAGCTGTAGCCTAGTGCACCAGCCCTTCAGAAGTTTTGTCTTGTGTTGTGGTGTTAAGTCCACTAGCTGTGAAAAGTTAAGATGTAAATGAAGTTGTTTCTTTATTTTTGTTGCATCACATATGTTCAGTTCATCTTAACAAGTAGAGTGTAACGATCAAACAAGCAAAATATTGTCGCAGAGAGGATGTTTTAACCTCATTTGTTCAGTTGTATTTTTTCATATTACAGTTCTTCCTCTGAATTTCAAGACAGAAGGAAGGCACCTTACCTCAGGACAGACTAACGTGTGGAAGTAACTTCAGATAACTGCAGTTGACAAATGTATAATGATGAAAATATGGAAACTATGCCAAAATATTATGATTTACATGTCTCCTTCTGTTGTTTCATTGGTAGTTTAAGCCCATTGGCTTAGAGTGTCAAGCACTGTGCGGAGCAAAGACTGTTGAATGAATGCAGAGTAGTTAACCTTATGGCGCTGATCAGTACTGAACTGAGCAGTCATCACAGAGCAAGAATTCAACTCAATTCAACAAAGTGAATAGATATGTCAACCAATCAGCACAGACTTCATAGTTTTTAGTTTTTAATAGGTGGCAGTTAAAAGTTAGTTCCTGCGTTAATTTGTATAAAGAAAATGCAGCATGAGAGGACTACAAAGAATTTAAATGAAGTGAAAATGACATGTCTACGACATTATTTTGCTTACTTTGGAAATTACACTCTGTTGGATTAACTTTACTTTTCCATTGTGCAACCAAACAAAGACAAAACTAAAGTAGGCTTTAGAAAGGAATTTACACCATATCACAAGATTTGTTTAGCAACAGAATACAAAGGAACCTGTATCTGGTATTCCCAGGTGGTCTACAATCCAACTTTTAACCAGGCCCAACCTTGCTTTGTCTCATATGAGACAATCTCAATGAGATTGTCAGTGCTCAGGATGCTGTGGCCTTAAGCAGGTTAGTATTGGTGTTGTCACTGTGAGCACATTATCATATATTCTAATCACTGCCAGGTTCCAGCCCAGCAGAGCTACCTGCATGCTCTGCATGTTTAACAGTGCAACATCGTAATTGGGATCAATTTATATATGGTCGATAGTCACCACCTCTGGACTGAATTCTCTTATAGCATTTTCGCTTCCATCTCTTTTACTGTAAAACTATCAGCCAAAGCTCAGAGTAAAACAATAGCAAGGTAAACTGTGACAAAAGTTTCCACCCGAATCTGTGCACATCCCTGCTGTGTCCATGATCCCCACCTTCTGAGCGGGCTGTGGTTGATAAAACACTGCCATATTGGTAAAATTATGAAATACAAGCTTTCCTTAAATGTTTTCACTTGTGGCACAGTCGTAATACCATATCCATTACTTGGAATTTTACTGTGTAAATTCCCATTCAGGAATATTTCTGCTGAGCAGTGCTACAATGTGCCAAAGCAGAAAAATAAGCAAATACTATAAATAGATTACAGTGGACCATATCCTGTATACAAATGAAAAGATTCTCTCTGTATTTATACTGAAAACAGATGAGCACTAATCTGGCTTTGTTTCACTTAGAGGCCTCATTTGTCATCCTGTTGCTCCGTATTTATGTAATGACTGGCTAAAAGGCACACCGATAGTTTAAAAAAAAGCTCTTTTTAATCCACGGGGTCACTTGCATTGTTACTTTTTCAAAGGTTTTAAGGCATTCACAGATAAGGTGGAAGTAAAATCAATTGTTGTTAAGGAATCCTAAATAAAGGCCCTCACTCCCACTGCATAGCCCTAGCCTTGGAGGAAACCAGTGACAATCATGAGCCATAAAAGATAAATACATTTGCAAGTGATTACCGTTAAGCTGGTTCCTCGTCAACACCAACCAGGACATGGAGGTCCCTGCCAAAAACAATGAAAGCTCTGGGTTTTTGCATCCACAAAAATATTGGAAGGCATTGTTGAGGGATAAACACTCTCAGCCAAAGTGGGTTGGATGTTTTCCTTGTGTTCCTGGCACAGCCCTCAGTTTCTGCAGCTGTCAGTGGTGTGGTTTTGCTAAGGCGCTGTGAATCCCAGGCTGACTTTTTACTGGCTGTGGTTGTCTTTGTGATGACAATGTTGAGACTGATCTCCATCCACCCACACTCATTAAGGTCTAGTGTGCATGCTTCTCTATGGCTTTCTCACTGTTTTAACCATGCTGTAAATCCCAGTCTCATTTTACTTTTAGATTTCAGGGTTTTAACTGCGCTGCTGTGGAGTCCATACACCACTACAAAATAATTCAGAAGTCCTGTCCTGATTTTACATCTGTGGACATTACTAATGCAAGTTAACCATCTGCATCACTGCACACAGCTCTAGCTTCTACCGTTTTTACTTTTATGTTTCTCAGCACTCACAAAACTGGCCCTACTTACAGCCCAGAATTACGGGAAATATCCCCATTCTTCTTCATCTTATTTTATAGCAGGATTGAGAGTAATTGCTACTAGGAGAAGTTTTTCTATAAAAAAAACTCTACAGAAGAATTATTTACTTTTTAAAATTTATGTAATACTGATAAAAATGGTGTTAGGACATATGTTTAAAATTGTTCACAGGCTCAGAGAAGTTTTTAGAAACAAAAAAATGAGCAGCTTGCCTTTAGCTTTCAGAGGCAAAGTTTACAACTGATTTTGGACTTGTATTGGATATTATGACAGTGGTTGGGATGTTTTGACATTATAACGTGTATAATGTAAAAGCGTTACCAGAATCAAATTTACTCTTCCTAAATTACTAATGCACCATTTCTCCCTTTTTTTCGACCAGGTATAAAGCATTCAGGTTTTCATCAATACCATTTAATAAGATTAATACTCAATAATGCTGTAACACTTCTAAGGTTGATTGATTTTTTTTTCCTTTATTAGTTTTTTACAGCATAGCTGTGCAGTTTACAGTCTTCTTGGCTTTTGTTATCTTTATTTGTGTTGACTGCAGACATAACTCCACTTGACCCTGCTCAAATAGGATGCTAACTTCGGATAGGTATAAAACCTGGTACTTATGTGGTACCGGTACCAACACATCTAATACCTACCAAACTGTATCAAAACACAGATTACAGTCCCTCTGTAGGTAACATTCTCAAAGACCCTGTTAAACAGTGCATTAACATCAGCTGTGGGCAGTCAGATACCAAGTGATTGTCCTTTATGCTTGGCGTGTGCATGTGTCAGTATGTTCAGTAAGCAGTTTGATATCAGATGCTGTACTTTAGATTTCATACAGAGGTGTTCTGGGCTGCTTTCATTCAGACTGATTTGGCTAGTAGACTGCAGATGCAAAAGCTTCCTCACCCACTGACGTCACCTGCAGTAGGGATGCAATGAATCGTCGACGTAGTTGTCAAATTCAAGTCGTTAAATTACGTCATCCCATGTTGCAGTGTAATGTGCAGACATTAAATTTCCAGTGGAGTGAGTCATCTTACTCCTCTTCCTATCTTTGTTGTAGCAGCTTCATGGAATAGCGTGTCAGGAAAACACAACAACGTATCCGCCTCACTAGTCAACCAATCGACCCAACATTCGATGACTAGTCGATGATAGAAATAGTTGTTAGTTGCATCCCTAATCTGCAGCTGTCCACCAGGCTACCCTTGACTCATTTTTGAGTCTGTCAAAGTTCATCAGTGGATGTGCCAGCAACAACAGTGTCTCTTTAGTCTTGATGTTTATTACACATCCATAGACTTCTCTTGGGTCCTGTGAACTGTTGCTGTCAGCACATCCCATTTTTCCCTTTCATTCTTGGTCTTCTTTCAGCCAGTTGTATCTGGCATTGTTCCATTTAAAATAAATAAATGAAGCTGGATAAGAATGGGAAACGTCACGGACGATAGGCAATAACTAGAGAGAGATACAGTCTGAAATGTTTTGACTCTTCTCCTACTGTTTTTATCAAATGTAGCATGCGGTTGGCTTGTTATTATTAATGTTTTACAGCAGACGAGAAACTCTCTAAAGCTTATTGAGTAATGCTGACTCAGGAATGATGTTCAAGCTGTTGTTTTTATAAAAGGCGCGCAACTGAATTTTGGTTGCAGGTCAAAGCTGGATGCACATTGTCCACACTGAACCTTGTGTTAGCAGTTAGCTTTGTATGTGAATGCCCAAAATAAGTTAATTAGTGTTGATGCAGTGTATAATTTCTGTTTAAAGCTTAAGCTAATATACCTAATGTTTGTTTGTAAGCTAAGAAAAAAATGCCAACCTCTGTGCATCCATATAATCAATCACTCCAGTTATAGTTAAGCTAAGTTATGTTAAGCAGATAAGTTCAAGGTCAGAAATCTTTAAATGCTTTGAATATCCAATGCCCTGAAGAAATAAGATTTGTAGAGATGGATTTATAGTCCTGGGGAGGACAAAGGTCTCCTGCACATTGATGTATATGTATCACTGTTTGCCTTTCTCCTTACTTTATTATTTTCATTGTATGTTTAATACCCTATTGTGATATCAGCCTTGTTGTCCATATCCTTCAACTTTGTGGCCAGATCATAAGTCATTCGGTAAAAGTACATTAGTATCATTAGTATCAGTTAAAAGTTTAGTTGATTCTAATGATTAACCTCCACATCTAAAACTGCTGCTGCTGTTATTAATGTCACTTTTCTGGTGTCCCTTGTAATATACCATTTCCTTTATTAGATAAAAGTTAGTGTTAAATGAAGAGACACCTTAAGTTTGTTTGCTCATCATTTTTGGTTGAAAAATAAGAATTATCAATCAGTTAATCAACTGCTGTTTAATTAATGATATTTCTATATAAAATCCTGTAAACAGTTCTTTTGATCCGGACTCTTTTGTTGAATTGTTTGTGGGGTTAGCAATGAAAAAGTAACGGGTACACAACGATTTTTGGCCTTAGTTACTCCACCTAGCTGCAAATTATCTATCCTACTTACCCCATTTTTGATCATGAGGGGACTTGAGCTGATCCCAATTGTCACAAGGTGAAAGGAAGGGTACACCCTGAACTGCTTGCTAGTCAATCACAGGGCAGACCTATTAAGACAAACAACAATGCAGACACGTATACCTACAGGAATTTTAGAGCTACCATGTAACCTAACAAGACTGTTAGGTTTTTTTCTATTTTGTAAGCCGGAGTATCTGTTGGTAACCTACAGGAAAAACATGAAAACTCCTCACAGAAAGGTCTCAACCAACTGAGACTGAAACCAGGAACTTTCTTTCTATTAGGCAATATCACTGATTACTGCATCACTGTGCAGCTCTTTTACAATCTTAATTTATTTAAATCAAGATTTGTCACCATTTCTATTTAATAATTGTTTTTGAAAAGATTCAAATGGTATGATCTGCAGTTTATGTTGACCCTGTAACCACTATAAAACACCATTTACACGGTATACTTTGCCTTTGTCAAGCCCCGGCCTTTACAAGAAGTGATCCTAAGCAAGCCCCACCCTCTTTGGTAACTGTTACTAATTAGACAAAATCTAATAAGTAACATGGTCTCTTTTTCATTTCAGACAATTCAAAATAGCTCATTACTATTGATATTTAGCTATTTTGATTCTTTCTAAAACTTGTCCTCAGTGAAAGAATAGACACAACTACAGTGGGGTGTCTGATAATAACTTAAAATCTTTTGAGAACTGTTAAAATATTCAAAATATTACTAATGTGTGTATCTTAGTGATGTTAACATCAGCTGTCAACATCAACAAAATACTTTTTTTATCATAACATCTAAATATCAAAAAGGCACCAAATATCAGCAGTTTTCAAATGTCTAATTATACCTGTAGGTGTGTACAAGTTTATTTTACAAGTCTCTGCAATAACCACTGTAAAAAGGTGTGTGTCTATAAACTGTTAGTAAGAGAGCCCATTTTGATAAGAGTTCCAAATATTCTGCTTGTTGTTTGTGGGGGAGGGCTTTTTAATGGTGAGACTAGATACATCAGTATAAAAGTTAATGGTGTTATCATTACATTTCTTGAAAAGAGAAAAGCTACATCAATAGCAACACCAAAGCTCCAGTATTTCTTTTATTCTTATTCTAATGTACATTTCTTCACAATAGGACTTTAGATATGAGCCGAATAAAAGGCACTGGATGAAACTAAAGTGGGATTTCCTTTGACCAGACATAAATCTTTATTTTACGTTCTAAAAACCTGATTCTGACAAAAAAAATCTGTCATTTTTATTAAATGCAACAGTCCATGTCAAGATGCAGACTTTTCAAATGCATGTGTTAGGTTCTCCCTTGACCTCAGATGGGGACGATAAGTGTGTAAAGCAGCTTGAGAATAATTGCACCAAAAGCTGGCAGGGGCAGCAGTGTGTGGTGCATTTTCTGTCTCTGGATGAAAATGAGTCGAAATGAGTCATGTATGAGTGGGGCCACTCACAGACTGCCACAAGAGCTGTCCAAGTGGCTTTTCAAAAGAGACATAATTGCTTTCCTTTTCAACTGAGCTCACACTGGCTGCAAGAAAATAGCATACTGTAGGGTCTTTTATAGAAGCTCTTTTAACAAAGCTGTCGTCGCATCAAATGTAATGGGTAGAGATCACACAATAACTCCTATTATTAGTTATTGAAAATGACAAGGCTTTCATGCTTCTTGCTACTTTTTCTAATATATTAAGCCCAGAGTTGAATATTAGAATCTACACTGCAAGAGATAATCATAGTTTTAAGTCCAGTGCAAGCTGCAAAACTAATTCCTTTGTGTTTAGATGTATGAGAGCCTTGTAAGATATTTAATTTGAAAACACAAGAAAATAACTGAGCGTATTCATTAGTTCTAAGCATTTGTTTTGGAAGATAAAGGGAAATATTATCCTATTGTTTTCTTTATAAAGGTTCAAGCAACAAGGCTAAGTGATCACAACCACAAGCTTTTCTCTATGAAAATGACACGAGTTAAACAAGTGTGGGAGTTTGGAAAGCGACTGAAGTACAAATAGTCAACTTTGACATCAGGCCAAGGTTGTCAACATTTTTGATACTGCAAGACTTTCTGATACCACAGGCTTTAAACAATACAATATCCATACTTTATACACTTCATAGTACCAAAGTGTGTTTAAGTAGAGAAAAATTAAAACATTTTCAGGACAAAGCTGCTATGAGCAGAATGATGGAGCAGAACATTGTTTACTAAAGTTTGCCAATGGTGTTCTGTTACAAAGCACAAGTACAGATAAAAAAACATTCTCCTTCAATTGTTTCACTGCACATTTGCACTCTGAAGAACTGAGAAACACCGCTGCACCTCTACACAAACCTTCAGAAAGCTGAAGGATTTGTTTGATTGCTGCCAAAGTCATGCGTCTTTCTATACACTGTGTGTCTGCCTCTACCTCTGTCACAGACTCTGTCCTAACAGATAGAGAGCAGTGGAGGGAGACTAAATATTTTCCTTTATGACTTTTGAATGGGGGCTTCACATCATTGGACAAAGGCTAAACTGTACTGAATGTTGCGAATTAGAAAATGGGAAACCATAGCCAAAGATCAGAATCACTGTTTACACTTCGAAATGAATAACCAGATAGAGAAAATATTTCATTTAGTTTGCACACTTTAAGGAAAAAATTAGTATGACTTTCATTACTTGTAATATTAATGGAATGTCAAGCTTTGCTATGTGTTCTGTGGCCCTTTCTAAAAATAAAATAAATAAATACAATCACTTTCTAAACCCCTTTTTGGGTACCAAGGAGGACAGTCATAGTTGCTGTGGTATCAAAATATTGTTTCATCCACCAAAGAGGTTAACGGTCCATCCATCTGTGAGCAAAGTTCTTTTTCTTTTTCTTTAGGGATTGTTAGTTATGGCACGAGGAAGAAGTGATAACATTTTGGTGGTAATTTAAGTATAGATGCGGATCCAGGAATTTCTTTTAAAGATTTGGTAACATTGCAAGTAAGGGCAGTTTCCAATTTTTTGCAAAACTTTTTTCAACCAAACTTGATTATATTTGCAGGGAAGTGTTGGTCATGGCACTTGAGAGAAGAAATTACATTTTGTTGGTTATACAAATTGGGATGCGGACATGGGATTTTTTTTTAAAGGTTTTGTTAACATTACGAGTAAGGGCAGTTATTTGTATGTCTGTTATTAACTTGACTGTCAATATCCGAAATGCCTTGGCAGAGGTTTGTGCTCTCAGAGCTCTCCTCTCTTGATTCTTGAATTGTCTGAAAATGTAAAGCCTGGTATTCTCCTGCAACAAGGATGATGAGGCAACTCCCATATATTTACTTGTTCTTAATGTATGCCTTGCATTAGTATTTTTTTCTGAAATATTTTCTTACATTATAGTTAGCCCCATCATGTTCCCCTTTTTAATGTTGTGCTTTTATCTTAGTCTGCTTCTCGATTCCTTTATTAAAACTCTAAATGATTTAATTTGCTTAATGATTTTAAATGTTCTGCTCTTTCTCATCTGCCAAAAACAATATTTGTTTAACATTTGTTTGTAGTCAGTTTAAACAGTTAAGTGATAGATTGAAATTGACTTTCTGGAAAAACAGACTCGGCCAACTATAAAATACTAAGTGATGTGTGCCAGAGGAATAATTACATTGATAATAAGAGGGAGTACCATTATAAGCAACCAGAATACAACAAAAAGAGAGCCTTCACAAACACTCTGATGCTAATAATCATTCCACAACTTGAAAAGAATTGTGAGAATTTTCTTTCTCATTTGGTTTTCAATTCATCTAATTCTTCCAATTTAAGAGACAACTAAATGTTTTTACAAATGTTGAAGAACAGTCAACACCTCATTTTCTACTATGCACTATGTGTGGATAAGAAGCCCAACAGGAAAAAAAAACAGGGGTGAGTAAGGGCAAAAAAAACATAGAATTAGCTTTAAACATAAAAAGCCTGCTCAGAGGCACACCAACCCTGAAAACTTGATGCAACACTTTAAATTTCTGTACTGCATAAACTCCAACTCCTAGTGTTCAAACAAGGCTCAGCTTATAACTTTGCATGGCTGGTACATCCCTTTGCTGAAATTTGTCAAGGCTAAACTCCCAGAGAACTCTGTTTTCATATCCATAGAAAAAAAAACAGTTGTTATTGTGACGGCCTATGGCATAAAAGCGCAGTTCCCATTGTGGGTGACTGCAAGGAGAAAGAATTTGGTCAAGGATCAAATGCTGCTGAAATACCAGAGATATAGTACCTAAATCAGCTGCCAAGCAAACTCTAGCTGACCCACAGGCACAAGGTAAATCCGTTTCAACCCAGACCATCTGTTTGCTAGCTCAAGGAAGGAGGCTACATGATAAAAAGACAATCTTGTTGCTTAGGAATCAGAGGAAAGCAGAGCTGAACTTTGCAATCGCACATCCATACAAGCCAAAACCCCTCAAGGTTCAGGTGACCTAAAGAGGGGCCAGTGAAAACACTGCAATACCACTTTCATTAATTTAAGATAGCTCTATTTATTCTTGTCCTAATCCACTTAAGGTCATTGTGTGTCCTGTGGCTATTGTGCATGCACATATTGCTCACTGTGGAAAAACAACATTGGTCTGCCCTGCTTAAAACTATTTGTACAAAAAGTAATGTCACGGTCAACCAACAAAAAACCTGAAATAACAACATACTGGTCATTATTAAATGTCCAAAAGGGCATTATGGTCCTCTGGCTGCCCGATACCAGAGCTTGTCATTTAGGGAACATGCAGCATAAAAATGAAAGGAACTGTTCTATTATATATATTCTAAATGTTGTCCATTTGCAATCCGATAACTAGCAGACAATTGCCCAAGTCCGAGTCCCAAGTCGAGTCGAGTCATTTGGGTCCAAGTCTCAAGCAAGTCCCAAGTTCTTTCTGCTGTGGGCAAGTCAAGTGGAGTCACAGGTTATGTAGAGTCAAGTCAAGTGGAGTCACAGGTTATGTCGAGTCAAGTCCCTCACTATTGTTTCCCAGCCCACCTAAAGAAGCACTCAGGTTTATATCTTGAAGAGAGAAACCTTATCTTCCTAAGGTCAATGTCAAAAAAGAGCATGCAGACTAGCCTGTATGGATTAAACCAGCATAAAGCTGTTCATTTATCTATTACAACATTACCTCGCTGATCATTTAGACTGAGGTAGATGGGAAAGGCTACATTTCATAAAAGAAATGGCATGTTTGCTAAAAAAAAATATGTTTATTCGGAACATTTTGTAACATCTAAATTGCAGGCTCAAACTGCCTTTCTGACTATTTTTAAAGTGTATTTTTTTAGAGGTAGCTTCCTTAACAAAGGCAAACAAAGTTACAGTATGAATGAACTGTGCAAAGTGCTTCTGTAAACAGCAAACAGCAAATACTTATATAAAAACATTCAACTTAAGAGATATCGTAATATTTTAAAAATAAGCACTCTAAAAGGATATAAGAGCTGGGGAAATGCAACCTTTCCCAAGTAAAATCAGTGTTTCCCCTAGCTATGGTGCTTTGGGATTTGGGGGGTGGGGGGCATGGTCAGTCGTTCAGGATTATCTATATTAATCAATTTGTTTGTTTATTCACTCATCTATCTGTCTATATTAATCATTTTCATTTATTCATTCATCTGTCTATCTTTCTATATTCATCATTTTCTGTTCATTTTTTCATTCAACCATCTATCTATCTCTCTATCTATCTATCTATCTATCCAGTGGTGTATTCTGGTTTATTCTAGTGGGTATACTCTGACATACTCTGATGGATGTTTGTCCTCTTAGGGCCTCCATACACTGAAGACATGTGTGCCACAGTTTTACCTGATTATACACCATCCACTGAAAACAGCCCTTAGACTCACTTTTACATTATAGGGTGCTACAGGCCTCCACCCAAAGGTTGAGAACCTTCGCACTGGTAGATTGTATTTGAAGCTTGATCCTTCAAAGATTGTTCTTATATCATGGAGAATAAATGATGCAGGATACCTCAGGATGAATTTATTATTTAGAAAACAGTGAGTGAGTGAAAACAAGAGCTGGACTGATGAAGAATGTTGAGTTTTGATTCATCTAAAGGCTGACTCGTCGTTTTTTAAGTCTTTGTGTTCACTTAAACAGAGCACATGAGCTATCAAGGCACCGCTTGAATTATAAAATCACACAGAGTGACTGATGATCCCTGACTGTCCCTGCGATGCGCATCTGTCTGCGTCTTTACGCGCACCGGCACACGCAGAGCGGGGATTCAGATCAAATGTTCACATGAACATCTCATGTACATCAGATGAAAATCTCTTTTCTTCTTCAGCTTTTCCTTCCTTTCTCTGCTTTGTGTGAAAGCGTTTCTTAAATCAGTGAATATTTCATTCATGTGATGCGCTTTTTAACTGAAGCCAGCATTTGTTTTGTTGAATGTTTTCCGTGAATGATCAGACTTTGTGCGGGACAGAGAGGATGGCGTGACCAGCGTAAATGGTCAGACGACAGGTCGGAGAAGGGTCAGAGGAGAAATGATTTTTAATGAATAATGAAAGGATAGTGACGCATTAGACTCTAAAATTACGCAAATTAGTGTACACTTTTTATTTGATAAAAAAAAAAAGTGCCTGTTCAACGCCATTTTGATTAAAATAAAAATCAAATAATGTTTTTTTTCTTTAAATCTGCACTTAAATTTATGGGTGGGGATCCTGTTGGCACGGCGGGAGTATACACTATATGGGAAACACTGAAAATTATTTGTGCAAGTTTATGTCGTGTTTAAATGTTATAGAGTCAAGCAGTGCCTGTATCACACACACTGATCATCACTGTAACAGACGCGGATCTGTAGTGGGAACGTTTGTGTGTACCGTGTCGTGTGTGGGACAATAACAGGTGACGGACCGAGTGTACTGTGAGTGGAGCATCCATAAAGTCAATTTAAAAGGTAAGAGCTACGTATGTCTGCTGTCTGGCTCTTCATATAATGCCTGAGCATCGCATGTAACAATCACAGTGCGTGTGTGCTGTCAGCCTGTCAGTGTTTCTCTCTTACATGAAAAAAAATCGGAGCCTGTCTGAACCTGCTAGAGAGCACAGCGCACACAGAGCACTCTGCTCATGCTAGAATGATATGATGTCCACGTGAAAGAAAAACATATGGTACAATTTTTCCGAGTCAAGTCGAGTCTGGAGTCATTGTCTCCCGAGTCCGAGTCGAGAACCGAGTCTTTACCTCGCGAGTCCGAGTCGAGTCGCAAGTGGTCAAATTAGCGACTCGAGTCCAATTGTTTGCTATGTAGCTGTGTTGAAAGAACATTTGTATTTGTTTTTTTTTGTTGAATACAAAGATCATACAAACACACACACTAGCTTGTTGCTAGCTTAGCCAACAAAGCTCACAAACTGTAGTTTAGTAAGCTGCCAGTAGCAGTGGGCAGTTCATTGGTTTGTGGTTTTCGACAGAGGAGACTTCACAGTCATCTGTTACTTTTCCAAAGTTTTGTTCAAATCCTGCGTGTATTACACAAAATGATAGTTACTGCATAAAGGCTGCAGAGTGACAGAGTGAGAGTTTCCTCACAGACAGAAGGCTGCTGGTTGGAATATCCATTTGGGTTTATTTTGTGGAGTCTGTATGGTATATTTGTAATCTGTGCATAATGTGGCCTCCTCTCATTGACCAAAACATGTCAAACAGTTAATTGACAACTGTCACCCCTGCAATTAACTGCCAAAGTTCCACCCCACTTTTTGCATAGCAACGGCTTGGATGAACTCCAGCGCCCTGGACCCTAAAGAGGATTAGTGATATAGAAAACAGATGGATATTTATCCTCAGAGGAGCCAATTAAAACCCTTTCAGTGTTACATGTAAATTTAACTGCCTATCTTAAGGGAATTAAGGGAACACAGTTTGAAAATGAAGTTAGTATTTTCAGTTTTTATTATTTATTTTGATTTGTTTGCAGTAAATTTATGTTTCATTCATTCAGACATGATTTATTTATGTACATGTCTGCTGTCTTTTAATAATGTTCCTAGGGCTGGCTGTGATATGTATTGAGTTTTCGTAAAATATCTTTTTTCAACGAAGATAGACATTTTGACAGTATTCTTTATATCAGAAGTGGCAACTGGTGGCCCAAGGGCCACATTTGCCTCCTGACTCCACCAGTCTTGAAATTGACTCTTGTCAAATCTTTCATAAGCTTTACAAAATGTACAAAACGTCTGTTTAATTTGCTGTGCTTCTTAAAAGTGTAACAATCATACAATTTTATTCCAGATTTTTCATGAAAAAAATTTATACCCCAGACAAGTTGAATTTTATCACAATATTCAAGAAAAAACAATTCTCAAGTCATTGACTTTATTGTATCCTTAAATTAAAACATTTAACTGATTAAAGTGTTTGTGTTCAACAGCAGAAACCTCTTAGACATACTTTTTATGGTTCTGTGTTTTATTTAATTAACCAGAAAACAGTAAAACTATATGAATGAAAAGCTGTTGTCTAACTCTGTGCATTCTGGAAATACATCACCAGGAGATGGCAGTACCTACTGTGAAAGCTGCACACTAAGGCAGCTCATGTAATGTACCTGTCCTGCCCAACCCCCACCTCTGTTACTCTCACATCTATATTAAAAGCACACGGAGCCGCACTGCCTTGATCCATCTGTGTATCAGCTGAGTCTTTTTATCTATTATACTATGTGTGGAGGTTATTGGTAAATCATCTGCTTTCTTTGTTTTAGCATGTTTACACAGTGGCCACAGAAGCTTTAGACACTGATTAACCTGTTTGTAAGCTTTTATGACCTGCTGTAGTGGTGATGCTGGCAGACCTATGTGCGGTGAACTTCAACTGTAGGCTATCAAAGACAGTAAACACTGAGCCTGAACTAACACAAACCCAGGCCAATGTTTCACAAAGTCAGAGCAGTTCTTTTAGGATCAGATTGTTGCACTTTTAACCCCCTTGTTTCAGTCAAGAGACCTGCTCCACTCAGGCGCTGATCATTTTTTACACTATAGGCAATACAGTATTGAGTATTTATGGTAAATCAATATTGTCAAACAAGATACACAGGTTTATATAGAAAATAAAACAGTTGCCAGGCCTGTTGCTCAGAAGGGGTTTTAGTAAGATCCACTGACAATCATAAGATTGGGTAATTTCTTGTTATGTGTATTTAAGAGAATTGCAGACAAACTTCTGAATATTGTCTAAATAGCAGAAATATGTTGTCAACATAAAGAAACTGAACAGACCCGGCAAGCAAATTCACTTTTCCAGATGTTGCCAACGAATAAATGAACTTAGACTCTCTCTATTGGTTAAGGATATGACCAGAGATCGTATTATGTGTGTTTTTTTAACTACTGATAAACAACAGAGAAACAATAAGAGAAACAACAGAGACCTTTCATTTGAAATACATGGTATTTAAGCTTACAGAGCATTTTGATAACCACAGGACACTAAAATTATGCTTTTTGTTTTTTTCTCTCTGTTGTCAGAGCTTGGTGTTTTGAGTTTGTCAGCATTTTTTGATAGTTAAAAAGTAAAATATTGTTTATTGGGTGTCTAGGCCTTCTGCTTTTTGTTGCTGTGGTAACAAACGGCTATCAAAATTGTTCGAATTTTGCTAGAGAGATATCAATATTTAAAACTCTGCTATTATGTCAGCCATTTTTATATCTTTACAGGAGAAAGCATCCAGATGTAACTTGTGTATATCCATTTGGCTATCAAAATACAATTTTGCTCTTTATTCTCCTGTCCTACTTTTTTTTTTATCTTATGAAACAATACTGTAGCCTTTACAATTGTAATCCAGCATAACACCTGAGATAACATGTATATCTTGGAGTTATCTTTTTTAAGCCTTTGTTTTGTGGTTGACAAAAACGAAACAAAGCAAATGTCAGACGCTATATCCTCACATAGCATTACTCAATCCACACCTTCACACACACAAAAGGCTGGGACAAAGAAAAACCAACAACCCCAAAAACACTGATTCACTAAATGTTTGACTAGTGTGAAAAGATGTCATCAGTACACACCCTTAGTCTTCCCCTTTTTCAATCTAAATCTAGGGCACAACCTGAGGGGCACTGGCCTTATTGCCCAGACAGTGTTCCCTCACTGTTGTTCTAATGCTAGTCAAACATTATTTTGAATGGCCAAGCTCAATAGTGGCAGTGTTCGGCCTGGCAGTGTAAATATTAGCAGAGCACACAGAGAAGCAGGAGTTGCTATGTGTGTATCTGTGTGCTAAGTGTCGTCTCTGTGTCAGCTTTGTCTACACAGTACACAGAAGCAACAATAAAGTTGGTGAAGACAAAGAGAAAGGGGAAGGAAAAACAAAGAGAGAGGAATTTGCGCTCATTCTGGCTGTATGTGCTTCCTTGTTTGTCAAAGAAAGACATACCATTTTTCCATTAGCTGTTTTTTTCCCTGCTGCAGTCAATGTCAATCACAAACTCTTCCCATTATCTCCGCGATGTCTGTTTTGCCATACATTTCAAATCAAACACAGCTGTTTAATATTTAAGTCTTCAAAGTTCAACCCTAGGCTAATACACAAAGGAGCAAACATTTTTGCTTTGTTGAGAAAAGTCAATTTATTCTGCCAGCAGTCTGTTCCTAGAAGTCACATAATAGTCTATATAAACAAAACCCGGGCTGCTGCTTTTTCAGGCTAAACCTGCTTCTGCAGATTCTGTACACTGTCAAAGATTTTTATGCAACAAGTTCACTGACCGCTGGTACATCCGCTAAGTCATGTGCTCTTTGATTACTGGTCTAATTATTGTACTTTATGTCCTTTGGTAATATGCCATGGCAAACGTTAAAAAAGGGCTTTGTTTACTTACTCCTGAACAGAAGTTTGTTTAGCGGCAAGTCAAACACCAGGTGGTAGGGTAAATGTTCTACTTAGAAGCACGATTGTGAGTATTTAATGTCATTGCTCCTTCAGAGAGATGCCACTAACCGATAAATGCCATTTTGCTTATAGAGCCCACTTACACAGATAATTATGGGATCATTTGATATCTAAAACAATGATGCAGAAAGTAGTGCTGTTGTCAGCAAGAAGGTTGCTGGATTGTGTTCTTGGTTTGGCAAGGCCTTTTGGAGTTTACATGTTCTTCCATGCATTTGTGAGTTTTCTCTGGGTACACCAGTTGTCCCCCAGAAACCAAAAGCATGCTTGTCAGGTGAACTAGTGACTTTAAACTGCCCTTAGGTGTGAGTGGCTGTGAATGGTTGTGTTAAATGGCAGCGCGCTCAAGCAATTTTTTGGGAGACAAAAACAATCCTACTCTTAACCTCTGCAAGATGGGATTAATGGATTGATATGATGATTGATAAAATATGAGGAGATCACCAGCCATTTCATCATAGCAGAGATGAGACAAAAATAGATCTTTGATCACGAAAACTCCAACAGATCCTAAGCTTTTTTTTATTGTAAAAGACATGACAAATGTAAACATTGCTGCAGGTTCAGGACAAGAAAATGCGTGTGTCTGTGCATTAGGGCTGTCACCTTATTCTCAATTTTCGAATATTCGTTCAAGCATGGGGATAAAAATCCCTCGTGTCAGTAAACATTTGAATGTTGAAAAAACAGCTGAACAGCATATTAGGGTGCCTGAACCAGTAGAGGGCGCTCTCAGAGCAACCTGATTGGCCAGTGCTCTCTTGACCTCAACAATAGCTTCATGGCTTCTGTTGGAAACAAACAGACAAAGTAAATGGAGAGTTAAGTCTCTCCAAGTGGACAAAAACAACACCAGAACGTCTCAGGAGTGTGGTGTGCAAAGTAACTGGCCTACTATGACAAATTTCACGGTGTTTCACCACTGCAGTGTAGTGGTGCCCTGTCAGGTGCTCAGCCCAGCGCTTCTGAATTGTCCTCGGCAGGTGCCCACATCATAGTAAAAGGCCATCACAGACAAGATTGCAATGTTTTGTGTGTGTTGAGGAGTTTGGGATACACATTAATAACAGAACACTGTGTGTATGCTTGAAAATCGATCGAGTTTGATTTTTGGGAAAAGTGGCAGCCCTACTGTGTCTAGATGTTTGCATGTCACTGTCAGTGCTACAGATGAAGTCAACAATACTAGGCATGATCAGCTGGGATGCATAACATTTGATTTTCCGATATGCAGATGTTCTGTGCTTAGTTTTGTTAATAATGATAACAATGTTTTTGTCAAGAGCACAAAGCCTCCACTTCACTAAAGCTAAATTGTTTCTTTAATGGGGATAATTTTTTGCCTCTGCCAAGGAGGCTCTGTTTTTGCCGTCTTTTAAGTTTGTTTGATGGTTGATGGACAGGATAATTTAATAATAAACAGAGTTTGACTAAATTTTCAGGGACTGTTGATCATGGTATAATGAAAAAAATATTAGATTTTGGTGGTGATTCAAATCCAGATGTGGATCCAGGAATTTTTCTAAGGATTTGTCAATAGTGCGAGATAGGGCAGTTTTCCACATTTTTGACAGTTACTCCACAGACAATGTTGGGAAGGCCTTGGAAGAGGTTTGGGCTATTGGGACATTTCTAGTTAGTATTAGAAACAGATGTGAAACAAGAAAACAACATTTTGTTCCGTACTAAATTATACTTTTGATTTTTCTTATAATACAGCCAATTTTTGGGATACATACTGTAGGGCCAATTTGTGCAATTATAATATCTACTTAAGATATTGGCAAAAAATTGTCATATCTGCCTATAACAATATTGTTCCAAAAAATTGAGGGTTTTTAATCAATTCATTGAAAAATATTTGATATCATTTGAAATGTTTGGGGATGTTCATGAATGAATGTGTTGTGGTTTTAAAGAAAAGGCATGTAAACAATTTTTCTTATCTTATTCACCTATAAGTTGAAAAAAAAATTATAAGCTGATGAATAGATACCAGAAATTATTGTCAGTTCTAGCCATAGTGCACAATTCATTTACATGTAGAGGGATTAGTAGCAACAAATTATGTTAATTATAAGCTTCATTTTATGTATTTGAGGAGGTCTACAAATGGTTAGTAGTCCACAGGAGAACACTTGAGAGTCATTTTAATCTTAGAAGATGATTTGAGTCAGATTGACATCTTTCTCTTTTTTCTCCTGCATTTTCAGACTGATGACAGCTCACACCTTTTATGCTTCTGCTTTTATTCACACCCTAGGAAACATGACATACTAAGAGATGCCGTCTTGTATTGGTTAGACGAAATAGAAGGAGCAGCTGTGAAAATATTTGAACTTTTATCTCAGGAGAAATGGGTGGAGAAGTACAAGCATCTTCAGCTGGTTGAGAAGCTTTGTCTAGAAATACTGTTTGTTCTGGGCAAGCACACACCACACCAATTGTAAGTGATGGGCTAGGCAAGCAAATAAACAAACAAGCTAATATTGACTGTAGTTTTATGTTTGTTGATGTGTGCCATATGTGCCTGCTGTTCCTGCCAAACCAGGCAAACAAGATTTATCTCACTTTGTGTGTACTTGTTTTCAATCAAAAACAAGAAGTGATTTATTATGAGAGACCATATTGGATTCTTTTGTTGATGAAGACTTTTGAAGGGAAAAATATCTATCTATCTATCTATCTATCTATCTATCTATCTATCTAACTATCTATCTATCTATCTATCTATCTCTACTGCTTTTAAAACTTACAAACAGGCATTGAGTTATCTGTCTATTAAGAATCTTTCTGAAAGATTACAGGTGTGGTTTATTATAATTAGATCTTAAAGTAATTTCTGGGCTGAATTAACTTTATTAAACTCTACATGAATTTAATTCTTCATTTATGAGCCACATTATTGTTCTAGTAGTCGAGGTAGATGCACAAACTCTTGGACTATGATATCAAAGTCCCTTTGTCTATCCACTCTCTGGTCCAAAGTTAAGTTTGGGCAACTAACTGTTTAAAAGGAAAGGAAATATTGCTATGTTTACATGAGGCAACAATAGCTATAGATAATGGTCTATGAGTTTGCAGTTTACTGCTCATAGCAACATTTTTCTCACACAGTATATCTTCATTATTGAGAATGTAATCGCTTGCCTGGTATGTTATTATTTTCTCATAATGCTGATAGAGACTGTACAGTAGTTTAGTTGGCCTGCCATTTTTTCTTTGATTTAAAAAAAAAAGATTATTAATAATCATATCAACATAGTATGCATGTTTAAAATGACTTTAGTTATGAGCCTTTTCCTGTTTTTGACCATAACATGTATGGCATTTACATGTATACAGAGAAATCTGGCTCTTTATATCCATTTGTATATGATATGATTACTTCATCTCATATGTAACCTTGCATGACAGCTTGGCCTGCCTTATTCAACGTCTGTAATCGGGCAAATCCATCTTGTCAAGCTACAATCTACAACGATTGTGAGTGGCCCAAAGCTGCACGGACCAATCAGCATCCTTTAAAGTAGGAAGAGGTTGGAGCTAAGAGCGAGACACCAGCAGGAAGTGACTAAGATGTTTAGACAATAGTTTGTTCTAGGTAGTGGCTTTCGTTTTGTATTTTACACCACAGCAGTAGCTCCTGCCTACTACATTATCAAAATAGCCCGTAGTAAATGTGATTGATGGAGCAGTTGTCTAATCACCTGCCAGATTTGCTTTGAAAGGTTCTGCCCATTCCCAGTAACTTTCTATGGGTCCTTTCCCAGATGAACAAGTGAAATATATTGAATGGTCCATCTGGTGAGTCAGGCTAACTCATATGCACAGATCCTGGGAAGTTTATTTTTTTGCAACAAAAATCACAGCAACTTTGAAATCAAAGAAAATAAGACTTTTTTTGGCTTGATGCATACAAAGACCTTTTTTTTATTTTGTATTATGTGTTTAGATAATTAATACCTTGTGAGACAGAGGCAGCCTCTGTAAGATTTTCTTCATTCTGCTCCTTTTCATTCACATGTTTTTCTTTGTTTGTATTGGATGTTTTATATACTAACAGAATGAAATAAAGTCTTAAACCTAAACATAAACCTTTACCACATGTGAAAATAGGTCTTTGTTTTCCCTTAGGTTAGACCCTCACACCATGTTTGTTCCAGCTGATAAGTTGACAGAAAATGTTAGAGATGGGCTTAGGTACTGTCAGGGTTAGTTCCAGTTTGAAACTGGTTAGAAGTTTACAGATTTGTGGATGGCATGTTAGCTTCAGTTGCGCTTTACCGGTCCTAACAGGTACATTAATATTTCAGGAGAGAGATCCAGCCATCAAAAGTTCTGTGTCCCTTTAATGACCTGTTGTGTCACTGCTGCATTACACCATTTATTATGTAAAACAATGTTTTGAGAGGAGGGTCATGGTGGACTGCAGCAGGCAAAAGTTTGGCTAAACTACATTTAAAAGATAGTGACAGCACGTACAGTATAAACATGCTTTCCAGGCAAGGCAGCAAAAACAACATGATAAAGCATTTCCTTCAACATGACGCAAATGTGAGGAAATGCTCTGTGTTCAGTTTGTTACGATCTACTATCCACTGAAACCACTTCCTCCCATGCCACAGGAGGCAGCAGAAGCAGTAGCCTCCTCTGATCACGCACATGTAAAAACAAAGTTGAGCAGTTGTCATATTTCTATGTCAACAGCTATTTCAAAGATGTTTTCTGGATATGAGTCCAGAAAGCACCACATTCCCTCCTGGTTACTATGAAAAGACCCTGTAGAGCCCTCACTCGAAATAGATGAACCAGAAGAGAGTATGAGAGATGTGACTCTACAGTTAGTCATGAGGTTCATGTTGAAGAAGTTCAATCCTCCCTGACACTAACAGCAGCATTTAGGTTTCCAAAACTCATAATTTATTGTATTCATGGTAGTATCTGTAGACTAAACCTGATTAAATGTCATCAATTCATCATCAGGTTCAATAAGAAAATCCTTTGTTGTTATTCAGCTGAACTTTTGTGGTTAACAATTATCCGTGCCAGTCATTATTCATCAAAAGAGTAATGTTGATTTTAAAAATAGAGGGGGAAAGAAAAGCTGTGCCACAGTTGATGGTTCTGTGATGAGTTCTTATCAAGGCCACCAAGAATGGC
This sequence comes from Cetoscarus ocellatus, assembly GCA_037902135.1. Lineage (NCBI taxonomy): Eukaryota > Metazoa > Chordata > Actinopteri > Labriformes > Labridae > Cetoscarus > Cetoscarus ocellatus. The sequence continues at coordinate 195,258 of JBAMNC010001581.1, forward strand.
TAGCAGATTTTTATTCTTGAAATATTCGTTATAAAATACTCCACTAATAATATAGAACTGGATTGTGGAACCATTAAGAACCAGACTTTAAAAGAAGAACTGCAATCAGAACCAGAGTTGACAAAATCCAAATGGCACTCAACAGTCAGAGAACGGAGAAAGGCATTCACATGCCACAGTATCTCGTTTTCTGTCTGAGTTTTCCACATAGCGAAATCTTTTTGTATATGTGCCCAAAGAAAAAACAGGGCTCTATGGCCGAAAAGGAAAAAACAAAACATTGGTACTCCAGTCAATGTAAACACTCACTGCATTGGAGAGGGGACTGCTTACCTACATGCTACAATTAAGTAATTCTAACAAACCAGATAATGCTTATAAGGCCACTCTCAGCTTGTGTGTCAAAACTGACATGATACAGGATTTGTGTTCATCTTACCCTGGGGCTGCTGCAGAAATACCTCCTGGTGTTGCTCTTTGCCATCGGGCCTAACCTGTCAATTTCCTTTGCTTCAGCTCTAGCCTCAGGCCTCCTACTGTAACCCTGCTCTGACACGCTGTATTTCTCATAGATTTTCCCACTTCCAGCAGGTCAGTTTCAGGAAAAAGCAACACTGGAGACCAGCACTAGTACCTTTTAGTGTGTCTGCCTCTCCTCTTTTGTATGTGTGAGCCAGGGTGTGCATTCGTCACTCTGTGTTGTATGTGCTATGTGGTCTGCATCTCCAAAGAGAGGATGCCAGACACTGAGGCATTGCCCTGGGCTCATTCTCATGCAGGCCCATGGTGTGAGGCTGAGGCTGGGAGATAATTGCTTCTCTGAGGAGTGGATGGCCTTGGAGCTTTCTTCATCTACTGGTGCCAGCCACCAAGCTGTCCATCATATGGGCCTGATGACTGACATCCTCTGTGGAGAAACAAAGGCTATTAGCAGTGTATGTGCACAGCTGCTGCACAAGCATACCGAATTAACTTAAACACAACTTGCTTGCATACAAAGTGAGCCCACAGCACACTCACCATCAACACCATCCTTGTGTGTTTCCTCACTTCCCTTCCTATTATCATCCTCCCTCACCTCCTCCTCTCCCTGTGCTTTCTAATCTCACTTCACACCTGCTGTCTCTGACATACATGTTTCCCCCGAGAGAAGAGAGTGAAGCTTGAGTGAAGGGCTAAGGCTTGGTGTGGGAGGTGGAGAGGGGGAGACAGATTGAGCCTATTTTCTAGCAGACCTCCCTTTGGCTCTGGTTTGGGCTTCAAAGATGAGGTGTATCCACCCACAGGGCAACATTTGTGCCGGATAAATCAAAAAGAAGGTGTGATAATCCATGTGGACATTATACTGATATGGATTTTTCACAATATTTGAATGTGTTTAGAGGTCTGCAGACATATCAAAGTAAAAGCATTTGGATGCAGCTCTATCATAGGTTAACCTGCTAACCTGAGATCAATGAATCATCAGCTGAAAAATTAATTAATCTTTAAAAGACATAAATTGCAATTCTGCATATGGTGTCAAAGCCTTCACTGATTCCCCCTCCTCCTTGTAGACTGGCATAGCTTTGACACTGGTGTGTAATTTAGCTCCTTCCACAGGGTGTGGAGCTCTAATGAGGGGAAAATTTGTGCTAGCTAAGCATGTCCAGATTTATGAGCCAACAAGGCTCTCCAGCTCTGCACTGACAACGGATATAAATACAAGGTCTCTCAGAGGGACTGTATCACATGGGGAGTTTGGACCCTCCCAACATCGCTGTGTGTGAGGTGGTGGTTTCACAGGGAGTGAACACAAATGGTCCATTTTACAAAATATGGTTCAGTTATTGTGGTGTCATTTTACCTGTGATTCATATGAGCTACACCTGCACCTTTAATTTCCATTTATTTATTAATTACATTTATGGAATATGCAAAAAGACACTCAATGGCAAAGAAAGTATTCAAGTGGCTTGTCTGGCTGTTTTACTGTATTTTATAAAGTTTACAGTATTAATACAGCTATCAATCCATCACATCAAATTAAAGGACACTTGAAAAAAAGAAAATTATAATCCAGATTTTCTTATTCAAAGATTAAATAAGATGTTAAATATAAAATGAGATCTCGTCTCAGATGAGTACAAGTTAATTCTGGAGACATATCATCAGAGGTTAATGTTTTTTAAAGTTCTGGTGTTAAACATGTGCTCAGATAAAGGTTGCCTATGATGTTTGCAAATGCATGGTCCTTGTTTTGTGCTTATACTGCTGCCAGCAAAAGAATATAGCCAAACCTTAAGAGCAGTGAGCCCATTTAATCTAAGTCTACCAATGTCTTCATGAGTCTTGTTAGTGTTCTGCTTACGAGTGGCTTCACTCGCCACTGTTATGTTCTGCTTGACTAACAACAACAGAGCTAATAAAGGCTTTCAAACACAACAGACTCTCAATATGTGACCTCCTCTTCCCAAGAACCATACCTACCACTATCACTCACCCAATTAATCTTCTCAAGTATTTTCAAAGATGTATTAAACTGCATACAAGAGTTGTATGTATGGACATTAGCTCAGGATGCTTAAAGAGATAAAACATCATGGTGTAAAAATCAGTACCAGGTTGTCTTTTCCATAGCAGTATTGCACTTACTCTATATGATCCACAGCCCCCATGCCAGTTTTCGACGTGGAAGTGAAAAAGCATAAATGTAAACATAGCAAGTTTGTCTGTAGTTTCTATTTGTACAAAAAGTAAAGTTAATAACATTTACTACATGCACAAAGCTGTATTTTTCCATGTTTTCTCAGCTCTTACAGCCAATTAGCTGCTTGCTAGGTTGTTACCAAAGTCAACCTGAACTCGGTCCAACAGCAACTTACATAAGAAGTCTTGTCACTGTTTGGCTTATCATAATTTATTAATTATTTAATAATTTGTGACCACAATTCTGTCAGTAAAGTGATTCTTAACTGATGCTTGTGTCCTGGGACAAGGACTCTAGTCCAGTTAAATATCCTCACTGAGCTGTACTTAAATTCTTGTCATGCAAACATATTGATAGTCAGTAATATCCCCTTGTTATATTCTGAAAAAAAAGTCTTAATGGTTCTAATCTATTAAATCTTTAAATTTAAAACAATAATTAGAAAAATATAAAAAGGTATTTCTCTTTAGAATGATGTTTCTTTACAGTTGTATGAATCACTATTGACAGTTTACGAGGACTTCAGTATTCAGACAGAAAGAGTAAAGCTCTATATGCTGCACAAATATACGGCTATTCAATCACATTTTGGTGTTGGGTTTCCCTCCTTCTTTTGGGAATCATGGGTGGGTTTCTTAGCGGGTGGGTGTCTTAAATGTTATTAGTGGTTTCAACAGGAAGAGGGTGATTAAGTGTGCCTGAAAGTGTGTTTTTCTCCACATGTTTTCACTGTTCAGGCTTTCAATGAATGTATTCTTTCCTGCTTGGTGCTTTGCATATATGGTGTTACCCTCCCTGAGATTCAGCTCTTGTCCCTCTGTTTTCTTTGGATGGTTGGTCTGAAATTTAAGGTGAAATGGCATAGGAGTATGTTTCCTTTGTGAATTAGGGCACATCATGAAAAGGTCAGTGGTCTCACTTGATTAAGAGTATGACTTTCATTCTCATCTGTTTTGACATGATCTTGACACCACCCTCTTGTTTTGACATACTTCAACTCAGCCATTTAAAAACCATTTGGTTTTCCACCCGCAGTTTTGTCTAGATTTAAACCAATCCTGACCTTTCCTCAACCTCCACCCTCACTCTTCTCAGAGTGGCAATGGAAATAGTGTTCTGAAAAGTAAGTGACATTTACACCATTCTTGCAGCTTCAGGAGGAAACTAGAAAAGAGGATTTTTTTTGAGTGCTAGTGTTAAATGTTACCATAAATCTGGCACAAATTTGTAGGGAGAGCTAAAAAATAGCTTATCTTGTGTTAGGGAGGCATTATGAAACACACAACAGATTAATGTAATTCACACCATGTAGACCAGCTGTTCAGTTTGAAAGTTTAGCGTAATGTGATGCTGCAACAAAATGGTATTGTGCCTCAAATCCAATAATTTATACAGTATTGTGTTCATGAGTAGCATGATATTTATGTCATGTACCAGGCAGAAAGACCAGAAATATCAATTAATGTAGCTTTTAAATGGACATCTTGTTATTAAAATGCAGTGCTTGTTTTCTTTTTACATTATCAACATTTTTTTAATAAACCAGTTTCATAATTTGAAAGAAAAGGTTCAGAATTAGTGGGCGGTTTTGTTTTTAAATATCATGATGAGCTGGCTTTTGTTAATAATTGGCAATACAACAGAAGTGACAGTTGCAGATCCATCAGTTTGTAAGGTCATCGAGAAGAGAAGAGAAGAGAAGAGCATTGTTATTTAGAAGTGTGGGCACAGGTGCACATCCAAGGCTCAGTGTCTTCAAAGGGGACACTCAAGTCAATCTGAGCAGGAAGCTTGAACAACAGAACAGCCCTTGTATTTTTATTCTGCCCTCTTCAGCCAGGACAGAGCCATTAAGGAGCTCTCCGGCTGTCAGCTGAAGTTTTCTTCCCTGCGTCTTTCTGGCAGGCGAAGATTTGTTCTCTTGCTGAGAGAATTGGTTGAGACTTATAGGTGTGTTGTCCCCATGATGACAGTTTCCCTAACAGCTCTGCTTTAGCCCACACCTCCAGCACACACTACCATCAAAACTGCAACACTGCAAGCCGAGCTGTACTCAGTACTCTATAAATCATACTTTTACTTTACATAATATGTGCCACAGAGTACACACATATTCAGAATATTTACTGATATCTGATGCCTAACTTGCTTTTCATAAAGTTAGGTTTTGCATCATACCCACTGTCTATGGACTCATATATCTAAGAAAGGCATTTTTAATGTGCTTTTTATGGAAGCAGCCCCATTAGATACATTACTACTCCATATTGTACAAGCAAATACACCCTGCAGTAGGAGTAAGCTTTGTTTCTGATCAATAACCAATTTTTTGGTTGTTTTTAGAGTACATTTTTTTGTCACTGATCCCTTAAACTGGTCCTCTGTGGTTAATACTTGAGTGCCTGCAATTAAGAGAAGCACCGCATGATATGTAAGGTAATGCCATGGCTAAGTGGCCAGCTTGACCGTAGGTATCCTGCAGTAACTGAAATGCATCACATTTGACTGAAACTCTGTCAGCCTGTCTCCAGCTGCAGGTCAGTCATCCTCTTCCACTCATAGCAGCCTTTTTGAGATTTCCCAAATTTTGATAGATATCCTGTTAGTTAATAATAGCAGCATTAAAAATCTGCTTTGAAACCAGCCGTTGAATATATGGTGAGTTGACCTAATAATAAGCAATATGATGTGCTTAATGTAGGGTCCATAAAATGAATATCAATCAAAGGTGAAGATCTAATGTATGCATGGCAATGTCAGTGAAAAACACATTCAATAATAACTCTGCTTCTAAGACTTTTAGTTGCATAGTGATAGCTCCACAAAATGCTTCAAGGACAAAAAAGTGAGTTTCACATGATTTATCTTTCATTTGTGAGACTAATCAACTAGTAATTTTGAGGGAGTGAAACTCTCTTCAGCTTTAGGGACTGAGTGGAATACAGGAGGTTAGCAGACATTCATATATGTGTGGATTATAGAAAATCGAGAGAGAGCAGACAGGCAGTGAAGTAAATTGATTTGTCACTGTAAAATGATCCTTTCCCTGGGTGATGCAGTGTATATCTCTGTTTGTGAGGGGCAGGCCAGGTTGATGTGAGGACCAAAGTGCATCTAAACGCTAATTTGAGAGCATGACGACATCAGACAGGAGGAACATCAAATGCAGTATCAGAGGGAAAATCTTTGAGCCTTTTTTGATTTGAATAAGTTTTATACACTCTGCATTTATGTTTAAAAATGTGACATTTTATGACCATCTATCCCTTAATATTATACATGTTGTGGGGATGGTGGCTTAGTCTGATCATTCACTCCACTATCTTTTAGAAGGTCAAGGGTTTGAACCCAGCTCCGACTGTCTCATGAAAACGTGTCCTTGAGCAAGACACATTAAAGTAATGTGTAACAACATTTTCATCTTGACAATTAATGGAGTGGTTGTATTAACAAATCCAAAGACGGTATCTTTTCTCAGTATGACACAAGGTGTTAATCTTGTGTCAGCCTAATAAAAAGTTCTATATTCTAAGCATCAATAAGGAGGCAGGAAAAAAAACTGTCTTTTGAATATAGTGAGGTGAAAGCTAATGAAGCTGTTATGTAACCAACTTGGGATCTCATAAAACATATTAAACAAATTTTTACCTTACAGTTTTAGGTAAATGATCATTAAAACTATCTATTCTTCTTGACACTATAAGGAAAATAACAATTAAACATTCTACTTTTACTGAAAAGGTTGAGTAATATTAATAGTTTCTTCAGTTAGAGTAGTATCAGGGGCTAATTCTGTCAACCCATACGTTACCGTGTGTTACAGAGCTTTCACTTTTCAAAAAAAAAAAATATTTCCTTGTATAACAAGGCACTGCTGGACTGCATTGACAAATGGGCGTGTGGATTTGTCATGGATGAGGAGTGGGCCAGCTGCTTTGCACATAATTGAAACACAGCCTTTTTTTTATTTTGCTGTGGAGGCTTCCACCTGCCACTCCTCTGATATTTGGTGTTGTTATCGTATGCTCATAGCGGCTTTGTCTGTCCTCCGTTTTCACAAAATGTACTTCTTGTTGATTACTGAGGTTAAGGGAGCATCATGACTGTGTGGATGGTCAGGTTGTGCTGGGAGTGTCCTCTGTTGGCTTTGGTGCCTAACTGCTCCAGGGGCCCTAATGTGCTGCTGCACTGTATATTTTCACTGTATATTTACAGTTCGAATACAAATTTTTACCCACGTTCAAATGAATATTCGGATGTTGAGTATAAGGGGACAACCCTAAAGTGTTAACATCAAACTAACAATGTAATGCGTGCATCCCAGTCCATCCATGATTATATTAACGAAGTGCATGGATGCGCACAAGATGATTTTTCATGATGTGGATCTGTGTGTTAGACGCTCAGTGTTTGTTTCATCTCTTCAGTCTATAGCCACTTCCTGCTCTGTACCACTTGTGTACATGAAGTATACTTCATTTTCTCTCAGTGTTACCTTATGGTCTGTTAGCATCAATATTTTGTTTAGTGCTAATAAAGGAGAATGAGGCTCCATATTTAATTGCATAGGAAAAAAGTTTGTTTATTCATTACTTTATCTCTTTGTTTGTTTATTTATATATCTATTTAAGGGGTTATTAAAATTTTAGTCGAAGAATTGCCAGTGACTTTTGAATGGTTGCTTTGCTAGAAATGGAAACATCCTTCCCAATGCAGAGAAATTAAATTACAAGTCACAATGATTATTTAATACCTTTTTTTATTTATTGAAATTGTTGAGAACTGAGTAATGTTGATTTTTTTCACAAGTCTGTTAAACATGGAACTAACAAACTTCTGAAAGTTGCTAAAATAACCACTATTCAGCAGTTGTACCATTTGTTCCTGTTTGTGTGATTATTTTAGAAAATATCAATCACTAGATAATCCCTGATAGAATAATTAATTCTGGTGAAAACGTAAAATCAGATCTGTTCCAAAAAGGGTGCTGCAGAAAACATCTTCTTGCAGGTGTAGGGGAAGAGAGACAAAAAGAAAAAATTGTTGGAGCTAGCCAGAGTTAGTCTGCTGTAAAGCGGCTGTTCTTGTCTTTTCAATTATGTGGTTTGCACCAGTTCCTTGTTCACTGTTGTCATGAAAAAAAAAAAAACTGTAACCACTGGTTACATAAAGCAGGAAAATCTTCTGTCCATGTTGTTAACCCCTCTTCTTTCTGCACTGAAGATTCTCATTTTATCTTCCCAGGAGTACTACAGCACTTCCTCTGTTCTTTGGTTCTTGAATGAGCTCAATCAAAAGGTTTACTGTTATCCTCAAAGACTTCATTGAGAGTTGGGACAATTAACTGATTTATACTTCATAAAAGGGATACAACAAATTAGGTTTTTGTTGTTACAAATAAAAGGAAAAAAATAATGCCATCAACTTGACAAAACTGTCCTCATTTAATACAGGATGAATTAACCTTAAAAAAAACCTTAGAGTTTTTGTTTGAAAGGTGTTCATTCTTTTTATTAGCAGATCTTCTTCCTTTTGGGAAATAATGAGATCTTTTTGTGTCCTTAAACTCCAGCATACCGTGGCAGCAACATGCATCCTCTGTGATAGTCCCAAACAACTTTAGTTTGAAAGTGAACTTTTTATTTACTGTATTTTTCTAAAGTTGAGTCAGATTTGATCAGAGTACCCTTAGCTAGTGAGAGTATGCAGACCTGTGACCTACTAACTTAACTAAGCACAAAATGTAAGGAAATTTGTGTTTGGTAGATTATCTGTTGTAACAATGCCTCTTGGCAATTGATCTTATACTGTTAAAAAGTCTGTAGCACGGCCCTGCTCCAGTGGTCAGTTGGTGTATGCTCCAAGAACCAACATGCCATGACTGACATAGATCGTGGCCAGTGGGATAGGGCTACTTCAAGGTGGTGGTCCACAAAACCAAGTTGCAGAATTATTTGCATTGAGCCCTAGTACCATCTCCAAACTGAAGTCCAGGTCCATTTGATGGGGGATGGCATGCTGTTGGGCCTATTAGTGGTTCTTCCTCACTCTACTGAGGCTCTTGTTTGTTACATGACTAAATTGTTAAAATTGCCAGTGTGTTTTGTTCTTCAGACTTACATCATCTTATCCACTACACACCGAACAAGAATCAATAAAAGAATAAGCCAAATACGAAAACAACACAATTACTTTTTATAATGTCTGATGTAAGATACACTAGTTTTGACATCTGAGAGATCTTGTAAGCACAAACTCACTTTTTATAGTTGTGTTTATGCTGGCTGTAAAAAATACACAGAATCTTGTTGGCATTGTGTTCCTGTGAAATATATTGGATAGATACAATTTAAGATCAGGGAGGTTTAAACCTGATTAGGAGCAGTAAACCAAGTGTATGACACCACTAACTTGAGGGTATTTGGACAAATATTTGGTTCCAATAAGCCTTGAATCTGGTCATTCCTCTGATTGTTGAGTGGGGCTGGTGATGGCAAATCGTGCCAAAAACTTGACTTAAAGTTGTCTAGTCTGTGTCCTGCCAAACAAACAAACAAACAAAAAACAGGTACCAAGATGTCTGGAATGTGTTCTTTTGTTGTCACATGCCATCCTCAGATGTAAATTACAGTTTCCCTTGGCTTTGTGCCTTGTACACAGAGATAGCCATCTGAACTCATGCCTCATTCTCAAGGTATCATTCCTTTGATTCAGCAGTGGTTGTTTGGCTACCTTTGGGAGGGTGATACAGAAATAGTTGCTGCCTTTAACAGGAGGCCGATTGCTTGACCCTAAAAAAAACCCAAACAGACCTCACGTTATTCATGGAAACATGGAAATGACAAAGAGACATTGTATGAACAACTCCCTCAGACTTTTTTACATGTCTAGATTACCAGCAGGGGCGTATATGTAGCAAAGAATGAAAAACAAATATCCGTCTAGCAAGGCGCTAGTGTGAAGGCATTTAGTAGATGCTCTAAAGTGGCTCACAGTTGAGTGAAGCAGTTCTCTTTTCTGTTTAAGGCCATTGTTGGTGCCTGCTGCTGCTCTCATTCAATCAGTTCAGTTGTTTTGAAGGAGTATGTTTATGTTGTTATGATAAATGAATCCTTTTGATAATTTTCTTAAAGAAGGGCCAATAACATGGGAACTATTAAAAATGAATTAACATTGGGCTTTCTTTTTGTTCATTTTTTTTTTGTCAAAGAACAAAGATGCCATCTTAACAAAGATGCAGCATGGAAGTACTTTGCTTCTGATGAACTTGTTTGAGTTGTTGAGTTCAAATGTTTTGTGTGGAGCTCGACCAATGATTGTGCCACATTCTGTGTGCTTGAAAGAATGATACCACTATTGTTAGATGTTTGTTCACGCTTTTCCAAAGCTTTCAAAGATAAGAGCACCCTTATTGATGTTTGAAGGCATGTCCTAATGCGGGCGCACTCATAAGACAACCTGTAAATCTATAGATAACATTGGTTTGTAGAAACGAAGAACAAAGAGGCTTCACTGGAATTCTAAACAAAGAGATGCTGTCACATAGTAAGTATTTTCTTTGCTATGGTAAATGATTGGCAATGTGTTTCCCAAAAAACGTATGAGCTCTTCATTTTTTAAACCACAATTCAGAGATTTCTGTTGCCTGAGCCTTTATCAGAGGACCTTGAAATTGAGACAAATGAATAACTTCACAAAGAAGTTTGGTATTGTATATTTCTTCCTCCATCAGGATGTTGTATTACTATTTTGGTTTTTTGTTTGCAAATGCTTAGTTTATCCGCCTGTTTTAAGACCTTTTGTTGTGTTTCAGGGAGGTTCCCTCTACCAGAGAATTCATTCATTCATCATTGCCACCACAGCAAAGCCATTTCTTTCTGTTATCCCCTCTGTACTCAGATTAATCAAAAGATATAAAGCACACAAAACTATCGCAGGCAGTTAGTCATGTGCTTAACCAGCATTTCAAGCTTTCAGTTTTTCTGCCGGCTTCAGCTGACTTGACTTAGATGGCAGACTTATTGGACTCTTAGTGGCCAGTCAGTAGTCATTAATTATAGAGCCAGTGTAGCTGACACTGCCTGATTGGAGCGAGGAGCCCTTGTAAAAGAGTCTGCTACAAATTTTCTTTATTTTTTTAGGCATCCATTACTTACCTGTGTGTACTGCAAATGTGCAGTTTTCAGAATAGTACAGAAAGGAGGATTCTTTTTCATCAGTGCATTATGCAGGGCAGTGAACTGTGCATACTTGTAGATATATTTGTGACCAGAATATGTACAGCAAGTTTATTTATAAAAATTTAGTTCGGTAGGATTCAGTATGCATAGTTCATTAATAGTACGATGCGATCAATTAAGTTTTGGTAACGATTGTAACACCATACAATCATAAAAACAGGATAATCAGCATGAGACGATAACAGTGCCACATGCCATGTTGCACCTGTACTGTCTTGAGTGCTAGATGAAACTTTCTGTTCCCTCTCTCCTCTCATATAACCCCATCTGCAGCATTTAACCTGCATTTGCTGAGTTGATATGCTCATATTTTTTGAACAGCGAATTAAACAGATCAAATTTTGATTCAAGGAAGAGGTGTGATTGTAGTTCAGTCTGGAGCCAGAAGGAAGAGTTTGTACTGACAATTTCTAACTCTGTGTGCTAAGTGAGATTCACTCTCAAAGCAAAAGCCAGGCTGTTCTATTCAGTTGAGACGAAAACCACTTTCACACAATGCTTTTGTTCTGAATATGTTGTAGGGTCAGTTAATTACCTATTGCTGTGACTTATAACGTTGTTTGTTCAAGCTGTATAAATGATCTGGGAAAAAATTTCATAGGTGACATTTTTATATATATATATATATATATATATATATGTATATATATATGTCATCTCCCAAGGTGATTGAGAATGGCCGAGCAAAGATCCTGTGGGACTTCCAGATACAGACCGACAAAATGGTAATGGCCAACCAACCAGACATTGTAATCGTGGACAAGCAGCAGAGGAAAGCCGTTGTGATTGATGTAGCCATCCCAAGTGATAGCAACATCAGGAAAAAGGAACACGAGAAACTAGAGAAATACCAAGGGCTCAAAGAAGAGCTGGAGAAAGCCTGGAAGGTGAAGGCAACAGTAGTGCCTGTGGTCATCGGGGCACTCGGGGCAGTGACCCCCACACTGGAGAAGTGGCTCCAACAGATCCCTGGAGAAACATCAGACGTCTCACTCCAGAAGAGTGCAGTCCTAGGAACAGCTAAGATACTGCGCAGGACCCTCAAGCTTCCAGGCCTCTGGTAGAGGACCCGAGCTGAAGAGGATGAACAGCCACCCACCCCACCAGGAAAAACGGGGGGTGGGTGAGAGAAGAGTTTTTTTATTTTTTATTTTTATTTTATGATATATGTGTATATATACATATGAACACTTGATATTACATTTAGAAAAAGACTGCAGTAAGTGAGTGTCATTGTCTTTGTGTGTACTGGGAGCTAGCACCCCGCATATGAATTTGAGCTGCATTGCATTGTGAATTAACACAGATATTACGCTTCACAAATTAATGCCAGTGTCTGGAGGTGTAATGCTAACAGAGCTTAGTTGTTGTGCTTTTGCTCAAAGGCCCTGTGAAAGGGGCATCTAATGAACGTTTCTATTTAAGAGTCAAGCATTTCTTGGTCAGGTGTCTGTGTATGTTAGAGAACCTTGAAAGCTGTTTAACACCAGCAGAACCATGAGTCCTTCTGTTCAGGGTCTGCTTGTTGTTCATCAAGTAAAACTTTGAACGTAGGAGAATATACATTTGAGGCTGTCACATTTCAAGAACTGTGGAGCTGTTGCCCAGTGGAGCTGGTAAATGTAAACTCTCTGGACATTTAAGAAGGAAACAGTTTGAGAACCATCTCTTGTGGCATGCTTCTGTCTTGTCTGCTGTCTTATTTTGATAGAGTTATCAGCCAAAATGCATTGTAGCCTATCGACAGCCATGGAACTTCTGCCATCCACTGCACTGAGTGACATCACATTAGTCAGTAGACTCCAAAAGGTCTATAAATAAACTTAAATTGCTTGATTTGTGACCCCATTTAGTTTTGTATTACCTTGGAATGGTACTGTATCACCAGCAGAAAAATGATGAGATGAATTTTGGATCATTTCATAAAGCTCTACAACATTCCAGCTAGAGAAAGCAGGTTATGTTTATTATGAATGATATAAATCCAACTCATAGTGTGTGCTTTACTCTGGTCTTTGTGATTTAAATCTGATTCCATCATTTCTCACCCTGCGTCTAATCCTTTTCCGCTGCTGCTCTGGCCCAAAGCTCCCCTCCCCAAGCTCATCACAGCTTGTCACATCATTTTGGGGTCACTTCATTCGGAGGCCAGCAGCAGGAGACCACCGCAGGTTCTAAAAACAGATGTGACAGGCCTATTAAAATGAGTGATCTCTCCTGCCCCTCTCTCCTCTGTCGCTGCAGCCAGAATGGGTACTAAGCTGTCTTCCCCAGGGCATGGACAGGAGCAGCAAGGCGCAAAAGGCCTGGAAGATAAGGTGACAGTGGCACATAGCTGGCATTGTGGCAGCTCCCAGAATTATCTCCTGATGAGCTTTTCAATTTTGGGGGGAGGGCAGTGGAACCTGAGCTCTCATGCCTTATGGCTGTGGTACACACGGTGAGAGATAAACATAGTCTGAGGAGAGAGTGTGCACATATACATACAAACACTGTAAAAGCTAGATGATGTAATTTCAGCAAAGCAACATGTGATCATCATGCTTCCCTTTACATTCTGTCAACAAAATATTAAAAGAACAATTACCATGTATAATGCCCCAGATAGCAAGGATAAACACAAATCCTGGGAAAAAGAGACAAACCGAAAATTCCATGAATACTTGATTAGCATGTACGAAGTTCTTTTTTGTTTACAGCATCCACACAGGGAGGATATGGCTTGTTCCTGATATGTCAAAATATTTCACTCCTTCAGTTTGTAATTTCTGGTTGTGTGAGTGGATACATGTTTTTTTTAAAAGTAACATCTAAAACTGTATTTTTTTTGAGTGTCAGTGTTAACACACTAATTTTGATAAGATTGATATTCAAAAATAATGTATTGGATGTTGAGGGCACTGTAGTTAAGCTGTAGCTGGATGCCTTTCACCTTAAAATCTTCCTGTTCGCCATATGATGCAAATCAAGGTCACTCCTACCCATCTAAATGTCTCATTGAAAAAAGAGCTCTCTGCACCTCATTAAAAAAACATTTTTTGACATTCCCTTTTGTTCATTTGATTTGCTTTTTAACCTGATTATTTTCTGTGGTTAAGCCTTTGTTGTTATCCATATTTTCATTAAAAATTACAGTAAATTATTCTCCAAAAAGGAAGTAAATTGCTTTTATCTTAAGACTGTACAAATGACAAAGTAAAATGATAAAAAAAGCTCTTTGAGAAAATCTCTAGGGTTTCCTTACATGGAAAAGAAAACACTAAACTGAACTTGAACTAAAAGTGCAAATGCAGTATGATTAAGTAGGGATTCTTGGTTTGCAGTGAGTCATCTTGCATTTTGTTGCATTTCACAGAAAACCCCTTCAAACTGTATCCTTTGTGACCTTATTTACATTAATCTGATTTCCAGATCAGTGCTTCAGTGTATTGAAGAATAAAGTTGATTTAAACTTATAGATACTACAGACAGGAGCAATAATTCAATACAAGGTTACATGGTTAAAAAAAATCTCAGGAAATTTGTTAGAGAAGGACAGGGTAGAGGCTTAGATGTGAGCAACCTATATGAAGTCTATCATAAAAACAAATCAAAGTGCTTCCAACAACCCTCTTCAACACCTTGGTCCATGTTTGAATTGTAAATTTGTTGGCACGAGGTGAGGGGGAAGCTTCTGCTCCAGAATTATCTATTCTGTTGGAACGGCTGCCAGAATGTGTGAGAGGGTCTTCCTCTGAGAGCCCTGGCTCTGAGCTGCTGTCTCCTGCAATCCAACCTGATCAATGGCTCGCTGTGAGGAGCCAACTCCCTCAATGACGGAGGGGCAGAGGAGCTGAGGTGAAAAAAGGAGCAGTTTTTCCTCAGCAACATAAAATATGAGATCAAAGGGGCTTGGGTTAAATGTCACATTTTCTAATTTGTCAGTTTTATGGGGCCTGTGTGCATGTGTGTAGGATTATTCTTTTGACTATACTTGCATCAGACTCTCAGATATTTAGCATAGATGATACACCAGACCATAAAATCATTCTAGTTTAGCTGTATTAACCAAATATTATCGAACAATTTATTCAAACTGCATACAACTTGGTTGGAAGTAGTTTGAAAGTGATTTATGTAACCACAATATTTGCTTTCATTGATGATATTAAAGCTTTAAAAGATCATCAGAATCATTAGAAATCATCCTATGGGGATTTCATGGCTGCTTAGCAGATGGATGGATCAACAAACTCTGCCATCCTTGGGCTCCAGCACATGCAGAGGAAAAGAAAACACAAGGACGCAAAGGATGCACATGTAATATACATAAACTGACCTGCAGACAGATGACCCATGCAGCATCTACGCAGAGGGAAAAGTAGGAGAAATGAGGGTGGGAAAGTGTTTTTGAGACAAGGACTTGACTCAGTGGGGTGGTTGAGGGAGCAAGGGAGGTGATGGAAGCTAAACTACCATGAAACTGCCTTCCGTCACGGATTACCAAGGCAGCGCTTTTCATTACCTGCCTTTCATAACAAGATATTTATGGCAACAGGAGGTGTTGGAGAGACATGAGACACATGCAGCCCATTTGCCTCAGAGATCCATTGCCAGTGTTGGTGTGTGTGTGAGTGAGGGAGAGAGTAATGGTGCAGAAAGAAAGTGAATAGTGTAGGGAAATGGCTTCTGTGATATGCTATATTATTGTCTATTTCACAGTTGTATGAGTTTGCTGACTAGATGTTTGAGGTGTTCTGAACGGGGGCATGTCCATGTTAAAAGAAGCAAGTGAGATCATTGAGACATGTGGCCTATTATTGGTCCTAATTTTCAGTCAGTGTCAGATTTTTACCTGCTTTACAGTTAGTGTTTTTGGGCTGCTCATTTCTGATGTTGCTTGTAAGTCAAGGTTATTTTGTTACTGTTTTTGATACCGGAATACGTTGGTTATTGTGTAGTTATGCCATTTGTTGTCCCAGGATTAACACCTGTTTTATATACATATGCTAAGGGCAGTAAATCATCCAGAGTCCACTCATTCCTTTGGGAATCTCTGTAATATCCGATGTGCCTGTGGAGCTCCTCCACTTGTTTGAATTTTTGTTCAAAATTAACATTAAAATATCTTAAAAAGAACTTTGGGGGAGATTAAGGTAAATTATTGTGACAATATGGTAGCTGAACCAACAGGACACCAAAAGAGTTTACAGACGTTCCTTCCAGTCAGTTACTTTCAGTGATTACAAAGAGAGTTTGTATTATTAAAACAAACTTATTGATCTAGTTTCTCCTTGTTGTGAATCCAAGTCATATTATTCTGCTAAAATGTGGTTAAACATTATACACAGTCAGATGGATTTATCAGCTATCTATCAATCCACTCATTTTCATCTGCTTAATCTAGGTCTGTGTCTGCATTATGCCTTCTGGTTCTCCTTGGGATTTTGAGTCATTTCCAGGCCAGAGGGGATACCTTACCCCCCAGCAAGTTCTGGATTTTCCTCAGAGTCTTCTTTTAGTTGGACGTGCCCAGGAGACCTTACTTTGCAGTGTAGCTGGAACCACCTGATTCATTTTCTGTAATCAGGCAGATCATCTAGCAAAGCTCCACGCTGAAACGATTGAGATCGGTCTGTAAAAACACTGCCCAACCAGTGTGTCTGTAAACAATTGTGCCTCACACGGAGACTAGCAGGGATGCTACCTGCTTCAGTCGCAGTTTTATCAGAACTGAACATTTCTGCTTTAAATGAAAATCAAATAACACTGAATGCATTTCTTGATGGAAGAATATCTTTGTTCCTCTATACCAGCATGATTTGGCAAGAGTTCACCGATGAATGGGCTCAAGTTTTATACAGCCTACTATAACATCTGATTGGCACATAATGGATGTGATTGACAGCAGGATCCTCCAATCACCTTCAGGATATTTTTTAAAGGTTTTGCCCTCCCCAAACACTTCTGTGGGTTGTTGCCTACATGGAATAGTGAAATATGTACTGCGGAGTAGATAAACTGTCTATCTGGCATGTGAGGTTACAGGGGACCTCCTACTCAGTTGCCTGAACCACCTCAACCGCCCCATTTTGATGCAAAGGAGCAGCAGCTCTACTCCAAGCCTCCCCCCGCCCCGCCCAAATCTCCAAGGCTGAGCCCCTCAACCCTTTGGTGGAAACCCATGTCACCTGCTTATATCTACGAAATCATTATCTGGGTCTTGTTTTCCTGTTAGTATGATTGATAATCACTGCTTTAAAATTAGCAACATGCCAGGCGTCCATATCTTTTACTTCTGTACCTTCATATATACTATCAGATCATTTGAATTTAACCAAAGCTACGACAATACAAGCTCATTTTGGAGTAGGCTAGTCATCGTCTATGTGAAGCACGACAGTCGAGGTGCCTGACACCTCCAAGATCAAAGCAAGCGTGTCCTCCATTCTCCCTCTCCCTTTTCATTCGCCACCACTCTGTGCATGTGGGCGTGAGGAGTGTTGTGTGTGCACGGACTTCCAATCAGTGAAAGCTGCGGACGACCGGTGCCCTACGCTTGGAGGCAGCCATCTGTCAGCTGACGCTTGGTCGCCACGGCAATCAGAATGCTCTGCAGCAGGTCCAATCTGTTCCACCACAGGTAGAGCTGTGGGAGGGCAGCCATCACTCCACACTCTCTCTCTCTCTTCTCATTCCTTCTCTCCAGTCCATCGTTTTGTGACATAATCCCACATTTCTTGCCCTATTTTCTTGGACTCCTGTTTCAATGACCCCTATGACATTAGTTTTATTACTTCTCTGCCCTTTTTTATATACATTTTTAATCTTAATGATATAGTTTAGGAATTTAGAAACACTTTTGTCCCCACATGTCACATCATGGAGCTTTCGTCATTGCCGATAAATAAGCTGATATCTCAAATATTTTACCACAAAGAAACATACATATTTAGCATTATCAGAGACTTATCTATATGTAATATTTAAAAAGGTTTTGCACTAAGTGTATAAGGGTATACTATATATAGAAGAGACAGAAATGCAAATGGAGGTGGGGTTGCTTTTTACATTTAAGATCACATACCTGTCAAAGTGAAGTTGGCTCTTGACCGTTACTGGAGCAATATGACTGCAGGTGCATCTCCCCCATTTGAACCCTCTACTAGTTGGATGTTGTTATAGGCCACCAAATGCAAAATCTGATTACATCAGTAAAATATGTAATGTGATAGACTAGGTATGTGATAACGCTAATGAAATATATTTCTGAGGAGACTTAAATATTGATTGGAACTCACAACATTGTTTACTTAAAAATAAGCTTTTTTTAAGCAGGTGGGTTAAAACAGAAAGTGAATAAACCAACAAGTGAGTGTGGAAGAGATGGATCCAGAATTTCTTCCTGTGTTGATCATATTTCTACTAACTCATCCAAAGCATATCTATGCCAATAGGCTGTAGTGTTCATAACCTGGTGGCTCTAGTAAGAACAACTGAAGTCCCTAAAGTTGTTGTTAAAATATCATACTAACATTTCTAGATGGAGGATAACCCAGATGGAGCTGTAGAAGCATCCAACAGTCTGTTTATGGCTATAAATGACAAACATGCACCTGTAAACAAAGGGAACTGTAAGAAAAAAGGTGAATTTAAAGATTTTATGTTACAAAGAGTTGAAGCAAAGAAGGTGACAAACAACTCTGCCTATGACTCTGATTGGGAAGTTTACTCAAAGCTTTGGATTTATGTAACAAAGATGAATAAAAAGAAAAAGAAAAGATAAATTATGACTATCTGATCATTAATATCAAAGGCGGCAAGAATAATGAATTATATTATTGGCAGAAAGTTCAAGTCTATTCCATCATTTCTTGAATCAGAAGGATAGTTTATGACTAAGCCATTTTAATTTTGCTCATCAGCTCTAAAATTACTTTTTCAAAAAAAAATTAACACTCTCAGAGGTGAAATGAGCCAAACAAATATAAAATCTAATGCGCTGAGAAAAAAAATTAACATTGTAATTTCAGATTGACTGAAGTTACAGTTAACCAAGCGGAAGAATTGCTCCTCGAATGTAAAGACAAAACATTGAGTGTTGATAGCATGGGCTCCAATTTACTGAAATTGATGGCAAACTTGGTTGCTATGCCATTTTGTCATTTGTGAAATCTAAATTAGAATAACAGTGTCAATCTAAAAACCTCGAAGAACTGAAAAAATTATTCCATCACCATAGACTGTACGATAATTAACTGAGCAACAGACTAACAGTAAGTTAGTCTGTTGCTCAGTTAATTATTGAACACAGCCCTGACTCAAATGACTGATGGTTGGCTTGGGGAAATTAGACAATGGGAAATTATTTGGTGCTTCACTCCTGGATTTCAGTGCAGCCTTTGATATTATTGATCAGTTTATTATTACAAAAATGACAATGTTATGGTAAGTTCTATACTTTGGCTAAAGAGCTATTTTCTTTAATGGGATTTTTTTAGAAGTCAAATCAATTGATTGTGGAATTTCACAAGGAAGCTGCCTGAGGCTTCTGTATTATCTATATTATGACTCGCCACAAAACCTAAACAAAACAAAAAAAAAAGCAAAATTAGCAATGTATGCCGATGACTCAACAATAAATTCAACTTGAACCCCAGCTGATGAACTTAAATGTGTTTTGACAAAGAATTGCAGTCAGTTGTTGAATGGGTCACAAATAATAAATTGGCTCTTAATGTTGCTAAGACTAAGCGCATTGTATTTGGACCAAAAATCTTCCGATTAATATGTATAAATTGTGTAGAATTGACCTGATTTTTGAACAGGTACAAGAGACTAAGCAGCTTGGAATAGTAGTCAATAACAAACCATCTGGGTCTAAACACATTGACACGCTGGTCAGCAGGATGGGCAGAGGTCTTTCAGTCATGAGGAGTTGCTCTCATTTTTTACCTTTGAAAGTAGCTGCACAAAGCAAGGCAGTACGGTGTTTACTACACTAGTGCACATACAGAACTAATATAGGTTTAATGCACAGCTCTTCTCTGGTTAAAGATGGAGGAGAGATTTACTGCTTCACTGCTCAACTTCTCTAGGAATATTTTAGTAACTAAATTACTTGTGAAGAGTTTTGTTTTAGTTCTGATAAGCACAATTACAACACTAGACATGTTACTAAGTGTCAGTTCACACTGCCTAAAGTAAAAAATCAATGATTTGAAAAGAACTGTAATGTACAGGGCCACACTGACATGAATATATTACCTGGATATATAATTGGAGAAAGTAGTAAACATCAATTCAAAATTATACTGAGGAGCTGAACAGCTCTGTGTCTGCTGAGATTTAACTGATGCTGCTATCTTAAGCTACATCATTCACTAACATAATGTTTTCTAATGTATCAGTAATATTAATGATCCAACCATATATAAGCTAGTTTACCTCTATGTTCTATGAATAATCTTTTAAACTAGGTCTTATGTTGTGTTGTTGTGCAGTCTTGATGTGTTGTTGTGATGTTAGTTTTGCACAGTGCTCTGTCGGCTGTGTTCATAATATTGTTGTCTTGTAGTATTTTGTTACTGTAGATTTGTTATCAATGCTGTGATCATTGTGTGTAAGAAATTAGTGCAACTGTATTGTATGAAAACATGTTGGGATGGACTCCAGGAAGTGTAGCTGTTGGGGTTGTGACAGTTAATGGACATCCATATAAATAAGAAAATGAGAAATCTATCAGCACAAGTTAGAAATATATTACAAACATATTTCTAAAATATTTTTACAACTTATATAGTTAAGGAGAAGGTCTTTGTCTTTGAGTGAAGTGTTGAAATCAAAACAGGCGGTTCTGAGATCTTGAGCCAGCTGCACTGCGTCCCTCTCCTGGCAAGGGCATCACACCTCTCGTGTCCTGATGATGCCTGTGTGCTAAATGTGGTTCATCAGTGGTCACTCCGGCCTGCTAAATGTGCCATGCTATACCTAAGCCATGCCTGGCACAACTCTACTCTCTCTCTCTTTGTGCCTCTCTATTGGCTGAAGGCCCAACTGTTAATCTGATCAGAGCCATGCTAATGGCAGAAGGCAGCCCTCCTAACCAGACTGCCAACCAGGCCAAGAAGCCTGCAGCAACGGAGGTGACATCCTGAGCTCTACACTCTCAGATGAATAATTGAACAGGACCCAGAACAGAGCTCGAGGTCACTGATTTAACTTGGCTGTCTTTTCAAAACCGTAATCAGATGGAAAAGTCTGTTTTAGTCATAGAGTGTGTAGAAGTTTTGCATGAGATTTTGACTACTCAAAATGGTTCTTAGCAAAGTCAAGCAAGTTAGCAAGTTTTGATGCTCAGTCTTTAGAGATTCTTTGTTACCAGCCAGGACATATCAGTGTTAAGTTCCTAATATTCACATCATTTACTCCTCCTGTCCTAACAGTTGTTGGCTTGAGAAAAACTGGATTTTTCAAGATTTATTTGGGGGTTTTATACCTTTTTTTCAGGAAGAAATGGAAGCAAGTACTGGCACTGGTTGAACACCAGTTGCAGTTAGTTTGTGGCATTGAGAAATTTTTACCTTTTTTCTTTGTGATTTCCTCATCAATGCCTTTCACTCATTGTTGTCGACATTTCCCAGCAAAACAGTGATGTCACAAAGAGGCATTTAGCATGAGAAACAAAAATGGAGTCGAAAAAGTAATCATGGCGGTCAAGAAGAAGGTGTGGTCTAAAGCTGTGGTTTTCAAACTAATTCGCTAAAGGCACCTTAAACCAAGCAAAATCCCAAGGCACACCATATTTCATGTTTATGCAAAATAGCCTTTTTTAATGTGAGCAATAGTATCTTATCAGTCTTTCAACAAGTTCATACTTTCCCACAAATGCATTGGAAAATACACCAAAAAATATTTTACAAAATTAAATTTAAAAGTCAGTGACAAGTTGTATTATTAAGACATGGTTGTACAAATTTCCAGGGCACACCTGCACTTTCCACACCATTTGAGAACCATTGTTCTAAAGTCTAGCTTGATATTACAAAAAATGATGCCACAGCATAACATGCAATGTCTATGGCTGTCTGATTTTAAGTAAGGTGAAGACATCTAACCTGACACGCCAGACAGACAGTTATCTGCCACAGAAATATTTCACTAGTCCATCTGGGAAAGAGCCGCTCGAAAATGTTTTCATAGGCAGAACCTTCAAAAACAACTGCAGCTGGTGATTGGACAATCGTTCTGCTCGTCACACTCATCACAGACCAATCATATCAAGCCACAGTATAATGTAGCAGCTCGACCCTGTTGTTAGCCATTAGCTTAAACTATGTTTCAGTCCTTAGACTATCATCTTATATTAAATTATACCACACAGATGTATGATTTACCACTTATATGTGACATGAACCTCGTCAACAACAATCTCCACCAAGAACTCCCGGTAAACTTCTGAGGAGACCATATTTCGCCAGGTATCACTGAGTAACCATGACTACCACAGACTAACCGGCATTGTCCGTGGAGGATTTTCACATTCTCTCCCAGTTTCCCAGCAGTGATCCCCGGTTGGAAGAAGAGCAAAAACGTTTTTAAAGGTTTAAGTGACGCTCTTTGCTCCTCTTTTAAAGAAAAAATGGAGTCCATTTCTGATAAAACAGATATTGCCGCATCCACGGAGACCGCTTCAGAAGCTGCCATTGTTTTCAAACATGCAGTCACTTCCTGCTGTCGTCACGTCTGCAGCTCCTGCCTCTCTTCCCCGAATGGGCCGTTAAGCATTTAGCGGGTGAAGTAGTTGGACAACGGAAGTTAGCAAGATGGACCTGCAGGATTTCATACAATGAATCAGGCAGGTCCATCTGCTCTGCAAGGTTAGAAGACATCAGCAACATGCTTAAAAACTGTCCACGCTGCATGTCTTGAATTACCAGCAGTACCATGTATTTGACATTGTTGACACAGGACTCCTGTGCAGATTAGCTTTTTTCCTCAAGAGCAATTCATAGACAATGATAATGAAATCCATGCTGTGGTGGTTTGAAATGTGATATAAATAGATCTTTGTGTTTTCACCCCTATCAGATAGGTCAGTGGACATAGTAAAAAAAATAAGGAATGACACTATGAAATGACATACAGGAAAGGTAGAACAGATTACATTTGATCCCAGATTGCCTGATCTGAGGACGGAAACCTCTGCATGTGGTGTTTGTAGACATAACTGCTAAGATACTACTTCCTTTGATGGCTTTTTCCTTACCATTTGATCTTATTGTAGTCTTACACCCTCTGAAAATAGACACATGTACAGTTTGGACTCCCTATGTCCTGAGAATACTTTGGTTTCCATCTCTTTAAAAAAATAAAACATGGTTTCTATGTGGGCTCCATACACACACGCCACACACATAGCCCCTGCTTCACCCATTCATTTGGATCTGCCAGTTTACAAGGCAAACTTTTACTATAAAACTTGAGCTGGCTGTGTGAGAAGCATGTTAGGGCTTTTTCAAATCTTTCATGGGATATTCCAAAATAAATAAGATCTTGGCAGCAGCTGCTCAAATAAAGCAAAACATTCAGATGGAGCTCTACAGGAAGAATTCAATCTGATAGTCTTTCTTTACTTTCAGAAAACAAGATTATGATCTTCAAGCCATGGTGATACAACACGTATTTGCATAACTGAAGCAAATGCTATCGCAGTCAACATTTACAATTATCTCTGCACAAAATAACATTTCTTACTTTTGCTTGTTGTCCTTCCAAGCACTGGAACTGATGGTTGCTTACATCCTTTGCCACACCCACAGCATTAGGCTTTTATTTCAACCAATCTGTGAAGTATCCATGCCAATATCACCCACTTCCAATTAAAATGTGAGTATCATCCACAAAAAAGTTATGTCTATCGAGTCCTTGTCTTTGGCCTTAATTTTTGTAATATTTCTGCCAGTTCTCTCCCCTCTGCTGGCACTGTGCTAATACAAAGTGAGCAGAAAGAACTGGCAAAGTAGGAGCAGCAAAATTCAATAACTTCCCCTTTTCTTTATTCAGTATAACTGGGTAAATTCAGTCCAGACAACAAATATTATGATCATTTATCTTTAACATTTATTTTTTTCTGTATTGTGAATTAAAAATGTAACTGACCCCTCTGAAGTAAAGTTACTGTCCCGGCATACTGTGTCCCGCATAAAAGTAATTTAGAAAAAATCTACAAAACTCAAACTTTTTGGCATTAGTATGAGAAAATATGGGCTCATATAGAGTAGTGTCGGGGAGATTTCTTTTCCAGAATTTTACTAGACACTACTATAAACAAGTTAAGTCACCACAGTTAAACCAGGCCTCCCACTAAAGTGGATTTTACTGCATCTGTTCAAGTTAAGTTCAGCCAAAACAGTGGAGGCACAGAGTTTATATGCTAAACATTGTGAGCCAAACCGCTGTAATTCAAACCCCAACCACAATGCACAGTTGGGTTATGAACACTGGAACATAAACATGGGTCTTTTTCCCTGAAAGCTTGTTAGAAGCTGGCATTTTCTGTTTTTCTCTCACTTGTCTTTCAACTTGTGGTTTGCAAGCATTCCTCAGTACCTGCCAACCACAGCATTAATGGCTTCTGCTCCAAAATAAATGAAGACAAAACCAGGGAGATGCATGAAAACACCAAAATACTTAAAAGAGAATTATAAGAAGAAAATGCAGCAGGACACTGACAAATGATTTTCTGTACTGTCCTGTGAAAAAAACAACCGTAGTGGTGCATGAACATATATCGCGATCAGAAAACTGTTAAATCATGTTTCAGTAGTTCTGGGAAATAAATCAAGTTTCAACATATAGATTTTTTTTTAGATTAGGTAAAAGGTAGGATAATAAGACAGTATTGTCAGTATTGGTCAGTTAATGTTACATAAGTTATAAGTCATGCAATATTTGTCATCTGGCCATTGATGAGCGCAGTGTTGTAGGAATTGAAGATGTCAGGATAATGCTCAATAAGAAAAAATGCTTATGATTAAAAACAAAAAACAAACTTGACTGTCAGACGCTCATTGGCTGCGGAAAATCTTTTGAAATTTCTCATCCTAATGGTTGAATTGAAACAGTCTCATTTATTTCAGGTGTTTTAAGGAGTAGTTACATCAGTGAAAAATGTAGAAAATGCCAGTTTGAGACCATGACAACAACAATGAAAGTCCTAAATCAGTTAAGGCAGTTTCGTTATAATGTCAGTGTAAATGATAATGATGTTCAAAATTATTGCTATCATCATGTCATTATTATTGGCAGAAGTATCATAAGTAGTTATAGTAGTAGCTATGGCAAAAGTAGGAAGGAGTAGTGTTGGAGCATTATTATTTTCAGTGTTTTTATAATTATCATTAGTATTTTTAGACATAGTATCATTTTTTTTTATTATTATCATCATCATTATTATTATTAGGGGTGCAGGATTGGTATCAGCAGATAATGGTTTAGGAAATGGATTATTGGTTTTAGCAGAAATGAAAATCCTGCAGATAATTACAGCCTAAAAAATCACCTGCATTTATCAGCCATCTATATCCCATATGTCGACTGTAATATCAGCACAATTAATGTATGTGCTGTAATGCTTTACCTTATAATCATTGGATGCCTACATTAAAAAAAAAATCAGTGTCATTTCTTTTCTTTGTTGATGTTGTTTTTTTGTGTCACATTAGTTTCTATCATTATATAGACTGCCACAATAACAGACATAACATATCGATTTTACTAAAAGTAAAGAGTCTGTCCCCTTGACAAAAAATATCTGTACTGATGTCAGTATTGGCAATAATGAGTTCAGAAATATCTGTATATCTGATTTTAGCAAAAATTCAGTATTGTGTGTCCCTCATTATTAATATTATTCTCATTTTCATTGTCATCCTCATTATTGACATTTTTTTAAGTTCAGAACAATAGGGAAAGACTTTTGAAATGCAAGGATTCTTCAGGGGAGTTTCTTCACCAGTTCCACACAGTTTTTCAAATGCTGACTTATTTTTGCAACTTTAACGGTACTCTCTCTCTCTCATTTAGTTAATCTTTACCTCTGCCAAGGGGGTTCTGTTTTTGCTGGCGTATGTTGGTTTGTTTGTCTGTTTGTTAACAAGACTACGCAAAAACTACTCTACAGATTTTCCTGAAATTTTCAGGAGATGTTGGTAATGGCCCAACTTAAAAATGATTAGATCATGGTGGTGATCCAGATAACCGCCATAAGCAAACAATTGTTTTTGCTCAATAACTGTCTATCTAATAATGATATCAACATGATTGTGCTTTTTGTGGGGTTTCAGGGTCAAGGAATCATATCATGATGCTAACTTTAACATTGAACTATTGCTTATAGATGTAACAGCAATATTTGAGCTACCTTGGCGGAGGCTTGTGCTCTCCAAGTGCTTTCTAGTTATTTTATAATACACTAAGTTTCTGTTCATTTTGAAACCAAAAATATTTAAAATAGTGGAGACTTAATCATTTTTTAACACATGGTATTTAAAGTATTGGACATGTTAACAACATCAATGCATGATAATATTGCTAGTGATTTGCAGGACTATAACAATGTTTAGAAATTCCGTTGGAATTGTTTGATAATTTTAAAGGAAAGAATTGTCCAATTTGGGTGTCCAGGACTTTTCTCTTTGTTGCCATGGTATCATGCAGGTATCAATACTGTTTGAGCTCCAACAGAATAATATCAAAGTTTATATTCTCTGGTACTGTGATAACCATGGACCACCAGAAAAAATATCCAGATCTGTCAAGTATCGGCGGCACCCAGTTTAAAGATGATGAATCTTTGGTGCGTAAACTCCATTCACTCACCCCCACTTTGTAATCGCAGAATGCAATCCAAGAACAAGAACATTGGCTTTTGAGAACTTCCAACCCTAGGTCTTTTATGTCTTGGCTTAATGTCTTTTTAGAAAGGAGATAAATCAGCCAAACAGGAAGGTAAAAGTCCGCTAATAACTTTGTTGTTTTGACATGTCAGGCATTTTTTCTCACAGTTCTCAGCTGGTATGATGCCAAACAGCTCAAGCATGATAGAAACAAGCCACGTCTGTCAGAGCGATCATTATTGATCCTAATACATCATAACATAAATACAAGCTTCACGCCTCACCTTGACACTGTGGAAAAATGCCTGTGGCTGATTTCCAGCTGTTGTGGTTTAAGGCTCTGCTTCTGATGACGGATGAATATTGTGCTCAGCTGAGGCAGAAGACAGACAGCAGAAAAATGGGTGGATGGTTATTCAGAAGTATGACACACTGTTAAGAGCATGTTGTTATAAGGGCAGGCTCATACTTATACCTCTTCTGGTATGTTGATTTAGGAAACGCCTGTCTGTTTACTACTGGCTTACCTGTTGAAAAACGACAAAGATCTTTTGTTGAGATGGCCAACCCTTAAAATTAAAACATAAATAGAGTCACACCTGCAAAGAGAGGGTGGCACAGAGCCCCAGCAAAGAATTTGGCAGTAACAGCCAGAAATTCCTCTTTTGTTAACGATCCTTCAGATTCTGTGATACAGCAGATGTATTGTGGACAGGGATTATAACAAGCAAATAGAAATAATCTGCTGAAATCACACAGTTTAAACCACTACAACCAAATGTATAAAGGGATTAGGGAGCCTCCAACTAACTCATTAATCACAGGTGTGAGCAATGTGTCTGTAAAACCAAAACGTCACTTCATCGTCACTTCCCTTCTTTGCTGTTATGGCAGTTTCTGTTTAATAATAATAATAATAATAATAATAATAATAATTAGTTTTAATTTTTAGCATGATATGTCTGCTGATTTAATGAAAGCTCAAACCAAAAGTTTTGTTTGTTATTTGCACAGTATAAACTCCAGAAATTGGTTTTATTATTCAAATATGTAAGTTTGATTCAAGTGTGCCTCCTTCACTCCCAAATCCACATAGTCCGCCATAGTGGTCCATATGATCTGCACACTCTGCAGCAAATCACACCCGGGGCTCTAATTTCCTGGCGCAACTCAGGGTGGCGCAGTGTGGCGCACCCTGCGCAGTGGTAAGTGTCCGGCGCACCGCCGTGGGCAGCCAATTTGGCAATTTGGTAGACCGGCTGCGCCGAGATGGGTATGACGGCGCACCAGGGGAAGGTGTCGACAGATTTAGCTTGGCGCAGTGACAATTTCGTGCCAGAAAAACATGCGGAAGATGCGCTGAAAGCTCGCCAGCTCCAACCTGGTCTATTCTCAGCGCAGGCGAGGCGCACCCTGTGCAGTGGTAATTTGGCTGACAGGTGCACAGTGCGCACACGTCACCAAAACCTCACAGGCATGTTTTCCAGAGTGTCAGGCACATTTAAATGCAATAAACAATCACAGTAACCACTATTTAATGTAACCGTCTGAGCCAGCATATACATTTGTATCTATATTAATCGTCCCGTCACATCTGATGTCAGATCGGAGACGTTTGTCATAATGGAAACTCAACCTGACAGCAGCTGGAAGATTGATGCAAACTAACGAGTTCACATCTCTCAGCCAGCCACAAACAGCCACATCATCCGATACGGAGTATCCGGCTTCTCTCATCTCATGAAATTCAAAAGAAAAGAAAAAAGAGAGAGACGCTGGCTGAATAAATGTCACTCGGTTGCTTAAGGATTTACCTGTGATTGCCCATATTTCTCTGTTTTAATCTTTATTCTTAATGTGATCTAAAAAGATGGAGTACATTACTGCAAAATTATCACTTAATTTTGTACTCCTATTTATGACACAGGAACAGGTTACATCTGTCCAGCGAGGCCGTGTGGACGGCCTCCGAGGTGGCCTCCGATGCGTGGCCCGGTGGCCCCTGCGCTGTCCCAGTTGCTGTAAAAGTGACAGCAGCTCTGACCTTCTTCGCCACCAAGGTGAAATTGTCATTGCGCCTCGCCCGCGGCACATTTAAAGGAGAGGCGTTCATTTGATTGGTGAAGATCACACTCGGCTGTGTTAAACCCACTCACGCCTCCTCTCCGCCCTCTCTGCTACTTGCGTCGGTGTGAAGGACGGAGGCGTGGGTGCACCTCCCTGCGCCAGACTGCGCTGTGCACAAAACTTGCAAAATGCCCTGGACACACCCTGTTGGCCGCGCCTGGGCCTGGTCTACGAAATTAGAGCCCCTGGTCTCTTCAATCACATGGTTTCCACAGCCTGCACCTTGAACAGTCTCCAGTACATGCCAGCAGTGCAGCTTGGCGATGGTTTACTGAAAATACGCAAGAAGTACATTTTCAGAGGGATTTGCTTCAACCCTGGTCCAACCTCCGTCAAGCATATCTACACAAAACAGAACCATAATCGCTCAGTTTCCAGGTAATATCAAAATACAGCAGAAATATTACATTGATGCAGACAGCAAATCAACGTTATGCAGACCAAATAGTCCGTTGTTAAGATGTTGCTCCCTCTGTTATGTTGTAAACTTACAATTACTTTGTGAAGTTGTGGTTCTCACGTGATCTTTTATTACGTTACTCTGCTGCGCAGCTCTTAAACTGTGCTGGAGTGGGCGAGGACATGCTCCGTTGGTTTGAGCATAGCCACGGCTCTGATGTGACACAACACAGGAGGACGAAGAGGAAATTTGGGGTTACAGATATGAATGGGGAAAAATCAAAAACAGTGTTTGCTTTTGAAGATGAATTGAGCACTTATAAGGCAGTTTGTTTGGACTGACTTGCTTTAGTATCCTGTCCACAAAAAGCATTTTTTTTGTCATTTTTGAACCACGGTGGTTACCATTTAAGGGCTTCTGCCTCTTTGGCAGTGTCCGTATTTATTATATAAGAAATGCAGTGCAAAGTTTTCTGCTCCCAGTGACTTAAGTACCAAAAATTATATGATTACGATTATGGCCTCCCACAATCACAGACACTGAGTAATTAGCCTAACACGGTGCATGCCATACTCGTTCTGTTGTGTGGAAAAAGTGCTTCCTCTCCCACAGCTCCACTAGTCTACTCTGCATTGAGCCTGAATGCACTGAGCAAACATGCTCATATTTTTTTTTTAATGAATGGTGAAAAAATCAGTTCAAGTTACTGATGAGACATGAGTGGAGTTCATTGTAAAGGCAGTAAATGAGTGTGTGTGCTTCGAGTGCCACGGAGAGGTTCATACTGTGTGTGCACAGTGCAGGTTCACCCCCAGCCTTTCCTATAGCTGAGCTTAACCATGAGGAGGCAAGACTCCTACGCTATGTTTCAAAGCAAAAGCCCGGTCTGTTTTATAAAGCAATGATATCAAGCTCGTATCCACTTGATGCTTTTATTTTGAATGTGTTTCTAGGTCCATTATCCAGTTATTAATGTGACTCCTGTGACTCACAGAGTCATTTAGCGCTTTCCAAACTCTTTTCACACAAGTTTTGAGTCACAAAGGTGACTGTAAGCACTTAGTTGATATGAAAAAAAAAAAATCATAACAGAGGTGATGTTTGATCAGATCTCTCACTCTCTGCCCCCATCTGCCTTTCTTTGTATGCAGGTTACTTTGTACCAGTATGTCAGTTAGGTTCATGTTTTTTTTTTTACCTCTGCAAAGGAAGTTATGTTTTGCCAGTGCATGATTGTTTGTTTATTTGTTATTTTGTCTGTTTGTTAGCAAGATTATGCAAAAACTGCTGGACAGATTTTGCTGAAATCTTCAGGAGATGTTGGTAATGGCCCAACTAAAAAACAGTTAGATTTTGGTGGGGATCCAGATAACCGCCATTAGTGAATGATCATTTTTGCTCAATAACTGTCTAACTAATACTGATATCAACAAGATTCCAAGTGCTACGTGTGGGTTTTCAGGGTCAATGAATCATATCATGATGGTACCTTTATCATGGAACTATTGCTTATAGATGTAACAGCAATATGTGAGCTACACTGGCGTAAGTTTCAAAGTGCTTTCTATTGATGTAAATGAGATTGTTTTAATGAGGAAGAATTCATCAAAACCTTCAAAACAATTTAAACAACTTCTGTAAAGACTTTATAGACTATAAGATAAAAATAATTATAAATGTTTATTTTAAATATTAAAATGTGTGGTTTGGGATCACACTGCTCTTCAATTTAAGACCTATCATCAATTTTTATTCATATTTTTAGGATTTTTAAGAAAATGCAAATAGTTTGCAAACTTTGTCACCCAGCTCTATCTGCATCTTACTGCACTGTTTTTTTCAATCATTTTAAATCAATTGTGATTATATTTTTTCATCATTGAACAGCCCTATCAGCTAACTGGACTCTAATTTCAAGATTACAATCTCCAGGTCTAGAGCTGCTGCCAAGGCAGGGGTTATTTAGATTGCCTTGTGTTTGTTTTGATGATATTTCTTTAACTAAAATGAAATATAAGGCATACATGGTCATCTCAAATAGATCACCTCTTAAGCAGATGTTATCATTTGTAATCTGGCAACAATTAACTCATTAAAGAAGTGCTTTGAAAGAGAGGTTGTGTGTGCTGCCAGTGTAAAAAGTAGCATCAGTGATATTAGGCCCAGCATTTGCTTTGCAGATATCACTTACTGTAGATTAGCAGTATATAAACTGCTGATTTGCCTACATATATGCTGATGTAAAAGTTATGAAGACATGTCTGTTAACACCAGAATCAGCATTTCATCACACTCTGGTCATAATATGAAACTTTCCTGTACATTTGTCAAACTACCATGCATTTCCCATAGTTATTTACCTGCTGTGTCTGTTGTTCATGGCTGTTAGTGTTTGTTTGTGTGTGAATTTAAAGTGAGAGCTATAAGCATCTTTCTTAAATGAATAATTAAGATACCTATAGCAGTGACAGCATGCATTGAAGGTAGAAGATGCTCCCTCCACATGTTAAATCCTACCTCCCCCTGTGGACCCCTTTCCTCCCTCTGCAAGCTATAGCTGTCAGGATGCAGGACCACAGGGAGCCCGCTGATGGTATTTATAGCACACCAGTGCACTAAGTGATAGATGTCACCTTCACGCCACCGCCTCTGGGGCACTGCACCAACCATCCTGCCCCACTAACAAGCTGCAAAGTGCTGTGGATGCATAAAGAAGGACAAGAGGAAGAGTGGGGAGGTGGAGGGTGTGTGTTCCTGGCGTGTGTGTGTGACGCTTGGGAAAAGAAACAAACAACATGACAACAAAGTTGTTGTTTTATCAAACGTGTTGCAGTTTTCCCACCTGGCTCGTTTGCCTCTTGTTTTCTTACTCACTAATTAAAACGACGCTCTGCACTGTATCCTGGTGAGAGGTTTGTTTTAGGATGAAGCACCTTGTGTTTGCGGCAGTTTTAGTGTTGTGTTCCTCCCTAGAAGCTGTAGTTTGATGATGGATGAGAGGAAGGGTGATGAAGACAAGCTTGACAACAGTGTGACTGAGTGAGGGAATCTCTTGGCCTGAATCCTGCCAGTGTAACTTTATCAGTTTCATTCACAGTTTTATGTGCTTTTCACTGCAGAAATAAACTCTCTATGTGCTGTGTGGGACCATTTAACACACGATTTAGGAAGAAAACAAAGTAATGTGTCACATAAACTGTGATCATGCTCAAACAGATGTCACCCACACACAAACACTTTCATACACAAACTTCTATTTGCTGCAAAGCGCCATCTTTGTTCCACCAGTGCAAAATAAATACCCCATAGCTACTGTCAGTGTCACAAAACATCATCCTCTGACATTTTCAATCATCCTCTCTGACAGAGATATTTTTGGCCCTAACGTTTGTTTTCCTTTGAAGGCATCTGTAATACAAAACATATTTCAGGTCTGTCTGGTAAGTGAAATACACTGAGCTGAGGCTTGAGAGAAAGGAGACTGTCTGTGGACTCTTCTTGGCTTCGTTAAGACATCAAACTCCTCCTTCAATCCCAGTAAATGCACCACACCTGACCTCGGGAATTCTGTGTGAAACAAAAAACACTAAAACAACACACCCATGACCTTTAAAACTTTAATGATTAAAGCAGTTACACTTTTCAGGGCTTCCTTTGTTATTACTCATACTTAATTCAATCACAGGGTGAAAATAATTTCTACCCTGCAAGTTTCTATGCAATCACAGCACAAAAAGGGATAGTTCAGTATTTTAAAGTGGTGTTTAATGTGGTTCATAAATTTAAATTGTTAATAGTATAGGCACATTGAGTCTGACCAGCTCTTTCTTGTATAAAGAAAGAATTGAAACAAATCAACAAATAAAAACAGCACTGGAGTGATTGTTCGCTACTGAAAATGCTTCACTTTTCTGCTAGCAAGCCCCTTGTTATGGTACTACTTCATCACTCTGCATACCCAAATTTTACATCTGCCTACAGTGATGTATTACCTGGACAAAAGTGCTTGCTAGCAGAAAGTACATGATTGGAAATGTGTTTAATAGGATCTAGCTGTTTTCTTAGGGTGCTCTTACCTCAAATTCAGTAAATAATTCAGAACGTGGCCTCTTCATTGGTGTTTCTTTCCTTACGGGGCAGAGCTAATCTAATCACTGTGGCTATTTTAAATAGTATTAAAAATAAATAGTATAAAAACAAATTAAAACAAAGCTTATAAAACAACACTTCAAAAATACTTATTACAATCTCTGGTCACTCCTATCCAATTCATCAAGTTGCTTAAAGTCTATAATTGTGTTGTGTGGACTCCATAATCAGGTATGTGTCACAAATGTAACTTTTGTCAAAATTCTGTGCAAACATGCTGCTAAAATTTGCAAGATTATTTCATGAAGTCCTTCCTCCCACACTGAAGCCTAGTCCACATGCAGGTGGGTATTTTAGATTCATATCTTAAACTTAGGTATTAACATACTCATAATGGAAGAACAGAGAACAAAAGCTTAAACAGTCCTGGAAATATATTTTTGTCGAAGGAAATTATGATTTTATTTAGCTCTTTAACTGCTCAGAGTCACTTTGATCCCAGAAAATCAAACCTATATATAAAATGAACTTGTCTAAATGTAAAAGTCACAAGCGTTCAGTGTCCACTCAGTGCCGGGTATTGCACGATGCAGTTTAGTGTGTATCTAAATGTGTGTCCGTCTGTGTGTTGAGCGCTTTGGGGGGCAGAGAATGCGTGCATGCCCTTCCTGACAGTGACAAAATGGTCAGTGAGTTGCTGAAATTCATCCCTGCAAGGCTGAATGTGTTGACATCTCTTTAATTCAGCTTGCCATATGACACTGTGCCCGGCTCTCCTCTCTAAGACAGCAGGGTGGACACGGATATAGGCTGTCAAGCTCGCATGGCGTGTTGAAATACTTTATACATGCCAAGCAAGGAAAAAGGCTGGAGGACAAGGCACAAGAGGCACACTATGAGCATCAGTGTGTGTTACTGTACTGAAGTGTTTCTATACCAGAAATATTTCTTCTTATTGGACGGTATGACGATACTTAAAAAAAGAAAAACAAACAAGAACATTTTTGTAAATGGAAGCTGCAGTTAACTTGGATGGATTTGCTTGAAATGCATTACATCAAAGTAGGGCTTTCACTGTGTTGGATTTTTTCACCTCATGAATACTGTGGCCCGCAATATCATGATAGCAATTTTATCGGGATATTTAGAGAAAATTTTGAAAAAGATAGGGAGCTTCCTGCAACCATAACTGAATAAATATGTACTAGAACATAATATAATAACTAAGTGATAACCAAATCAAGTGATTATCAAATAAGAGTGTGGAGTGATATGACCTAAATGTCATAATTCAAGGTGTTACCCATCAGGTGTCAGTTATTTATTTTTTATCTAAGCTGTAATTAAGTCTTTGCGAAACTGAAAGATATTGTGTATATAAAAATGCATTTTCAGGATCTTCAGCCCCATCTTACCCCTGAAATAAATCCCATTGTTTCACAAACAACTTTTGCCTGTGTAAAAAAAAAAAGTAATAGTGAGGGGTCTTCATTAGTTGCTTTTATCAGATATATTCTGTTGTACCTGTAACTGATCCAGTAGCTCATTTATCTCCTCAGTTTGCCTGTTTTGAATGTTTAAATATGCTTTCAGAATAAAGAATTCACAGATCAAGACTTTTATTGTGAAAATCTTCTCAGAAGTCTCAGTTTATCATTGAGGGTGGCAGCCATGGGCCTGGGTTCACGTCCCGCCTAGGGGTCATTTTCTACATGTCTTCCCCTGCTCTCTCTACCTATCTTTGAAACAAAAAGTCAAGCGTGAGTTTGTGGACTTGTAGCATTTTAAGCAGCTTTTTGTCAGTTTCTGACTTAAATAACTGAAACATTGGTTTATACTTACATCATAGCTGTTGATATAGCAGTTAAAACAGAGATATAATTGCTGCAGCCCTCTTTCACTGTATTTAATAATAAAGCATGTGACACATGTTCCACCTCGTTGATTCCTGTCGGTCGGATAGGAAGAAGTGACATTGATAGATTTCCAAAAGCTGAACTATTTTTATCTTAGAGAACTGTGTCCACACACGTTTTTCTAGTTTTGGAAGCTTGATGCTAAAGAGCAAAATTGTGCTAAAGAATGGCCACAATGGACATGGGTCCTTAAAGTTCCCTCTTTCCTCAGATAGTAGATCCCAGGGACGGTCATTTAAACTAAACTATGTGAAATAATTTTGTTTCACTTATTTGCACACTGACTGCAAACAAATGCAGTATAACTGACCATCACAGGCTTGTCCTTCCAATCAGTCAGTAGAGCCCCCATCAAGAGGCCGAGGGGTCTTAAAACAATTAATGTCAGGAAATTATTCTTGATTTAAATTTATCTATAATTACTTTTAAGTTTATAAAAGATCTTATATGGAAATTATTGGTATTTACCACTTGTATTTTAACTTATTTTGAGTATTTTAGATTCTTCATAAGATGTTGTTGACTGATGTTTTTTCTTCATTTTGTTTTCATCCTTAGATTTGGTGGCTGAGGGGTTGTGGCCTGTTGATCTGATCCTTACATATAAATGGTTGTGTGTGGTGAATGATGGGTGGAGGAGTCAGAGTCATGGCTGAAGCCTTTACCTTGTTACATTTATTTGGCTTTGCAGTACCAGTGTAGAATCTGCTGAATGTTAGCACTGCTTACTTTTTTTTTTTTTTTACAACTGGAGTTAACAGGTGGCTACTACGTGATAAAGTTCAGGCACTGATATTCCCATTGGTAACTGTTTTGAAACACAGATAATTTCCCCTCGCAGCAGGAAACATCAATGGCATGTGCTTCCTCAGTTCATCCAGTTCAGCTTCATCAGAGATCATGAGCTCAAAGGAGCATCTGACACTCAGAGTGGATCAGTTTAAGGCTGGATTTGAGATCAGTTCTCATTTTTACATCATGTTTCTCTAGAATATTTTTAATGGATATATGATGCAATATTACATGTTCCCAATATTTAACTGTTGGTATTTTTATCGGTTATGTAACCAGTTAGAAATTGGAGATGCAATGGGGTATTAAAATGTACAAAGACAGTTTTGACAACAGTCTCAATAAGGGTTACATTCAATTTCAGGTTTTCTGTATGTATCCTGCTATTTGCAACTATATTTTATCACTAACTTATCTGTTAGTGATTATAACACTTGAGAAATTCCCTTCCTTTGATGTGAGACCAGCAAGAAAATATTTTTTTCATGCTGTGTCGAAAGTTCTCGCTGGTTTCTGCAAAGTTGCCAACACCGACTTAAAATACAGTGTGTTCTGAAATACATCCAAATAATTTTCACAAGACAAAATCAGGATCAAGCACTGCTGTCTTAAAATATGTTTCCAAAATATTCCTGACTTGAACTTGTGGTGGTTTATCCAACATTATTTCCAGCACTTCAGCATCAAAGTAAGACCAGTATTATTTCTGGTTGCTGAGGTTTTTTATTTATTAATAACTGTATGTTTTTGTGGAGAACCCTGCCAACACAGTGAAGTGTGTCAACATTTCTGTCCAGTTATGAGTAAAGAGACTGAGGGGGCATCTCTTTGTGACTTAGGACATTTGTACCTTCTCATGTCAGCATGACCATCTGATAAGCTGTGAGTGTGTGTTATTTGTCTGTGCACATGAGCTGAGTGGCAGCTGAGGTCTTCCTGGATGATCAGCTGACATGGACTGTCAGGAAGTGTCAGGAGCCTGTGTGTGTTTGAAGGCCTGAGTGTGAACATGGGCCTTCTCATGTATGAAGCCAGTGAATGTGTGTACATGAGCCTGATAGAGAGAGAGGCTCCTCTGTAGTGAGACACAGTGGACACACTATCTCCCTGCTGACAAGTGTCATCAGCTACAGCTGCTTGGGGGTCTGTGGTATGGGTAAGAGGGGGGTAGACAGGAGAGCTGGTGCTGCTGGAGGGAGATGGGGAGAGGGGAAATTAGGGGTAGGGAGGTTGGCAGTGAAACGTTTGGGGGAGGTGACAACAGGGCCAAGCAGAGTGCAACCAGCAGGCCCCCACTGGCGCTCCTGGTTTCAGCACTCAAGCTCCCACCTGTCGTTTCCTCTTAAACCCCTTCAACCCCCTCTCATTCCCCTTCGGAGCACAGTACAGGGAGGGTGACTGGTGAGTCCACTGCCCCAGTTAAAGGCCACTGTGGTATGAAACCTAAAATGAGGTCCGACATAACTGTGGCATGTTTGCTTAGATTAGATTTGCATTGTCAGATGTTTTGAGGCAGCCAAACACAAGGCATTTACACCTCTATATATAGGCAACATGCAGGCTCCTCTGCAAGTCACAGACAGATGCAGTTTGTTTCATTCCTGCTTTTATAGCTATCATGTGCACCTATAAAAGTGTCACACTG
This sequence comes from Cetoscarus ocellatus, assembly GCA_037902135.1. Lineage (NCBI taxonomy): Eukaryota > Metazoa > Chordata > Actinopteri > Labriformes > Labridae > Cetoscarus > Cetoscarus ocellatus. The sequence goes on from JBAMNC010001581.1 coordinate 233,034, forward strand.
TGTACCTTTTGTCTTATGGCCTAACACTGTTTAACAGCGCAGTGAACGTATCCAGAACTGAGGTCTCCTTGAGTGGAGTTTGGAGTTATTAATAATCTCATTTTCACCACACTGATGAAGTCAGTAGTTGAGCCAGTACGTGTTTATACTTATGCTGTCTACTGTTAATTAATGGAAGGGTGATTGTGGATCTATATCAGATCATTAAAGACACTAAAGGTTCACAACAAAACATGTTTAACCACACATTCTTCACTTTGCCAAATTAAAGATGCAAGATGCAAGGAAAGACGGTAACTAGACCCCACAGTTTTGGATGAGTTGCATTGACCCTGGAATTTAAAAAAAATGCAAAATACCACTATAATGTCTAAATGTGAACAGTGGTACGACCTGCCAACTCCTGCCTAATGCCATCACAGTCAGCCACAACATCATACAGTCAATGCAACACAAGCATACATAGTTTAGCTAGATTTTCTCAGCCCTGAGCAACTGTAGGAGCAGCAATGATGCTTTTGTGACAGAGATGCTGTTTGCAGAAGAGGCCTTATCTCCTTCAAAAGACAATGACGGTCTAAAGGGTGTATCAGGTTGAATTATGCACAGATGCATTGAGAAAGCTGAAGCTGGGGGTAATGCCTCCTGTAGGATTTGAATGTTATTGCTTTGACGTGTTTACATTAATTGCTCAGTTTTTGCACCTTTTACAAATCAAGCCTCACAGTCATCATTATCTAATTGACTCCTCACAGTTTGCTGGGTTACTTTGAGGACTTGTAACAAAAGTAAAAGCAATACATATGTCACCTGCCTCTTGATCAGTCGATCGGACAATTGACAGGCAGTAGCTAAGCACGTCTCTGTAACAGTGAGTCGAGTTTAGATTATTTTCACTCAAATGCTGAGATTTAGACATAGACTGTGAAATGACACTGCAGCTTACAGGGTATGCAGCAAGATATTTAGCTAATGGTACAATGTGTGCCTCCACCTTTTGGTCAAGTTTTGGTCTAGTTTTTTTCTTCTCATCCCATTCATTTAGTTTTAAATCATTTCTTTCTCTTGCTCCTAAACGCCTTTCAGTTTATGACATGAAATAAAAAAAAAACCCCAAAAAACAGAAAATGATTTCAACACAGACTCTCACATTAATTGATTTTTTCAACTAAGAACAAATTTAGGATGTGCTTTTCAAGACTGTTAAAGCAGGGGATTTTTTATTCTGAGTAATAAAATGGCTTCTGCTGGAGGGTTGGCTTATTTTCTGTCTTTTCTTTAACCAATTAAAATGTTAAGGTATGACATTTTGGTTTGATCCAAAGCACAATGCTGGTGTGTGTGTGATGCAAGAATGAATGAACGTTTATACATGAGAGATGTGATAATATGATTTTATGGTTCGTGACCTACTGAGCTCTATAGCTGTAGCAATGAACTGAAATGTAATGGATTTCAGGGCTTACAAATATGACATTATATCCATTCTTCCTACACCACAAGTACTGTATGTGCACCTCACTCTGTTTGCCTCTCTTTGCAAAATATTATAAAGTGTCCGATCTTGCCCCAGCTTTAGTGCATTGTGGGGGACATTACTCGCAGGTAAGTGTCCTCATTCCAGCATGTTGACTTATAGGCACAAACAAAGCAGAGCCAATATAGTGCTGTACTAAACAATGCAATATTTATCGAGAATTATCACATCTGTATGTGCAAAGGATGTAAACTAAAAAATGTGGCCTATGGCTTTTGTTATTCTTTAAAGCTACTCTTTAGTCAAAAACATCCTGAGATCCATCTAGTCTCCCATAAATCTGCTCATGTCCATCACCAATGAAATGCAGCTGGCACACACATATCACCCCCCCGCACCCTCACACCAGGAGTCAGGTTTGCTCCAAGTGTGAAAATAAGATCCGGCAGCTTCAATAAATGCCTCATAGCAGCGCGATCAGTCAGAGGCTTTCCAGCTATGTGTGGCCTCCTCTGGCTAAACCGGGCTCATTAGCAACAGGGGACCTCATATTTGCAGCACAGTTTAACACCGTTTAGATTTACACTCTGCCTGTTGGGCCCCTGGCCTCTTGTCCTTTTTTTAAATCTTGTTTTTATTAGTGTCTTCGTGTCATGTTAAAGAAGTGACATAACATGAGTGAAACCTTGTAAATAATGACAAATTGCTTTTTTAAATCAAGGACAGGACGTGAGACTCTGAGTCAAGTGATATTTGAAGCCTTATGTGTACTGAAGCTAGACACATGTATGATCTCAGGCTAATGTGGTGTCACTCTAGATGTCTGTCCCAGGGTGTTGAGGCATTCTGGGAAAATCTCCAACGCTCCATGACCTTGTGTCAGTGCTATCAGCCAGTTTCTGAGAGATCCATCATAAATCCATCTTTTCTGCCTCTTGGATGGGAATGGATCTAAACTACAGAAAATATTGAACCTCTCTCCCAAGGCTTCACTAGTGATAATACCAAAAAGTAGCGCCATCAAGTAGGTCTTTCACTGAGAGTTAGAGTACACTGCTGGACCTAATGGTGGGTGGGTTTTCTAAGATTGATGTGGCTTAAATTATGTCAGTCAGACTCTTCCTTTCAACAGGGTTTGATAAGAACCAGGCAATCAATATAACAGTTAAATCTGTAATTGATGTCTGAGGACATTTTACAAGACTATCAGGTCCAAACAGCTCTTTTGCTCAAGTACTTAACATAAATCCACCAGCACAGAACACAAAACAGCATTCAGCAAAGTAACAGAGGCAAAAAAACACACGATGGTCAGAAAACTCAAACTGGACACCAGTCTTTTGTTAAAACAAGGCACTTTAACAACAGCAAAGCCCCACAGTTATTATGCTTGGAGACTTTAATATTAAGTCTGTAAAAGTCTCATCATTGGACACAGAAAAGGCCTTAGATCATGTCATTTTTAGGTTATAGATAGATTTGGATTTGGAGATATTTTTTGTAATTGGGTTAAATTGTTACATCTCAGCCCAATGGCAGAAGTGCTAAAAAAATGAAATGATGTCTGAGCCCTTTTAACATCACAAGATTGTGCCCCAAGGCTCGCCTTTATCACAACTTTTATTTCTTGTAGCTATTAAACCATAAACAATAGCAGAGAGAACCAGCAGCCATTTATAAGGGATCAAAATCAGTGACAGGGAGGACAAACACTATTATTTGCAGACGATATAATTCTGTTTTTAAAGAAATTAGACACCTCTTTACCTGTATTATTCAACTTAATGAACATTTTTGGTACAATATCAGGATACAAAATATATATGCAGCATAATCATCACTTATTCTGCTTAATGAAAATGAAGACCAAGTACCTGATCGTCACATAAATACTTTTAAAATATCTAACAGTTTCACTTATCTGGGAAAAATAGTATTAATAAATTCTAAATGTGTAATGGATTCTACTGTCAAATCTTTAGAGAGATGGATGTCCTTACCTATCTCTCTCATCAGGTGATTGAATATAGTGAAAATGAACATATTACCCAAATTGACTGAGACTTGTCCTCAAAGACTTGAAACTTGATTTGGACTTGGAATAAGTGAGTTGAGCCCATCTCTGCTTTGTCTCTATTTGCATGCTGAGCAGGGGGGTGTCGCTCCTGACATGTTAGCTACACAACTAAAAACACTGGCTGTGCTTCTAACATTGGAATAAATATTACAGATATGCAAAATAGTGTTGCTCTGAGTTGCAACTGTTAGGTAACTTGTGTGTTATCTCTCCGGCTGCAAAACGAATTTACCTACAGATGCAAAGTAACCTGAACCAGACGTACATGAGCTGCATATTTGTAGGACATGTTATTGTGCTTTTAACGTCAAATCACATTATACAGCCTCTTAGTGTACAGCAGACTGGAGATGATCCTGAAATAAGCACCTCTATAACAAATAAGGAATGTAAAGTGGATTGTGAATTGGTTTAAATTGAAAAAATATATTCTGAATGGAGTTGTGAACTCTAGGATCAGAATGGAATTGACTATTGACAAGAAAGGAAGGAAGATTTACACCTCTCTAACTCTAACTTCTGTGAAAAGGGAAAGTTTTAAGCCTTTTCTCAAAGGTAAGATGTCTGCCTCCCAGATGCTAACCAGTAAACTGTTCTTAAGTCGAATGAACTGAAAACTGAAGGCTCAGCCTTACATATTTCTTAAGAGATTACAGGCCAGGTACTTGGTCACAAGTTATATCAGATTACTGTGTGGTTAAAGTTTCTGATGATGTGAAAAGCTGTAATACTGATACCTGTTCAGTGTCATTTTAATTTTTGTTGGTCTGCTCCTGAAAAAAAATGCTTCCAGTCTTGTACATGTGACCAATTTTTATTTGATTTTTATTTATCTCAAAACAAACAGTATATGTAATAGAGAGAAAAAAATGGCATAACTGTGATAAAGTGCAAATTCAAGAAGGGGCTGAAAGAAGCAAAACTTATCAAGATCAGCCCCCCTTACATTATCATATTCTCAAGATTCATAAAACATACAAAATCCATAAATCCTTACATTTTAGAGGATTAAAAAATGTAACCTTAAAATCAAATAAAGCCCTGATTATAAACATACTAACTAAAATCCTTTTTAAAGAGTATAAAATTAGCTGTCCAGTTCTTCATTGCTGACCAAAAGTGTTTGTTTTAAGATCCTTTATTCCATAATTTTACACCCCAGACAGAGGTACTCATAGTTTTCAGAGTTGAATGGATGGTAGGCTGTTTAAAATAACAATTCCCTCTTAGACTGTGTATTTCCTCTCTGACCATGAACACCATTTGGATGTTGCTTGGTAAAAACTTATCCCAGGCCCAAAACAAAATCTGATCCATTTTTATAAAAACCTTAGCTTTTGAAAGATAGAGGCATATCAGGATGATGCATAATTTATCCAGTATTATGCACAGACTAACAGAGACATATGGCTCTGGATTTGAGAGCGAGAGATTTCCAGGCTAACACCAGCAGTTATCTCCAATGAGGACTCTGTGATGAGCACAGGCACGCAGCACTGGCCAGGTGGCTCTTTGGAAGATAGAGCCAAAAGATGAAACCACCTCAGTGTCAGCATTTTAATTTGATCTGCCATGTGCACATATGTCTTTTAAGTCTGTGGGGAGTCTCTTATCCATTGATGTGCCTCGCCAACGGCCTGCAGTCGTACAGGTTAGCACTGCAGGCTAATCTGTAGTGAGTCAGGCCCAAAAGCCCAAGCCAAGTTGATGGCAGAATGAGTGATCTCCTCTCCTCTGATCCCCGGCCCTCGGATGCCCACCGTGTGCCAACTATTCAGCTCCTTTGTAATAGGTGCCAACATGCCCAGACGGATAGAGGAGGAGCAAAAAGACCCAAACAGGATTTGAGAAGCAGTAGTCCTCTTTTGGGCTGCAGGCTCAGTCAGTCAGTCCAGGACTTGCAAATGAGGGGGGCAAGGGAGGTGCTGCCTCCCACTCTGGCAGCTCATAGGAGCCTCCAGGAACTTCAAAAATGAGGAGGATATGTCAGTTATTTAACGACAAAGAGAAATAAAGTGATCAAGATAAGTTTTTTTTAATGAACACATCTACATTATTTTTATTTTTACACCCAGTCATGAAATTTATTTTAATTTTTCTGTAAAACACTGGACTTGCAAATATAGAAAAAACTGTATAGATACGGGCTCAAAAATAAATACAGTTAACCGACTTTAACTGCACTTAACATCCTCATATATGAGTCTGATTAGTAACACATCCTTTTCTATTGTCTGATCATACCAGCATCTTACAAACATACCTGGAAACAGTCTGGTCAGTTAGATAGATTTATGGGCTGCATTAGACACCGAGTAGAAATCATTTTATTGTGCTCTCTTGCCTCTAAAACTGATTGGAGTGTGCACTGTTGCTCCCTCTGTTCCTCAAAGCTATTAACAGACAGATTTGTAACCCTACCTCCTTTAAAGATGGAGGATTTGGAGTAGTAAACATTGAAACTTTGACTTACAACCAGTTTCTTACAAGTTTGATCTAGTGGGCTTTGCATTCTTGTTTTTGTGTGTGAGGTTTTACCGATACACATTGACAGTGATATGAATGCTTCATGACTGTTTGCTTTGGTCATAATGGAGGCAGCACAATTATTTTCAGATTAGTCAAATATTCTCAGAAATACAAAATGATTTTCAGAAATTTACATGCTTGCATTGTCAGTGTGACAATCCTGCTACACCAACTCCATTTGGTAGTGAAGACAACCTGGAGAAAACCTTGCTTTCCTTTTCTCTGCAAACGTTCAAAGGAGAAACTCTGCTTAGGAATAAAATGTATATTTTCAGCATGAGCATACCCGTGAAACTCAACATCTCGTGTATCCATTCAGTGTCAGAACAATCCCAGCGTCAGTGCTGTGTGAAGAGCCCTTAAGAGTGCTACGTTGACGATGGAGTTCTCGCTCCTCCTTTCTCCTCCACTCAGCAGCCTGCCCACATTAACTCTCCAGCCCATTCAGCTGTGATTAGAAAAGCCTCTCAGCTTCCAGAGTTTGCAATCATTTGACCATAATGAATTCCAATCACTCCCTCCTCCGACCCTCTGCTCCCACTTGTGCTTGACAAGTTATAAGTAGGAGAGTGCAGAATGGAGAGACAAAGAGCGCCAGGCAGTCGTAGAGAGTGAAGTGTTCAGCCTGAGAATAATACAACGCACATTAAGCCTGAGAAAAGGCTTGGGTTGAGTGTAAAGGAGAGTACAGCATTCACAGTTGGATAAAAAAAGTATATAGATTTGTGAAAAGATACCAATATATTTGTTGTTTTTCATCAGAAACAGCAATTAGAGCAGTTTAAGGTAACTTTACTATATTATATGATACTATAGATTCCCATGATTTAGTAACATAACAGTAATTGTGATGTTTGGACACCTCTTGGATGTGAAATTTACTATAACATATTATAATATACTATCAATCAATCAATCAATCAATCTTTATTTGTATAGCGCCAATTCATAACAAGCGTTATCTCAAGACACTTTACAATAGAGCACAAAGCTCTTCATATTATGGATACACATATATGCATAGATACATATATACATATAAAAACACACATATACATATATATATACAAATATATACATCCAACACCCAACATGAATCCATATAGCCAATCATGAATCCCTCCATCATGGCGGCAAGAAAAAACCTTCTGTTAAGCAGCAGGAAATCTTGAATGTGGACCCCAGTCTCATGATGAACAGCAAATCCACACGATGCTGTGTTGGGTGTGTGGGCAAAGGGAGGGAGGTAAGTGGAGATAAGTGGACTAAAGTAAGAACTAAAGCTAGTGACAGATCAATGGACCAATCATAGACCTGTCATCGTCAAATTTGTTTCTGCTGCAAACAAATTTATTAGAGGAGGATCCTCATGTCTGTGTGGTTGTGGTGAAAATTTTATAGAAGTATAATCAATAAAAGTCTTACTGAAAATAAGAATTTATGGTAGTGATGAACTCATGGGTGCCCAGACCACAAGTGCATCCCTACCATATTTGTCTCCGTTAAGTACAAATGTATTAATGGTAGACCTCTTGAGATGTGACACCTCATTTTCAAGAGGGATCTCATGTCCATGTGGAGCTAAAGATAGTTACTATAGATGTATCAACCATGGATAGAAAGATCATGTTAATATCAACATTAACAGCTATGATGATTAAGAACTGGAATGAGATGGCCAAATATGTGTTATGTCTGTAATTGTCGTTATTGAGGCTTCGTGACTCCACAGCAGCCGGCAGTCTCCACTGAGGATCCCAGGCCATCGAAAAGACAGGAGCCAGAGACGAGTACAGGAGCAAACAGAAAGGGGCAGAGGCAGATATGGAGAGAGAGTGTGAGAGAGAGAGGGATAGAGCCCAATGTGCCAGATCCCCCCGGCAGTCTAAGCCTATTGCATCTTAACTATGTGTCTAAACTATGGACTATGAGCTGGTCCCTAACTGAAAGCTTTATCAAAGAGGAATGTTTTAAGTCTAGCCTTAAAGGTAGAGAGGGTGTCTGCCTCCTGAACCGTGGTCGGTAAATGGTTCCAGAGAAGAGGAGCCTGATAACTGAAGGCTCTACCTCCCAGACTACTTCTAGAGACTGATGGAACCACGAGCAGGCCAGCAGAGTGCCTTGTGGTCTGGAGGAAATGTCTGTGCAATGTTATGTTAATGGTATGTACTAAACAGCATTTCATAGAGTGAATTGTTTTGATATTTGTCTGTTTAAATGCAGTTGGATAATCTCTGCTCCTCTTGTCTACGTGTTTGATGGTTTGTCAACATCAGTATGGCCTCGCGCTTTCATGAATGTGTTTGGAGATCACTGTGTGAATATACCAGATGAAGTGTAGGTACTTTTAAATGACTCATGATATAACAGGAAGAAACAATATTTAATATGCAGTCAGATTTTGTATTTTCAGACATATGCGAATTATGATTAAAATACTGAATTTGCTTACATCACCTTGTATAGATCAATAGATACTCTGGATACCCAAATGTGCAATATACCCATATGTGCAAAAACCTAAAAAAATTGTGATTTGTTTATGGTCAGAAAACAATGTAACTTCAAGCCTCTGACTTGATTAAAATAAATGTGAAAGACAAAACATTTGTCTGATCACATTACAGTTTTTCTTCAAAGGTTCTGCCCTTTCCAATCACTTTCCATGTGTTGTTGCTTAGATTTGAAATGCATCTCATGTACACACGAAACAGTCCATCTAATCTGGCAGGTTTGCCTAAAAATTAGCACAGAAAAAGTCCATCAGTCTCTGATGCCAAATATACTTTTTTTTTTTTTACAAGACTTACATTTTAGATGGAATATACAGTAATTCCTAACGCTCAATAAATGCATCACAACTAATATTTCCAGCTTTATCAGATTGAACATTTGCATTACAATCCACATTTAAAAGCATCAATCCAACTCTATGTTATTTATATGACTCTTTGAATTGAATTGTGGTTGGATGCCCTGTGCGGTAAGTCACTCATAAACACAGTTATTCCATAATTGTATAATCTTCATATCTGTGTCATATAAAATAAATGCTTAGATAGATAGATAGATGGATAGATAGACAGACAGACAGACAGACAGACAGACAGACAGACAGACAGATAGATAGATAGATAGATAGATAGATAGATAGATAGATAGATAGATACTTTATTTATCTATTAGGGAATTTATGGCCTCAAATGTATAATCATATACCAAATTGCAGCCCCCATGAAAAATGAGCTATGTGCTTGTGTTTTGGTCTGCTTGTTGTTCTCTACAGCCCTTTCATCAGTGTGTCACAGTGATGATGCTGACAGTGCTGTGGTGATGACCTTTCCCCATTGCCATGCCAACATGCCCAGGTCCCTCTGGCCAGCAGTGTCCCTGTCACCTATAATCAGCACCACAGTCTGGCCACCAAGCTGCCTTCTGAGTAAGGCCAGTCGAGACACAAAGACGAGTCAGGGTCTATTAAAATTTGCTGCCAAGCTGTGAATACCCCCTGTAGTTCACAAGATTATTATTAAAGCTAATGAAGATTAGGCCTGCAATGAAATTCACACTATGATGTTGGAATCTCTTCATTGTGTTTGCCTGAATTTAATGTATAAAGCTAATTAACACACATCTCACTGGGTTAAACAAAGATCAATCAATTTTGTTCCTACAGTAAGGTGTTAGAGAAAATACTTTCTGCTTTTAAATAAACAACACACCACCAGAGAGGTCTGACTGGACCATTTTATGATGACTGTGTTTTAATTGTGATATATATGTATGTATATATATATACACATATGTATATATAAAATGGCTTGCATCAAACTTTGTCAATGCATCACATACTCCTTAATGCAATAATAAATTCAATTTTTTTAATTAATAAAAATCTGCATTGCTTGATAGCCCACCCCAGAATGCTTTGTGCAGATTATAAGTGTGAATCAGGGAGTATTTCTCTCTTAGTATGCAAACCTTTTCATTGAAATGGAAATCCAGGTTTCCTGCTTAGTATACGCACCTCATGGAGTAATGCTTTACTGAATGGAGTCCTCATTTGAAGAACAGTAAGTAGTAAAAGCGAGTGGGAGTGACTAGCCTTGACTCACTGGTGGTTGTTTGTTTACTTGAGAGCCCCCTGGTGGCTGAATTTTATGTACTGTGCCTTTAAATGGCTTCTAACTGGCAGGAGCCTGGATGCTCACTCAGTCTCTTACACTAATATCACAGATTATGGAGATACTGAGCCATGTGTATGGCTGCCTGATCTATCACCAGAAGATGACAGATATATAAGTCCATGTAAGTGTGTGGGGGTGTGGGTGTGTGTGTGTGTGTGTGCGCATGTGACGCCTGACTGAGGCTGACAGTCCAGCCCACATCCTCAGGGGGTGGTTTGTTTGTGACGACTGTTGACTCATAAACACAGGCGCATGCTGAATGCACTGGTCTGTTCATGCAGAGAAGTTGTACATACATCCGCACAGATAATAAGTCAGCAAGTTCAAGTGAGGATACTATCCACAATCTTACATGTGTTTTTCTAAATATATTTATTGGGCATTTTGGCCTTCACTGGCATTGGTGAGACAGTTGATGGATTTGAAAAGGGGGAAGACACATTGGCATCAGGTGGGAATCAAACCTGTGCCACTTGCACAAAGCAAAAGCCTTCATATGTGGTTCATGCATGGTTGCGCCCCTTTCCACCCCCTGCCAAACCAGCACCCCAATGTTTACAATTTTCATGTTTAAAGTATTTATTTGTGCAACTTCATAAAGTTTAAATATGGTTATCTAAGTATACTGCTTTGGACATTTCCTACTGCTATTCATTTGCTTTGTGTCATATGATTTGTATTACAGAAGCAATATATTTTTTTTATTTATTTTTTATTCATCAAACTTAAAAAACAGAAAAAAAAACAAGCAACAATTAGTCAAGGCAACATAATGCATATGTACATTGGACATCTATATATGTCCTACACTAAACTTATACACGTGAATACATACACATATGTGCCACACTATACCCTGTTTGAGAAGGGACAGAATGAAGCTAAAAGCTTATCTAGTCCTGCCCCTTCCTTCCCTCAGATCCATTACAAAAACATAAATTATAAAAATATAAATATAAATATAAATTAATTAATACTTATATGAGCTTTTATCTCTTTTGAGCCCAGCTATTTCAAACATGCAGTATGCAGGTGCCACATTGACAAAAACGGTTTTAATTGTTGCCAACATTGAACCCTTACCAAATTTATTTTTGGTCAAGTAGCTGCAATTAAAAACAGAAAAACAGCCTAAGGTGACATTTAACAGGAGAGGTCCAAAAGTAATAAGTGCATATTAAGGGTAGATGTGGTTGGTGTTTCTCAAACCGTTATTTGTGTTTTGCTTAAGACAGAAGTGGGAGGTGCAGAGTGAGGGGAGTGGGCAGATCTTTTAAGTCTTTAGGACCTAAAAGAGCCCTGGCTCAATTATCACTGATCTAGCCTGTCACAGTGGCTCCTACTATTGAAGCAGCAGATAGTTTACTAGGCCAAGAGGAGGCTGATGAGTGAAGAGTTGCTTTCATTTTTGAACAAAACTAAACTTTCTATCTAGACATACTGTGGATGTGCACGAACAAAACATGCCACCAGGGATGAATGTAATATTTCCTCCTTTTTTTTCTCTCCCAAGCAATTTAAGCACCAACATTCTAACATAAAATACTCTTTTAATATGAGTTCACTAGGCAGTTCATACTTCACTAGATGTATGAAACTACACTACGCATGTAATAAATACATACTTGTTTTTTAAAATAAGTTAATGGTGCCAAGGGGTGGAATTATTCTTCAGTACCTTTTTTGTTGGTGATAAGTGCATTTTGAATGTATATAACAGTATACATAAAGTGTAGTAAGACTTACAACAGATGGCGTAGCAAAGCAGCTTGGGAGAGGGAGAGATTGATTGGAGTAAATGTGCAAGCCAATGATCTATTACTTTCTCTCTAATGATGTATGTACTTCCTATCTTCTGTGTATAAACATTCTGTAATTAGGAAGATTGTCTGGTAGTGGATGAGCAGCGGAGACAAAGCACAGGCACTTGAGAGATTTCTATTTTGTGCGGGTGTTTATCTTGTGTGGTGGGTGGGTGCATGTGGTCTTTGTGTGTAAGCGTGTGTGTATCTGAGTGAGTCATTGGTTGCTTGGCAGCAGTAGTGCTAGGTTCATTACCCTCCTAACGACAGGCTGATGGAGGTGCCTTAAGAGGCTCTCCTTCTCTCGCTCTCCTTCTGTTTCTCTTCCCCTGCTTTCATCTCACAGACACATCTCCTGCTGATTGCCATCTCTCAGTGACTTCACAATACTAATATTGAGAAAGAAAAGGGAGCAAAGCACTCTTGGTCATCTATACTATATTCAGCCTCACCTTATTTTTCATTCCTGCTCTGCCTGCATCATACTCTGTCTATTTATGAGTAAAATGACATGAACATGTGGACCAGAGATGGGCAACTGGCAGCTCAGGGTCAAATGCCGTTAATTACCTGTCAAATATCAATCTGCAAACATGAAGAATACGTGACCAATTCTGCTGTGAAGAACTCTACACAAACAAAAAATACATATGTGAATGACATACACACTCGTTTTCTGTCTTTACTATCTTCATGTCTCATCTTTGACTCGAGCATTTTATCCACCGTTCATCAAATATGAGTGTGTTTATTCAGCGCACTGGGGATCAACTGTGTGCCACACGGCAGAGCAAGCATGGCATACAGTGCTGTGATTGTATTATGACGATTACCGTGTTTCTGTGATCATATTCGTAATTGAAAATCAATTAATCAACCGGCACTATTCAGCAGTTGACTAAATTGTTTACCATTACTGTGTAGCGAAGCATGTAGAAGTGGCTGTTCAAAGTGACTCATCTAATCCGAGTGAGTTCTAGTTCAGCTGATTTCTCAGTGTAAGAAACAAATAAGATATGAAATATATGTGTTATCAAGCTCTTGTTGTGATTTCACTTTTTAAGTTTTACTGTCTAAACATGATGGCACTTCACTTCCTTTCTAAATAAATTCCTGTGTTTATTTTGAAGGACAAAATTAGAAACTTTTGGTTGTTAGCGTTATTAGCTTAACTTTGGAGAAACACTATGGTTAAAAAAGTGAATGAAAATACCTTAGGGCAGTGGAAAAAATGTTACGTTTGGCATAACAAGGTGCAGGTGACTTTTGACTTGTCCACTGAGCTGTCTGAGTGTGTTAACCTGAAATGAAGTAGCAACATCCTTACTTTTAAACAATGTTGGAGCAAGAAGCCTTGTGGTGTGTAGGACAGCACTGTGTGCTACTGTTGCGAATGGTCTTGCTTGGCCTGTTTCTGGGGGCTTTCTGCTCAGCCAGTTGTCACTAGTGTTGGGGACTGTATACCCCTGTTGTTGTGTATCTCTTACAGGAGGTAAAAGCTAGTATCCTTGTTATTGTCAAGAGTAGTCTGGCAGGGCTTTGAAGTTCAACCTGTCATACAGTAGACCCTCTTCTGCTGCTTGGTAATCAAAGCTTTTTGTATTTTCATGATTAACTGAACTACAGGGAGTGCACTGTATTTTTTAAAAAACATTTCCCTCTAAATTGTATGGTTTTATATCATTATTCATCATTTTTAATCTTACATTATATTTACATAATACACAGTTTTTTATATATTTTTCTTCCACCCCAGCAAACAAACAAGCAAACAAAATCTTTCTCTAACTAACTGGAGTTCAGTTTTGAAGCTGCTTTTGTCCAAAAGTCCTGAATGTGTGTGCATGAACTTATCGTATGAATGAAGCCACCAATATCCCTGTAACACTTGATACATACATACCAACTTCTTCAGATCCATCCTGTTTCTTAGTTGAGGTGATTTCTGAATCCTTTGCAGAATCCTTAATTGTAATTCTTTGCCCCTCTTGCACACCAATATGGTGTTAGCATGCTCCCATATAACTATCTTTGTAGTCTTGTCAATTTCAACTCCAACATCCTGAGACCACTTCTGCAACACTGCCTTTTCCCCTTTATTAGACTTATGAAGGGCTTTAATACATTGTTCCGCTATAAACCTATTGCTATGACTGTATAAAGTATTTCTTTAAAAGGTGCCATATTTAAACTGAATTTTGGCCCAGTTGGATTCTGGATAAAGCGTCTAACTTTCCTTAAAGTTTAGCTTTTGATTTAGCTCAACATTTTCATTTTTATCTTTGTTTGTATGTCTTTGATTTTATCTTTTGTTGGTGTCATTGATTGTTTTTATTAATATTTTTCTCTAATGTGTTTGCTCTTCCTTCACCATTATGACCTGATGTATGGTGTGAAGCACTCTGACATGACATAATGCTGTAATGTGCAACTCAAACATACATGCATACCCAAAGGTACATGTTCTTTAAGTAAAGCATGTTATGTTTTTTGAGTAAGTAACACTCTAATGTGTGTTAAGTACTTGTTCATGTTGTTGTTCATATTTTCAACAATCTTACCAACAGACTTAAGTTAGATATGGTAGCCTGTTCACAAGTTCTGGACCATCTGCACACCTACAGACAAGCTTTCTTAAAGAGACAGGCAAATGTTTAGGAATGGGCTGAGGTCTCATGCCCACTGAGAGCATGGGCTCTGCAGGTCAAATAACAATAGACGCACTTTTTAGTAGCCTATTCACCATGTGGTGAAACCAATACCAAAGTAGAGCTCCAGGCATATTGATCTCTATATATATATATATCCAGGATGTTAAATACTGAGACTGTCTAATGTTTTTTGTGTATGAAGGACCAGCCATAGAAAAATTTTATGATGTTAAGTGGTGTATATGACAGGGTTAGTATGATGTCTTTGCTAATTACCTCCGCCAAGGAGGTTATGTTTTTGCCGGCGTTTATCTGTCTGTCTGTTTGTTTGTGTTCAAGATAACTTGAAAAGTTCTGAACAGATTTGGATGAAATTTTCAGGAATTGTCGGAAATGGGATATGGAAGAACTGATTAAATTTTGGGGGTGATCCGGATCACTGTCTGGATCCAGGAATTTTTTAAAGGATTCTTTAACATTGCCAGATAGGACCATTTTTGCCAAAGTGGACCGAAGCTGCTTGGCGGAGGTCTGCGCTCTCTGAGTGCTTTTCTAGTTAACAAATCGTTTGTTTAATGTATGCTGTAATTATGTAAACCATACATCTGCCTTTTCAAACAGATCAATAAGACGTGTTTGACCCTGTGCTAAGCATCTGGTCAGTTCGTCTATGTATCTCTACACTTGATTACGCTTTTACATCACCACTAATATGTGTGAACAACTGTTCTGATGAAATTATTTACTCCACTGGTATTTGTTTGCCTGTATTAAGGGAACTTCCTTCTTTTAAAATAGAAGTGGGAATGAAGAGTAAAGTGTGCAAATTGTTCCTGTGAGCTTACCGTATATTCCGGACTATAAGTCACACTTTTTTTCATAGTTTGGCTGGTCCGGTGCGACTTATAGTCCGGTGCGACTTATATATGTTTTTTTTCTCCTTATGACGCGTTTTTTGACTGATGCGACTCATACTCTGGAATGACTTATAGTCCGGAAAATATGGTACTCATTTTGAATTTGTTTCACAGGAAATTTCAACACAGCTCTGATGAATACATTGAACATATCATGAATTGGATTTTAATGCAGAAACTCATTCATAAACATGAGTCCTGTCTCACATGTTTTCATTGAATCTGGTGTTTTAACATTGAAAACAAAAACTCCCACAAACCCTGGCTACTTCAGTAAGTCATCAAACTGTCTTTTGTTATTGTTATCTTTGACAGACCCCGGAAGCAGCAATGCAATGTTGAGTGTGTGAGCTCTAAAACAGTCTGCTCTTTTCAATGCATACAAACACACAAAAATGCTTGGAAAAGCATAACCACATCCAGCAAATGCCCTTTAATATGCTCTATATATAACATACAGACACACAAAGTGTGCCAATATCCATGTCAAAATCCAATTCAAATCAAGAGCTCTGTCTGTTTTTGTGTTTCTGTCATTTACATGAAAAGAAGTGGTGCAGGAACAAAAAGGCCTGGCATGCCAACCTGCTCTGCTTCCCACAGATAACATTCACGTATTAATTTGTTCCCGTCATAACACAGCCAGATTGTACATTTAAAGCCCATGTCAGCTGATGGCAGTTGCCTCTATTCATTTCCCAGTGAAATGAGGGGGCTGAAATGCCCACCGCTCTGAGAATTCAGCCGAGAATTAAACAGTGATGGTCGCAGAGAAAAGAAAAATGAGGCAAACAGTCATTTTTCTTGTATTTTTCTAGTATGCACTCAGACCTTTTTATTTCTAATTAACCATCTGGTCTGTGTTGTTCAAACTGCAGTGCAGAATGGTTTTAATGGGGTAAAGACAAAGATTGAATATGGCAATTGTCCTGTGGTGCTTTCTTTGAGTCTTCATGTGTTTTCTTTCAACATGGAAAAAAAAACATTTGGGTATCTTGGAGACCAGTTCTTAATGGGACAGTTTCTTTAAGACAGGGAAACATTGGATGAGTATGTTTGGTGTTCATTCTGTTGAAGTGTGCGAGCTATCTTGCCAGCCTAAGCACAACATTATGGGCAGGCTGGGCAGAGTGAAATAGAGCAAACATCATATTTTGATATTTATTATCAAAATGGAAAATTGGAAAATAAATTTCTCACCAATGGCCTGATAAAGTTGGAAAATACATATATTAGGGCTCCAGCAGAGCATTAAAAAGTCATAAAGGTCTTTAATTCTTTTTTTTTTTTTTTTTAATTTAAGGCTGTAAAACGTCTCTAAAAAGGTGTATTTTTTCTAGTGAGAGGTAATTAATGAAGACACTGACTTAGACCACCCTTATCAAATCTATTTAGGGTTATTCAAGGGCCATTTACAGGAAAAAATAGAAACAATAGCAACAACTTGATGTTTGTACAGTATGCATTTCAAATTTCCTCCTCAGTCAATCAATCAGTCTTTATTTAGATAGTGCCAAATCACAACAACTGTTATCTGAAGACACTTTACAAAAGAGAAAATCAGTGCCATACTCCTCCTTTCTGCTTTATTAAAATGTATTTTATTTTTATTTATTTATATATATTTGAAGAGAAAGCACACCTTTTTCTTATATTTTTTTTTATATTTTATCATTTCATTTTTTATATTTATCTATTTATACAGATGTATTTCACAGCCCTGTTGGGCACCTTTTATAGAATAGTGCGGGCATACTAAAAACATCTTTTGTAAATACTGGAAAAACGAATGTCATGACTAATCAAAGCAGGAGGAGTTCATGTTCAGGATTTAAACAAGTGATCCAGATCTAATGCGTGTACAACTGTTGTGTCCAAGTGTAAGTGTTTGTATGCCTCTTCGACTTATGTGTTCCTTTGTGCCCTCCCCTACATTGCTATTTATGCTGAAGGCATAATATTTCTGGAGCTGCTTGTAATGATGTTTTGTTGGAGGCCTTCTGGCTCTGCTCCATTTGTTTCAACCCATTTTGCTCTCACATGAACCCACGCTCACACACAAACACAATGCACTGTCTTTGTAACCGTTCAGCCGCACTCATCTGTGTGATATCCTGTCCTCCCCTCCCTCACTCTCCCTATCTTTCTCTGCCTTCTCTCATTCCATTAGTAAGGGATTTTCAAGGCCCTGGCAACACAAAAGCCCATTTTCTCCATTTTCCCCCGGCGGCCTCATCATCAGGATTCAGCCGCAGAGCCTCAAGCTAATGTTTTTAATTCAATTCTAGCAATCCATATCTAAGCTTCCTTCCCCCCTTACTCTTCTCAGATGGGTATAGGGAAGGACTGAGAAAAAAGAATCAAACATATATGTATTGTTATGATTCTGTGTGTGTTCGGATTTGAGCCTTTTCTTTGACCTCAGGGCTCACAACTGGCAACCCATGATAAGATGTCACGCTGTATCCTCTTGGAAAACAAACAAAAAACAAACCTGCATGTATTGTAGGGCTGGGAAATATGGACCAAAAAAATAGAGCCTGATTTTTTTTTTTGCTTAATGGTGAAAGAGGCTTTTGCTCATTTATTAATTGACTTAATTCTGGTAAACCCAGCCCTCAATATCAGCAAAAATTAGAATATTCAAACACCTAGTGAGGTCTACTCGGGCTTAATCTATAAGTCCTGATCATTTACACAAGAAATCAGTGCACATGATGAAGACGTACTGTGTGACCAAGAGGACACAGTTAATGGAGCAGACAGAGGCCAAGCAGTCTGAGTCCTGCAACACTGTAATCATTTCAAAACCAACTTCACACCCTGTGATGTAAAGGGCAACATCTTGAGAAATACCAGCACAGTGGCACACAGTTATCAGCAAGTTATCGTGCTTAGACTTAGGCATCAAGCTAAAGAAGAACACATCGTCAGTGGTAAAGAACTTCACATGAGCACATCTTGATTTTGGTGATAGTTTGTTCAATGTAGTGGCTTACGTTTTGTACACCGCTGCAATAGTGCCAGCCTACTAAATTATCTGATTGGCCCTCCAGTCATCTGTCGGATTTGCTTTTGAAAGGTCCTGCCCATTCCCAAGCACCCAGCTGTCATCGGGAGAGACCCTGAGCCGGTCGCCAGTCGATCACAGGGCCACATTATATATATATATATAGACATATATATATACTGGACTCAACACAGCCTCTCAACACTCAACAATGATCAGCTTAAATGATGCTCTGATGTGCTGATGAGCTTATCCTACTTCATGACTTTCCAATAATAAAAAACACTTGCTTCTTTCAAGAGTCTGTGTCTTACATTTTGATGCACACTGCAGGTTAGGTTTAACTTGTGTATTTCTTTGTTCGTCAATCAGTTTTTAATTGAATAGTGACAAATTACCATTTTAGACCAGGATGCCAACTCGTAACAATCTATCTGTGGAAAGCCCCGATTTTAACCCATATCTTGTAAAATCTTGTTAAATTGCCAGGCCTTACCATATAGAAAAGTTATCATTTTTTCCAAACAAAATTAAAAAGCATGTCTGGCCACAAAATTGTGATGTAAAAATACTGTCAGAAGAGATATACAGGAATAAATAAGGAATTGGAGGGATCGTGACCAGTGGTGAGAAAACTTGGACAAAAGGGGCAAAACAGATTTCTGTTAGCTTGCCTTCTGTCCTCTTGTGCCGGAGGCGAGCCATGCCACTGACTATTTGTACACAACAAAACACAAATAGATCTGGCCTTCGCTTTACGCCTGTTGAACGAGAGAGCTGTCTGGAGGAAGAGGAGGAGGAGGAGGAGGAGGAGGAGGGGGTAGGGGTGAGCCAGGCAACAGGCAACCGTGTGTATAAACACAAGAAAGTGTGTGTGCAGTGGGATATAATCATGCTCCAGTGCCTATGGAGTGCAGTCATGTGTGCAATGTGTTTTTATGAATTAATAAAGGCGGTATTTGAAGCGAAGCAGGGAGAGATGATGGAGGGAGAGAGAACACAGGAGGGAAATGGAGGAATAAAACACTAAGAGTAAAAAAGAGAAATGAGGAGCACAAACAGAGAGAGAGAACAAGAGAGAGTTGTGTTTTTTTGCCAGCAAATAAATCTGCAAGCCAACTGCAGAGCCAGTCAGCCAAACAGAAATCTAGCCTCTACAGCATCCTGCACTACTGTACTAACAAACACATGCACCCACACACACCTGCAGAAGACACACACACCCTGTCAGTCCAGATGACTATCATTACCCAGGTAAATACATCTGGCCATAGAAGCCAGGCACACACTCATCACTCCTCTTTCTGGTGATGTGATTTTTCTCCCTAACCTTTTTCACGCTCCACCTCCTGCCCATTACTCTGCTCCCCCAGCCCGTATGCAGACACACACTTTGCACGAATACATGGCAGAGAGACAGATGGAGGGTGGCCATGCTGCAGAGATTCACCTGCCTCATCAAACGGGCAATTATTTCTGCACAATCATATTTAAACTGTGCTCCAGCAAAAGGCACTCACAGAGGTCAGTGCATTTGGATGAGTGTCTGGCTGCTTTCGACATTGTGTACTTTGCATAATAAACCCAGTATGTGTACCTTTCTTTAACCTACTTTTGTTTGAACTGAATGTGGTTTATCTCTAAAGCAGGTACTTAAGAGCCTCTTTGGATGAGAATAAACTTCACCTTGTCAGCCTCACTTCTAGCAGCCTTCACAATACTTTTCAATATGGTTGATGACTTGTTTTATACTTTAATCAAAGCATTGTTGGCAATAAACTACAGCTTCCTTGCAGACTGCATGATAGAAGCTTTGAAAAACTATATTTTTGCACAAAATGTTGTGATTTTCCTTGATGCTGCGGAGGCTTCATCTTAAGGTGTCTTTCTGATCTGTAGAGCCGAACTTCAGCTCCAGGCGCCTACCCTTGTAAAAACATCGTATAACCTCTCTTCCTCATCTGAAGGGTCTTGGCAGAGTTGATGTTTTTAAATTCATCTTTAGAATTTTGCTTTGGCATCGTAGACACATCAGTCCTTAGTGTCACTCACGCACACGTGCTGCCCTCTCCTTCCCTCAAAAGAGCCAGAGGGTGCGTGAAGATATCAGCAGGTTTGTGTATAGATGAAGAAGGGATGAACAAGACGGCTTCTCAGACTCATTTCAGTGATTTTAGTCTGACAGCCCAGTAAAATCGGGCTTGCGACCCATTTTGGGTCAGGAACCATACTTTGGGAAAGACTAGTTTATAAAAAAATGATGCATGATACCTCCCTGCTCTCTTATGTAACCCTCCAGCTCCTCTGTATTTCTATCAATTTCAGCTCTATGTGTATTTTTTTCAATCTTCTCTCTATTTGCCCCCTCCCTCTGTTTGACAATCTCTCTCTGGCTCTGGCTGTCTCCCAGGGGTCTGCTCCACCGATGAGTCCCCCAGTTACAACATCACTCATTGATTTAAGAACTGCCATGGGCATTGATCTGAAACAGCCATGCTCCTCGCTGCAGAAAAAGTCATTTCTGCTTGCTAGGCTGCTAATGACATGATGAAATGCACCCTGCTGCTCCTGCACACATTGACAGATTCACTCCATGAATCACTTGTGTACAGAACTTCTTAAATGTTTACTGACTACATGGGTATATTAACCAAAAGTAGTGTGATTTTTCTCACTTCCATAGTAGCTGGAGCCAGGCATCAGTGTGACTCATATTTGTATTCTAAATTTAAAGAGGGTATCAAATAGTCCCACTTCCAAAGACAAGTAATGGTGCTGTGTCGCAGTTCTGGCATGCAAAGTATTTCACAGCATGATCCTCTACAGTACGTTAAGAAGTAAAACTGTCAAGTAGGTGGTGTTTGTGTTTCTGTTTTGGTGGATTTTAAAGGTTAGAAAGTAAGTGTGAAGTAATCTGAGGCTCATTAGCTCACAAGACACTGTTGATACCTGTAGTTTGTTAAAAATATTTACTGTGAAACTGTGGCTCTCTGGCTGCAGTGTCATTTCTTAACAGTTTTCCCCTACAGCAGAACACCCATTCATCCATTTTCTATACCACTTAGTCTGCTTATACCTGCATTTGTTTTTTATTTGTTTGTGGGTCTGTAATTGTCAATGTCCAAAATGCACTTTTTTGTCTTTTTGTTGAAGTGGTGTTTGGACAGTGAGTTTGTGCTATGGTTTTGTATCTACCTGCCTAAAGACAACAGATGAAATTTAGATATTTTGCTTATTTCTGCATATTTACATTGATGCTTAGTCCCAGTTAGTGGATTAAAATGCACTGTCCTAATTCAAGAAATTAAATAGATTGATAAAAGTACCCCTTTTTGCTTCAGGGAGGCTGTAGCCTACTCAAGCTACATTGCGTGAGTGGCAGGGTATACTCTGGACTAGTCACCAGTCAATCACAGAACTGACATAGAGAGACAGACAGTCATTCGCATACACACTCACGCCTACAGGTAATTTTGAATCACCAGTTACCCTGACAACCATGTTTTTGGGGTGTGGGAAGAAACTGAAGAGACCAGGAGGAACCCATGCACCAGGAGAACATGCAGACTCCGAGCAGAAAGGCTCTGCCCAACCCAGGAGTCAGACAATCTTTTTGCTGTGAAGCATCAGCACCACCTTATGCACCACCTTGTAGCCCTTAAAGAACATTCAGTCTGAAACGTCTTTATTTAATAAATTGCACTGAAGTTAAATTTTACATAGGAATGATCTCTTTAGAGCAGAAATGTATTTAGGCGGTTTCACATAACATTTTAGAAAATTGCCTTGAAAAATAAACAGTATTGATGTGATAACTGTGGCCCAAGAAAACAATTGAAACACCTGTTGTTTAAGATTAATGGAAATGAAGCACCCTGTTTGTCATGTTGACTTTTTGATTTCTTAAGAAATATCTCAGCAAGTGTCATCTCACAGGCTCAGATGGATAGCACTTATTTTATGACTTTAAACTGAAATGGAAACATCACATGGCCTTTATCCTCACTGCTGAAGTTATTGAAGAGTGGTAGAGCATGCATGTCAGGTTTTAAATAGCATAAATATAAGGGAAATACTGCTCTTCAGTCTGCTTATCTGCTCCATTTAGCCTACAGCCCCTCAGGGAATCATTATAATTAATTCCCATTTAGAAGCGACCTCGGTTCTTTTACACTAAAGAAGGTATTAAAGAGGCATTTACACAACCACTCTCCACATCCTTGCTGTAAGTGCTGTGTGTACTGAAACATTTCTGGTAGGAATGCTAATTATTCAAAGGGAAACATTAGATTCATGCACACTGTGTTATGTTTAGGTTGTTGATAATGCTGACAGGCTGTGACTGACAACAACTGAAGTAGGTTATGTGGTTGTTTCATATTCATGTGTTCAAGTCCTGGTTTTGTGTTTGTGCATGTAAACACAGTATCCTTCATTCAGAGAGCAGGATACTACAATATCCTGGTTACTCGAAACTCAGTTTTACTACCTGGGGAACTCCATTAGAAACCTGGATACTGTGTCATTTATACACCTCATCCTGGTTTCTGATCACTTTCTCCAACAATCAGCAAAACTCACAGGGGGTTTCTTCACAAATGACACGCTGTTATCAGAAACCAGGACACACATTTACATATCCACAGGTAAATTAATATACAGGTTTCTCTGTTCATGTAAATGCCATATCCTGGACATGATTACAACCAGGATACTGCTTAGATCCAGAATACACAAATCCATGTAAATGAAAGCTACTTAATTCAAACTGGTAACACATACGTTTGGTTATATTTTAACCCACAGCTACCATGGGCAGAGAAAAGGGGACATCAAGCCGCGGTGGGCAATGAAAATTGAGATGAAGTAATAGAAACTGTTGCTCTGCCTCTCACAGGTCCTACCTAGCTTACTGCTCCTAGTCAGTCATTGACAAATAATATGCATATGTGACTGCTGTCAGTAGATCTGTAAGTACATGGCTGATGCTTCTTAGTGTCCCATGCAATAAAGTGCATTTCTTGTCTGATGGCTAAACTGTAAAAACTGCCATGTTTACTCTTCACAGATTATCTGTGTGTTTAGTCTGTATGTTCAGTGACACCTCCTATTGTGCAGAGGTAAAAATTAATTAAATTAGCCTGTTGTGTGTTCTCAGGAGGTCATGTTTTTCTGTCATAGAGAGGTGATAAATGACACACTAAGCACACTTTTATGTGAGCATGTACACAGCCTGAGGCAGAGAGCCTGCTTTGAAAGAGAAAGTTCATCACCACCTTTGTGGGATCCAATTTCTCTGACGGAGCTTAAAGCTTTGTTGAGCCTGCTTACCCAAGAAAACCCTGAGTATGTTGTATGCTCCTCTGTTTGGCTAGTATCTGTGCTGGTAGATACATGCAGGGATGTTTGCTTTAAAACCACTGTGACTTCAAGGTGATCATGAAGTGTTGAAGAAACTTTGAAGGAGAGTGTTGTGGTATTGATGAGCACGTTGGAAGGGATATCCATTAGTGGGAAGTGGATGAGTCTCTTTCCATCCCACACACAGTCCAGCCAATACCCTTATAGTGGTTTCCCTAGAAACCACAGAGGAGAGAAACATGTGACACACAAATATTTAGGCACACACACAATGTTTCTCAAGATCGTAATCTTCAGGGTTATGTCCTGGAGTCCGTCAGAGTGGGGAATACAGAGGCCCATCATAGGGGGGATAAGGAGGAGAGGAGTGTGGTTTGGGGGTGGAGGGGTGGGGATTGAATTATGCATGACAGCAGCCTCAGCCTGGCCCTCTCAGATGGATTCATTATGGGGGCTGGCCAGGTAATATAAGGACTGTCAGGGAAAATGCAAGCATAACAGTGGAAGTAGTAGCAAATGAAAGTAGGGTGTGTAGGTGTGTGTGTGTTGTGTGTGCTCCACCTGCTTCTGCCCTGGAGCAGCGGTGGAGAGGTGACCCTGCCATGGTAATAATGTGCTGAGGATTACAATTTGATTGAACTGAGCCACAAGGGTTGTTTCCTGCCCACTCTAATGACAGCTTGTTGCTGCTGGGACTGCTACACACAGCCCACTTGACACACACATAAACACCACTTCTCTCACTCCTGCTCTTTTACTCTCTCACTGTTTTTTTTTTTTCTGCAGTCACTGGCAGCTGAAGAGATGCAAAACAGAGTGAGAGGAGATAGTTATGAGAGTTTAGAGGGAAGACGAGGAGGAGAAGAGACAGGTGTGTGAGCTGTTTGTAGCTTGAAGACACATTTAGAGAGAAAACGAGAGGGTTGGTGGGCGACTGAGAAACTGATCGTGGAGACGGCAAGAGCATTAGAGAGAAGTTTGAAAGTGGTTGTCTGGGCAGATAAGTGTCAGGAGAGCACAGCTGACATCCGAGGTACCTGCTGCTTGCCTTGTCTGCCTGTCTGAATTCATTGATTCACTGCTTCACTGAGCCCACAGCAGCTGACTGAGCCCCTGCTTTGCAGAGGAGAATTTTTTCCTAACTGATCAGATGAGTTCAAGCAGTGTTCATCCCTTCAACAAAAAAATGTGAGACAAAACATTCATCAGTTACCCATTAAGAATGAAACAATCACTGGCTAAGTAGGTTTTTCATTATTGAAAACTGTGGATGTCCCTCTGCAAATAATTTCAAATCTGGCTTAAACTGAATATAAAGTGTTAAAGTTATTTACACTTAGACAACAGCTCAAATTGAATATGTAGCATGGGATCACGGAGTCAGCAAGTAAACAGTGTGGATTTGGTTTGGATAACATTATCTCTTTTATCCAGGTCAAAATATTTCTGATTGGGTTGTTCCTACAGGATGCTATTGATTCTGTTTGTTTCTTTAAAAAACTTTGTTAAGGTCATTTTAGCAGCAATGCAGTAGCCATTAAAAGGGGCCACATGAACAGTAAGACAGAGCATTTGACTGGGGTTGCAGGCTTGTACTGACTAAAAAAGAAAACACAAAGAATTGATTTAACAAACTTATCAACATGGTTGAGGCATTTTAGTTGTCAGACTTTAGTCACAGAAATGGCTAACTGTGTGTATTCTTTGTTAAACCTCTGAGATCGCGTCGCCCACCCAAGCCTTGTCGCTTGTCCATAAAATAGCTCATTTTGTCACCATCGCATTGCTTAGTGACGTCACACCCGCTCAAGTTTCACCGCGATCATATCGTATCAGGTATCATATTTTTGTATTAGCCGACATTATATCAACTGTATCCTTTTCACTCATGTACCAACCGTAAAACTCAGCTGACGCAGAGGAAGGACAGGACACTTCTGTTGAATAAGGCGGAACTAATGTACTGACTAACTCATGTTTCCACACAGACATGGATTATCACTCTGATGTGATCCGGAATAAAAACAGTTGTTGTTAACCCACACAACACTGATTGGCTGTCGCGGCACAGCCACACGCGATGTCGCCTGAAAAGTCCTAATTTTTCAACTTTTCTTTTTTTTTTCTTGATACTTTGATGTTGCCCAGACACATTTTGATTTTAATAGTTATTTGTCTCTGGTACCATTGACCCCAGTCGTGTGACTTGATGCCCTCTGAATTTATGTACATATTGTGTGTTTCATTTTTTTTTGTGTGTATGAGATTCTTGAGCTGTCAACCAAATCGTCTTTTGAAGATGATGAAGATTCCCTGACCTTGATCTCAGGTGTTATCAATATTGTGCATCAACTTGTACTTAAATGTAGTAGCTTTGGCTGTCCTTGGATTAAAAGAAACTGTTAACTTCAGTTGCGGCTGCTGCTGGGAATAGCACACAGACACAAGAAATAGGCTGCCACAGATCCTCTTGAGTGGCAGTCATGCTCCTTATCCACAACATTTTGTCAAGTCATTTTGTTAAAGATATAAATCCATCATCAAAGTATGTGTCTAAATTAAGAACAAAAGCTAGCTTACCAAACAAGGTGGCTTATGGAACCTTTGTGATATATTTAAGGTTGGCTCAGTGAAAGAACCACAAGGCAAATGTACATAAAATGAATTAATGGTGTGTTTGAATGTCACATGAAGGAAAAGAAAATTGAAGTTTTGGTAAGAAACTTGCATTAATTATTGTTATGGAGGTGTAATTTGTTTGTTTTAACCAGCTGCATAAATTTTGTTAAAAATGTAATGTTGTTGGTCAGTTTTCCCATCATTTTTTTAGTCCTACTGAAGTATTGATAGTACATCAGTATAATTAAAACAGATTTTTAAGTATTTCAGAAACGAGTGTACTAAGAAAGTATAGATGTAGAAAGACGATTTGAATGTCATTTTTGTTGACTAAATTTATTCTACAAAAAATTGAAGATAAAAATGAAGCACTATCATTACACTCATTTTTGTCTAAAGACTCTCAGTAAATCTGAGACAGCTTCCGAAATCATCACTGATTTAAAGTGCTGTTGTGCTTCTTTTATCTTTGTTTTTAGTGCAAAAAGCTGAAAAAATGAATTGTCTTTGTGAGGCGGCCACAAATATTTTCTTTTTTTTATCCTGCAAAAGACAATAAAAGATATTTATCTACTCGCACTCTTGGATCCAAACAACCCATCTTGTCGCTTCTAACTACCTGCTGTTGTTGCAAATGCATGTAATTAATTAGACAAATGTGATCCTGTCGTCAAGGATAATTGTTTGTCAACGCACCAAGAGGCAGAGCAGAAGCCAGCCAGCCAATTAGACAGACAGACAGACAAACTGTCAATCAGCTAATTAGACAGCCAATCAGTCAGTGAGTGAGCACACTGCAGCTAGTGTAGAAAGATGTGCTCAGATCTGTCACTGCCAGAGACGTCTCATTTTATCACAGGAGATACACCATAGCATCACATCAGATGTTCAGGACTTCAGATGCACTAATTAAGTTTTATTTATTTATTTACATTTCTGTGCAAGGTGATTATGATAGTCTTTGATGCATGCTATTATTCTGAGATTTATCAATATTTCTTGAATTGTGGATTATAATGTGTCCTTCCAAGGTCAGACAATGACTTTAATTTCCCCTCCAATGAAAAGAGACTGGGTAGATTCAAGAAACTGAGCAAGAGAGATGTGAGGATGGATTATGTCTGTTCACCAAATCAAAGAGCACTGATTCTCCACACTGAGCTGATGCTTTAAATCCAGTGTTTTGATGTCACGATGAAGGATCACTCCCTTAATAGTCCCCGTTTTAATGACTGCCCACTGCACTTATAGTACTAATGATTACATTATGCCGTCTGCAACCATTTGCGAAAATCCTTAGTATGCCAAAAATACTCAGATATCACACTGATTCAGGAAATATCAGCAATATCCATCAGACTGGTCTGCATTGCATACTGTTTCCCACAATGCAAAGTGCCAACAGGTCAGAAGTTAAAATGGGGAACAGTAACAGTGTTACATGCATGGCAACAGCATCAGCATTATTATTAGCATTGGCATTTACTCTCTTAGATCAACAGGGCGGTAATGCAAATTAGACCTTTCTAAATTTAAATTTATGATTTGTTAGAAAGCACGCATTTCTCAAGATAATTTATAGGTGTGAGAATCATGAGTATAAATCACTGAAACGATTTTTTAACAGGTCCTTGAGGCTTATTTTCCTGGCTGCAAAACTGCAACCTGGCAACTTTACCAAGAGCCCAAGATCTCTAGAATGCGAGTTACCGAAAGCAAGTCTGCGTGGCGGATATTTGTGTCTGATTCAAGCAGCTCTATCAGGAAGCAGGTTATGTAGGTTATACCTAGACAAAACTAGTTAGGCCTTCATAAGTGTACCTAGTCTGAGCAACGTGATCTGACCTTTGAAACAGAGACCCCAGAGCTGCACATACAGGAGTCAGCGGGCTCTTACATAGTTCGTAAATAGATGTTGTATAATTTAGCTACGCCAACCATCAACCAGACTTCCGTTCACATTTGTTCTCAACACCAGAAACAGAAATCGGCTGATTGTTTTCGGCCACACACTTGTATACTGACAAAAAACCCAAATTTTAATTAAAATGAAAATAGCCCTCTCAGTTGCCTTTTGCCTTATAAAAGTAATCATAATTTATTCTAACCAGAGATTGTGAACTATTTTCAATGTTTTTATTTTATTCAGCCTTTATCCAATCAGGAAAACCTTCCTGAGACTTAAAATCTTTCTGAAGCACCTTCTGACCAAGATGGGCATCAGCACATTTATCAATATTTCTCACTACCAATGAGCAGCAAATGCAAACACAATACAAGAAGCTTAACCACATAAAAAAGGGAAATAAGAAGAAAAGTAGCAAATCCATCAGTAAAAAAAAGAATTGCAATAGAATGTGGTAGATCATCTATTGCCAGATTTGTTTGTGTCCCAGTAACTTTACATTTTTAAAGCATCTTGTGCGTCCAGCTCTTTAAGGGTGAGCCTTCACTCTAGGGACTCATGGCTTTGAGTACACTTAACATCAAAGTCTGGGTCATTTAACAAGTGTGAAAACAAATGTATTTATACTCTGGCACTGAACCCTAGTTCACCTGCTGAGGTAGTCCCCGGCAAGATTGAAGTGTACTGACCTACGGTGGTTTGACACTGCATGCATGGCACACAGGCTGGAGATGTGAACGCCAACATCTTAGAGTATTCAATGTACTGTGAGTGGGCATTATTCTTTGTGCAGAGTTATAAATGTAATTCTTAATGTCTACTGCGCTTCACATACTGTCACATTTTCACAGCACAAGCTTGTTCCTTACTTGGAGCTGCGCAGTCAGTGTGAAAGTAGCAGGAGGATTGTTGTTGGCCCCTTGTTTTGGTTGACTTGCAGATCAGCTGAATGCATACTGCCATCTGGGTGAGCTCAGGTGCAACACAGACAGAACATTCAAGCCCAGTGTGAAAACACCCAGAGTCTTAGTTTTGTTGTAATTTCTGTCAAGCAAAGGGCGCAGCAAGCTTGAACACCTCTTTCCCCGTTTACTTCCACCTTTGGAACACAGAAAGAAAAGATGGTTAGGGTTTTTCTGTTTTTTCTTTGTCCTCAGACAGTGTTGTTTTACAGCAGGTAGTTAGTTTCTTCAGTGCCTTCAGGCCTGAAGTTTATTGTCATGTTTGGAAAGTAAGCAGCCGTAGACAGAACAACACTCAGCCTCTGAGTAATCAGTGTGGATTGCATATACAAACAGAAATCAAAACCGTTAAACAAAGGCTATGATCCATTACTGAGACATGATTAAGTAAAACTAAACAATCCCATGTCTTCATTATCATACTGCTGTTCAGAGTTACACTGCGTTTAAAAAAGTGTTCAGCTGGCAGCGGACTTTTCTCTCCGTTTATTTTTGAAGTAATTAGCAATTTCCCAAGAACAACTCTCAACAACACTTCCTATAAATCTGAACAAAAGCATGCTTGCAGCAGCATTGCGAGTTAGTATCAAATGACACAGAACCAACTTGAGCAGAAATGGTACTGTTGAACTGTACTTCAGAAATCACATTGATTCTCTGCTCTAAGCAGCAGAGCTTTTCTCTCTTCAATGATCCAAATCTACAGTTGGAGGTCATGCCACTGCTTTCAGCCACTCTTCAATGAAATTATAACAAGGCCCAATTATTTACACAAATCCCCCTTAAATGTCCCTAATCTCTTTTGTTACACAAACTGTCTGCAGTGTTTTTTCCAATTTCCACGTGTTGATTTATTCACTGGAAATAAGCTTTAATCCCTCTCTTGTGGCAAGGTTTTTCCTGAATGATTAAAAAAACAAGAACAAGAGCAAGAAAAGGGGGCAAAGTACTTTACAAACACTTTTTAGTAATGGAACTAAATCTCTGACAAAAGTGTTTCTGTTGGTAATGAAAATACTTGTAAGATATATTTTTTTAATTAAGTACAGAGATTGAAGTTATGTGCTCAATTTCAGAAAACAAGTGGTAATCACAAAACTTACGAAAATCTTATGATGTACAGTAAAGTACCAAGGATTTGTTATAGGGAAACAATCTTTTCATTATTTAATTTCATTTAGTTAGTTTGTCCTGTTGTCCCTCAAGAGACTCTTGTCAGTTATATCTCCAAAATAGTAAGAAGGCAGAATTTGTGGTTTTATAATTAGGCAACAAGAACAGAATTGAAATGGGATAAACACCACCAAAGCTAATGTTGGATTCTGAAAATGATTAATCTCTGGAAACTAAATGACCAACACAGCACAGTTTTCTGTTCTGTGCTTTTTGTCAGTTACCATAAAGAGAAAAAAACAGTAAATGTCAGATAAAATTCCCTCATGGAAGGAACTTCAACAAAAACAAAACAAAGGGGAGCTAAAATCTGGCACAGGAGGAGTAAAAACAAAAAAAAAATGAGTGCAGAATGGCTGCCAAACTGTGGTGGAGAGAACTGACACCCATGATTGGGTCCAAACCAAAAGCAAATAAAAGAAGCCCCCTAAGCCCTTGTAATCAGTAGAGGAACAGACAAGGCCAGGCTGGTTTTTCCTCCTTAAGCCCTGGTGCAGTTTGGGGTCCAATGCTAGTCTTTGAGGAGGCCCTGCCAAATGGCAGCACACATCAAAGTCTTTTAGCTGTTAGCCTCCTTGCCTACTCACGTCAATGTCCCAGGGATTAGCATTAGCATAATTGAGGTTTATGTACAGATGCTTGTGCTCGGGCTTGATGGATCACCACTCTGGAATGGGAATGTGTTGTGTAATGTGGATTTTGCATCCATTCTGCTTAAGACTATGAACACCACCCCCATAGCCCATTACACCATGTAGAGCGTTAGGATGCGCGTGTGCACGCACAGGCGGGTGTGCATGTGTATAAGCACATGAACATATACACATATTGGTCTTACCCACACAGCACACTCACCCTCTGCCTGTAGTAAGATTCTAAGGAAGCAAAGGAAAACAGGACTGTAGGAAGCATTCTGTAAGAAGTGAAAGTACTGAGCCATGTACGGTACAAACGTAACAGATTTGTACCCACTTCTTAGCTCAAGCAACTTAAATTTTCATATCTCAGTGTAACACACAACCAACTTACTTCATCAAAGAGTAAACCACTTTTGAGCTGCACTTAATTCACCAAACCCTTTCTCCCCACTTGTAAACATTATTTAGTCACTTATATGCAGCACAAAAAGTATAAACACGCACATGTAATATGATAGCAGACGAACAATTTATATCACAATGTAGATCCCAACTTCATTTATACATATTAAAAAGCATATCAATAGCAGCGATCAAAGAGTTGAGAGGAGCATAAGAAGTGAATCTACATGTGCGGCAATTACACCGGAGGATGGAAGCTGCAGTGTTTTAGCTCCATATCCAACAGCAGTGAGATAAGGCTTTTTGTATGCAGAGGAGACCCAGTGGTGATGGTTTTAGAGAAGATGATCTACAGAACTTTGATGATGTGCAGTGGAAACAACAACGTCTGATGTTCAGACGAACATTTGACTTTGTGTTACGCTCCTTGCAATCAAATAAACTTCTGCTATTAACTGCTTGGTGCCACTGGTTATACATGCTAAGTCTATTCTTGGCAGAGCTGCCGCAAGAACACATAAATACCCAGTATTCTGACCCGGCTGACTCAAACAGGAAGTTAGACATGGGACACACAGCGCATTTGGTAAACTTTAAAATAAAACACCGATAGCAGGCTGTCACTTATTTTTCACTTCACTACATCAAGATAAAATCAAATGAACAAGAGCATACGAAGTGAAAATCAACTTTGGACAGACAAAATTATTTGTTTTTATACTTTCTGTTTTGTTCGCCATGTTAACTTTTGATATTGCTATCCAGCTGCTCTGTTTTGGACCAAAGCTGTTAAATGGGCAAAATGCTGCACGGACTAACAGTGTATCTATTTGTTTAGAAACTACTGATACTGATTTAGGAATCAGAATGTCTCTCCAAGGAGACATGTCTACCTGCACAGCTGTAATCTCAAATAGATAAAAACAGATGTGTACCACAGTAAAATCAATGGCAAGATTAAAAATGTTAAAGTGTATACAGTATTTTTGCTAAATCACCCTGTACCCAGAAGTTCACTCACTTCTTTAAACCCGTACCACCTCTTTATGTGTATCCATTATGGGGCAGGTTATTGACTTCTCAGCCGACCAACCTCAGCAGTGACCCTGCTGAGTCTTTGTTTCTGGCTCATGAGACACGGGGTAATGGAGCTGCACCCTCCTATATTGAGGCACAACACAGCCTCCAGCTGATGTCTTTATTTAGCCTCTGTTCATTGGAGTCAAGGAGAAAGACAAAGATGTGTTGTGAAAAGCATACCTATGTTTTTATGAATGGATGTTTTAATACATTTGCATGGTAGCAGTAGTATCTGTGTTTGAATTTGGTTGCTGGTTATCATAATTCCTCCACACCTGGATGTGTCTTTACAGCTGTTGGTCATCAGCTATGCCCTCATTGACCAGATGGCACAATCATTAGAGACCTTTCCCTTTTAATGTTAAAACAACAATTCATCATGGTAGTGCAGCTATGTCTGTTCACATTTTAATACAAGGAAAAACTGTTGTCATATAGACAGATTGTTAACCCTGCCACTGATTTGCATGTGGGTACACAGTTTTTGGTGTCATTATTATGTGTGAAAATATATGTGAGTATAAGAAGGAGGGCTGCAGGATGTGCAAATGTGATGGTCATTCTGTCTGTTATTTATTTGCATAGGTTTAGGGAAGTTTGCACAAAGGAGCCCGTTTATTTTTTTAATGGTCATTGATTCTGGAGGGGCAGTAAAACCTTTTTTTTCTCTCTGCATCCAGCAAACTGTGCTTGTTGATTTCCCTATTAGGAGGAAGGGGTCAAGGAATTGACTTCTTAAGACATGCCTGTCAGATATTAATACATATCTCAAACAAGCCATTATGATATTTATTATAGTCATAGTGGAGTAGTCACCATACCAGAATTAAATAATTTGATACATGTGTAGAGATTTGACTGTTTGACACCTCTGCAACAAAAAATGACCTCCAGTACACCCAAAACTTGTTAATTTAGTTGCTGTTGACTTTTTATCTAAATGCAACTCTTTACAAAATTATGCAGCAGATATTTTATGACAGCTTTTTGTGTTTCCTACAGGAAAATTGCCAGTTTGCATTAGTGATGGTAGTGGTGTGTATGAGTTTGTGTGGGTGTGGAGGGAAGGGGTGGAGGCTGTCATGTTTCGTTAGCGCCAGTCAAAGTACACACTCCTTCTCCCTGTGACAACAAACAAATGTAACATGTGACAAACTGTACAGACATTTACTGAGAAAATCTGCTGAATGCTCTTATTTATCAGTTATAGAAGGACACGCCTGCATGGAAGCTTGAATTTAAAACAGGGCTACCTTTGGCCAAAGGTAGTGATTATTAAACCCAAGGTGGTTTGGCACTTCTCAGTACTAAAATAATGGACATTAGATAGTTTAAACTGGTGATAAAAGATGACATTTTTAAGATCCCATTCTTTTTTACTAAGTTTACACTGGCCCCAGATGTGACCATAACATATTCCCAAAGTCTTGTGCTAAAAAAAAACAGCTACTAAATTTTGGCATGCTAAGCCCCATTGTTTTCAGCCCTGCTCTGAACGGGCTGCATTTGGCTAAATCTTCATGAGCTGTGTCTGACCATGCCCTTCTCTGACTATGGATGTGGATTTATCTTTGCAATACTGTGCCACAGTATTTTATTGTGGCTGTGTAGACATACTTAGGCATTTTCCTCCCACTGGAGCTACCTGTGGGCTGAACAGACTCCTGGATTGGGCGGTGTCTTCCACCTGGGCGATGTGACATGTCCCCTGAGCTCATGAGGAAAAAAATACAAACCGATTTTTGAAGCATACATTTTCAGAGAAGTGGGGGAGGAGAGATTTTTCTCATGTTGGAAGGTATTTGTAGAAAGAAAAGAGACATATCTTTATATATGAACTTTTAAAACATTGTATTGTGAATAACTTTAGGTCAGAGTGCTGCTATACTTGTGTATAGCTGTTGTAAGGGATATTATCATATAAAACAGCTCATGTAGCATATTTGTTGTTTTTTTTTAATGCAAATGTTTCCTCTACATCACAGAAGCTTGTTTTTTGATAAATCTAATTAAAATAAAAAATGTATCACCTGATTTAAGAGAAAATGTGCCATCCCATAAAAAGTGTGCAAGTATCTGCACACAGAAGCGTTTTGATTTTTTTGTAGTTGTATTTTAAGTGCCTCTGACATTTAAAGTGGTTTAACCTGCGTGGCATATGATGGCCAAACAGTATGTCTTTAGTAGCATTGAAAAGTTAGCAGAGCTTGTGAATCTAAAGGTATATTTATGAGTTCTTTGACATATAATTGGCTAAATAACTTTTTCAGTCTACTAAATAGTATCCACCTATCAGTAGTGAATTCTGTTTCCTCCTTGTTAATGACAAAACCCAGCGACATATGGATCGCTGATACTTCATGTCAAAGGATCTGCATATTTGTCGTAAGGTCACACATGTTTTACTATCTTTATTTAACACTGATGAGGTTAAGGACTGGGTGTTTTCAGCAACCTTATGACATGTATCCCAATAGCGAGGCCATGATACAATCAATATCGCAATATGTGTACATTGTGGACATAGGCTAATCCTTTTACAGAATTCCAGACAATTCTTTCTTTTTTTTGCAAACAAAAACAGTGAGGACAAAGTTTGAAAGATCATATAAATTAATCCATTCATCCATCATCTATACTGCTTATTGAGCCAGACTACCATTCACATATACACACTCTCATACCTACGGGCAATTTAGAGTCTCCAATTGACCTAACAAGCATGTTTTTGGTCTGTGGGAGGAAACCGGAGTGCCCAGGAAAACCTACACAAGCTAAGGGAGACATGTAAACTCGGCACAGAAAGACCCTGGTCAACCTGGGGAGTGGAACCAACAATCTTCATGCTGTGAGGCACGAGCACTGCTGCACCACTGTGCTGCGCTACCTTACAAGTTAAGACTGTGAAATTTCAGGTCTGTAGAGATCTTAGAAGTAATTCAAAAATCCAAACGTGTGCTTCACCATGCAGCTTGCCTTCTGCTTCCATTTTTTGAACTGCATCATGGATAATAAATGTTTATTCTACATCTGCTGCCACAGCATTTGGGCTGTCGATTCTGTAAATCCATATTGATACATGTAATGCCCTGGACTGTGTGACATATATTGCTGTAATGATTTACAGAGGGTTATTTAGAATTTGCTGTTAGCAGACAGTGTGAGATATTGGCTGTTTCTGGACACAAAAAGAACCTACATTTTGTTTTTGGGGTTTGGCGGAGACCAAAACAGAGCTAACAAAGCTGACAATACTTTGTCTTGGTACTGCATTCAACACGTGGCACACAATGAATGTTAATGTTTTCATGTTTCTGCTGTGATTAAGCAGACAATGATCCTCTTACACATTAGCCATAGTGTGATAAACCAGTGTTGCATATGGTGGCTTTGTACATGTAATTTTGGTAGGAGTTTTTTTCAACTGTGTTATTTAAGTGTTTATCCATTTATCTTAAACAGTAAGAGCCAAGTCAATGCAAACTATGTTGTGATGTCAGGTGAAGAACATATCATTTGTCATGTTGTCAGTGATTATGAAACTTGTAGAGATGCAGGGCTTTCAGTTGAGCAGTATTGCTGGAAACATGGATCATGAAGGATTAATCATTTTTTTTAAGTAAGTACACACAAATTTAACTTAGTTTTCAGTGTTTCACTAAGGGATATAATGAGATAGAGTTAGATTTTCAGTTTGTTTTCTTGCAAACCTGAAAATGTTGATACTGTATTTCTTATATATTTGTGTAGAAATTCACACATGCGCTCACTTGCTTGTGGACATCTGTCAGCATACACTTCTATGTTAATCCATGAATCCTGAGCTGAGAGAGCCAGAGAGTGGGAGAGTGAGAGACACCAGAGAACGAGGGTGAAACTGAAGATCAATGTGTTTTGCCTGAGCAGCGTTCGAGCGTGGGAAGTTTAGAAAAACTTCTCTCGGGCCTCAGAGCCATTTTGTGTGTAAGTGTGATTCAGTGTGTGTTTGCGTGTGTGTGTGCCAAGGCATTTGTCAGTCTTATCGCCTCTCTCTCGGCTCTCTGTGGTGGTGCTGGTGGTTCTGGAGAGTAATTGAGTGCTTAGAGTTATAGATGAACTAATTAGTGGGCGCACTGAAAGCTCAGCTCATTAGTGGGAGGGAGAGAGCCCTGTGCCGCCATGGCTCTGAGGGCTCTCTTTCATATGCAGTCCCAGCAAAGGGAGGGTGCTGCTCCATACAACTTCATTAAAGAAGCTGCAGGGAGCTGAGGACGAGGAAGAGGGAATTATACTGAAAATGGAGAGAAAGATTCTATAAGAGGGTGGATGCACACAGAGAGATGCTCAGAGCACTGTGAGTGATTACTCTGTGGCACAAGGAAAAATCTGTAGCTACAGAATTTAAAGAAAAAATCTCTCATATTTAATTTAAGTGCAGTTGAACGAAACTTCAGGCCATGCTTCTACCAGATCCTCTGAAAAATGAAATATTTTCCTTTTCTTTTTAAGTTTCCAAAAAAGAAAAAAAGATTTGACAACGACCACCATGAGTATGGCCAACAACACTTAAGGAAGTGGTCTGGGTGTTTTATCAACAGAAAAGACCTAATTGCTCATTTTCAAATCAATTTAACCACATTTAATTAAGCTATATGCTGTTGCATTGTTCAACACCAGTCATCCTACATTAGCTCCAGCCCAGGACCACAAAAAGTGTAAGTCGAGTAGATACTTGATGGTTATATAAAGAAGCAAAGTTATTTGAGTCATGGCTCTTTATATTAAGAGGTTGAATGCAGTGAATGCCCTTCTGCTGTTACTGCTGAAGTGCCATGAGACATGACTTTTGGAGGTATGTGAAGCCAACATTCCTGTAAAATAGTTCAATAAATCTACTTCTTTACAATAATTTAAAAGCAATTATGATATTAAAAACATTAGTTGAGGCTAATCCATCATCAAGACTGTAACAAACTAAAAATGCAGGTTTTTAATATATTACCCAATCTTTTTTAGCGTCCACAGAAATAAGTTTAATGAAAGTTTTGATTTTACACTTTGTACTGAAAGGGAAAGCACCTGAACCGCAAACTCCATCTCATTACGGTAGCTGTAGATGCTGCAGAACAGTTTGTTCTGTCAATTTAAGTCTGCACGAGATCTTACTGAAGGTAATATTTACAGTCTCTAAAATAGTCAAATATGGTGCTATTTTTCTTTGTGATGGACATCGGACCAACACCAGCTCAATGGGAAGCCTTACTTAGTGTGGGGCAACATGAGCCCCTCAGAGCTTTTATTTCCACAGGTCGTTATTTCTGGCCTCTCATCGATTGAGGAGAGTGGCTCTTTATCGTGCCCATCAGAAAATGGACTTCACTTGCTTTGCTTTTAAACAGAGCTAAAGATTTATTGACATTCCTTATATTTACAAAATATGTGGAGCAGAGGTCAACGATGACAATCACTTTGACTGATTGAGGCCACTTTCTCCTTTCTTTTTCAATAGAGAGTTGTTCGAAAGTGTCCTGGCATAAGTTTTTGCCTCTAAAAATACTGCCATGCATTTCTAACTGTAAGTATGAACAAAAAGATAGCTTTTAATATTTTTTTTTTAAATACGAACCAGCATTTAAGTTGCCAATAAATAAAACAAAAAAAATCCATACATTTAGCAGACCTCTCTTGTCTTTCGTCTAAATGTAATGATCCACTTTTTTAAAAAATATGTATAAAAACAATTGATAGATTTTGTTATTCATACTAAACTCAAATCTATGATCATTTAGACACATTTTTAACTACTCTTTAACATGTCTTTAGTTTAATCAGTTGTCCTGCATTCTTCATTGTTATTAGCATTAAACTGTAGATAAACTATAGATCTGTTGTTTTTTCTTTTGTTTGAAATGATCACTAATCGTTAATTAATTAATGTACAGTAGGAAAATTTGTTTGTGAGGATCCTATGTCAAAATTAAAACAAAAGTTAATTTAAGAGTAGCAAGCAATCACAGGAGTAATTCCCTGTCAAAAATAATTATGGTACACACAGATATTACCTCTCTGACCACAACTTAGGTATCAAAGTGAATCACACTGTTGCAGCAAGTACATCCAACTGTTTTATGACAGCTACAGCAACACCAAGGGACTTATAAATATTTGCACGTGGTTTTTCAAATGTGAGGACCAAGAGGGACATCTGAAGACACTTTTAACAGAAATGCGACAATAGCACTTGCTTCGGAGAACTGCCATGCCAGTGCTTTACAATGATGCACAAAGAGAAAACAGCTGTGAAGGACATCAGGCAGTCTCACATTATATCAGTTGGCTCTATTAGCGCCCATTAGCATGCACTGTTGTTGTGATGCCGAAGAGGATCAGAAGATATGCTCCTGTTTTTAAGCAGTCAATGGCAGTTTTTTGAGTGGGATTAAAGAAAATATCACTGCAAACAACTGACAAAGAAAGATAGATACAAGAAATCAGCAGCAGAATTTGAAGCTGATTAACAAAGTGTTGATAGAGTGACAGTAACCACAGACCGTAGGAGGAATAATTCTGTGGTCTTCTTCTGTTGTCCTGGGGTTGCCTAAATCTGTGAAGTTTAGCTCTAATAAACAGTTTGGTACTCTGAGGACTTTTATTTAAAGGTTGATAACAGAGGTTTTCTGCTTTTGTACGACCAAAGATTTGACAGCAGTGGATATACCATCCGGTTTAAACTACTATATGTCCTCTCTTGGTTAAGGGACAACTAAAGCCCCTGGTTTTATTACCCTCACATGTTGTTTATTCAATTGCTTTGATTTCATACCAGTTTTCCCCCATAGACAACAAATTGAACCATCAGCAGTGCTACAAATACAGGTATTGAATGACGATTTAATTACTTGTTAATGGGGGAACACAAGTTCTTTTACTGATTTTAAATAAACTCCCATACCTTTTCAAAGGTAGCTTTGGTGTAAACAAACATGGCATACATCAAGCAGAGAGATTTGAAGCTTTAAGCAACAATTTGTAACTTTTACACTTTATAATAACTATTGAAAGTCTGTCTAATAGTGGGGAATCCTTAAACAGAGACAATGGTGTCCATCCCTCTCCTGGGGATCTATACTGGCTCTATGTAACTTTTGGCAGCAAGCCGTGGTCATCTCACAAGAAGTGTGTACTGCTTTACGGCATGAATGCGACTTCAGCATTAGGAAAACGAATAGTTGAGATGAATGGCAGTTCACCTGCACTTGTGTCATAAAAGCTGAGGCCATGATACGTCAGAGGACTGTGACAGATGAGGATCGGAAAAGAAAGAGGAGGAAAAACGAGCCAGAAGCCAAACCAGAGTGAAGATAGGACTGTTCATGGTTCACAGTAAGAAAAGGTGTTACATAGGTTTAGTATTTTAGTAATTGGTTTAGATGCTGCAGAACAAAAAGTCTCCATGTTGCACCTTTCAGAACAGGGTCAACTCTTTTTGCTCCACTTATAAACCAGTGAAAGTTATATTTGAGAATTTCAGATTATCTTGCCAGGTTTTTGTGATAGCAGCCAAGCAGTGAGTGCGAGCCAGGTTACCTCAAAACAATCTGGCTCACAGCAGCTAATCTGCCTCCTCCAGCTTGTGTCCATCCTTACAACAATACATCACTGATATGACTCCCCAGTGCCACAGTGGGCGGGACCCATTAAGCTGGATGGATGTGGGAGCAATGCCAGTCAGGGACTGCCATATGAGCCTTTCCTTCCTGCTGCCTCCTCCAGCTTGGTGCCCTTTAATGGGCACTTAATATGGCTGACAAATTTACAAGGCATTTAAAAATGACCCAGTCAGCCAGTCAGCAGAGGGGAGCAGAGCAGGAGAGAATGAGAAGGAGGAAAAGAGTGTCCAATCTCATTTTCTCCTGCCGACCGGGGCAATAAACACGGTGGATTTATATCAGAGCTGGGTTATGGGATGAGCAGGCTCTTTGTGTGTATGTGTGTTTGTATGTGTGTGTGTTTAGAGTGCACGCTCTGTCTCCACAGTACAAATAATTCACCCTGAACACCTGTCAACATGAGTCACGACACCAGAGAATTCCTGCAATTGAGCACATCCAACTAATTGGTGGCAGTCTGCCAGCCCTCTCCCCTCCCTCTCCCTCACTCTCCTCCTCCCTCACCCTTACCTCCCCTCTTTCTCTTTCTCATCTTTCAAACAAATATTTATTCTATACATCTTACTCTCCAATTCCACTCAAAACCCCTCCCCTGCTTGTTTCTACCCCCTCATCTTCTTTTACACAACATTTATGGATGAATGATTTAATGCTGCTTATCAACCCCATCATTGTAATCGCATCTCTAATTACGCTTAATTAAAACTGTCTAATGGCTGCTGCTGAGTTGGTTTTTGAAAGTGAATCAGCCGCTCTTCTATCTCACTAGGATGCCTCCCCTGACTTAGCATTCTGTATATTCACTGAACACCTCCGACAGCCAATCAACTCCAAATTCTCTCTCCAGCTCTTGTCAGGTCGTTAATTAAGCTCCCGAAGTGCCTAATGATTAAGATAACGCAGCAATCTAATAGTGAACAGGCTCTTTCCTCCCTCTTCTTTTTACAGCTTTCGATTATAGCACCCTCGAGGTGTTACTCAATCTTGATGAAATGCAGACAATTGACAAATCAGTTGCTTTGAGCCGAGCGTATTACCCTGCTGCATATTCATGACTTGTTTGTGGAAGAGTGCAATGACTTTTAATCAAAGTCACTGAAAAGGATGATGGGAAATGAGGGGCTCTGTTCTGGGGTGGTGGTCTCACCACACCTTACCCCCTCCCTCATCTCAACCCGCCCCTCACCACCATGCATCATTTATTGGATTTAGCTCACATTTGCGTTGATGCAGCTGGCAGGGAGAGAAGCGTGTGTGTTTTTTGTATGTGTGTGAGTGTTTATGTGTGTTGGAGGGCTTGCTTGAAGGGGTCTTGGACAAATGGAGGTGCCACATGGTCAGACCAGATGTTCTGGTTTCTTATGTGCACAGCTCATCAAAAACAACAACCGGTGCCACTATTGGGCCTCTGCTTTCCAGTAAGGCCAGCCAACCCATCTGCTTCCTGCCTGCCAGGCCCGGTGCATTGTGGGTCCGAGACATTTTTCTGGTACGTTTACACAGGTTTTGTTTTTGATCAGCTGAAGAGGGCGTCCGAGCATCAATATCAGCAAAAACTTTTCTGCAGATCTGTAGTCCTAAGAAAAAGACAATGGAGGAGACTCCTGTCAGCACACAGCGAGCACGCAAACAGAAACCTCTGGTCATGAAAAAATAAAGCCGACGTGAAAGTGCAAAAAAAAATCCTGTTCCTTAAATGCCCACTTGAGGCTGGCTGTGGAAACCCTGTACGACACATACACACATGTTGAAAAGTGGATTTATTCAACAGAAATAAACATGTTCACTAGGTATGGACAGTGTCAGATTTTTGCTGATTTCAAACAAGTTATTTCTGAACTTGTTATTGTAGTTACTGATACTTAAGTAAAATTGACCTTAACCTTTCATGGTGAAAAGTCTGAAAGTCAACAAAAAATGTCATTCTTCAATAAATGATGCTTTTGATTTAAGGAAATTAACTTTCAATGATTGATTAGGCAAACCAATATTGGCAAAAAGAATCATATCTGCTGCTGCTGACAATCAGAGTTATTGGCACGTTCATTATCTGCTGTTACTGATATCATTCAGACAATCTCATTCATTCCTAATGTTTACCACCAGGTTCAAAAACAGCTTTTGTCTCAGTATTTCATGTCTGTATGTCTTCTTACTATGCGTAAAGTGATTTTTTCTTTAAGTGTGGTTGTGTGAGGTACATGGCATGAGCCTGAACGTGTGCCACAGTGTCACAGCTCAGTTCTCTCTCTCTTCAGAAAATCCCAGGACAGACGCTAATGTTGTACATTACTGTACATGGTGCAAGATTCTCTGCTTAATTAAAAGAATTCTGTGAGAAAACGAGCCACAGAGCAGTGAGAGACTCTGCCGCTTTGTCTCTCTGGTGTAATCATCGTTTACGTAGTGATGCTGTGTGCAGCAGTGCTCTTCCTAACTCTGTGCTGTTGATGCACTTAACATGTATCACTGAAGTTAGGATATGAGTTGTTTGTCTGCTCTCATATTATGAACACTGACTTAAGCCACGCATGTATGACGTTGTGTGCTGCCAATCGGTGACCCCGTGGCCCCACTCTACACTTCTCCCCTGTCCCGCAGGAACTACTCCCTGTGTGAACGATCATGTCGTAGAACTACCTGGGCCGCCTGCCTGGGTATTATCTTGATAATATCAGGGTTGATGTGTGAAAAGGGCTATAGTGTCAAG
Source organism: Cetoscarus ocellatus (assembly GCA_037902135.1). Taxonomy (NCBI): domain Eukaryota; kingdom Metazoa; phylum Chordata; class Actinopteri; order Labriformes; family Labridae; genus Cetoscarus; species Cetoscarus ocellatus. Next base: position 276,184 of record JBAMNC010001581.1, read on the forward strand.
CATCTAATACAGATCCAGACAGCAACTGGACTGGTTCAGATTCTTGAAGATGTTTTGTCTGTGGAGAACAGGCAACAATTGCTATTTGGATCAGTTAGTAAAACCATGACCTGGGTGACTGATGACCTGCACAGACATAGTGTCATACAGTTTAGTAAACTGATCTAGAATTTCCTTGATGGTAGTTGAAATTGAGTTGCTGGTATATGATCCATTTAAGTTTTAATCCACTGCAGTGGGCAGTAACGTAGCTTTCGATATCTGAGGTGACTGTATCACCTCCACACCCATTGTTCCTTAGGGGGTCCTGTACATTCTTGTAAAGCTCATGCAAGGCATTGTAATAGAAATATCTATTTTATGGAAAACTGTAACATGGGTCCAAGTGCTTCAACTCTTTCACACAATCACTCTGAAGTTTTCACATCTTTGAGATGTAGCAGACAAAGGGTATAGCTATGTTTTGTTTCATTGCACTTCTCTATCATCTTAGCTTTTGTTGTTAGCTTCCTGTAGGTAAGCAAATGGGTCAACTATTAAAGCAGGGTCAGACTAATATCTACTACCAAGATGGGATTGATCCATCTCTGATTCAGCCTAGTAATTCAGTTCAGACTCACTATCAGTGTTTTCATACCACTAAAAAATATCTTCAGATAAGGTTTTGTAAAAAAAAATGTTTCTATATTCATTGCCCCTACCCTCACTAGCTTACCCAATCCTTTTTATATGTCAAGAACCTTCTCTAGTTGCTGAGGGTCAATTATCAGCTAAACATGAAGTTAATAAAGAGCATTTTTAAAGCTCTTTGATTGAATCAAAATGAATTCCTCTACAGGATGAGTATTTCCCTTCATCATTGTAGCACAAAGTCTGAACCGGGTCATTTAGAACAAGAGGAGCATCCATGCATGGGTGTGTAAGTGGTAGCCTGACCTTCACACATCTCTAAAGTATGAAGCAGCAGAATGACTTTTCACTTCCTTGGGCTATTAGAGTCTTTAAAATTCTAAGCAACTCTTCAACCCTTAACCTTCTGTAAAAAAAAAGCGTGTTGCACAGACAAGCACATAAATCATTCTTATATCGTCCAGTAAATGTTGCACTCAGGCCTGGTTCAGCAGATTACTGATGGCAGTCTTGTCCATGCTTGCAGTTGTTCTCCTCTGTTAGTCCTCAGTTAACTGCATCTCCTCTTTTTGCCTCCTTTCCTCTTGTTTCGTTCAGCTTATGTGTCTCATTATGAAGGCAGGGCACCATTTGTTATTATGTGCACTGTCTTGCTATCATTAGCACTTGGCGGATGGTAGCTTCACTTGGGTGAGCCCGTCCATAACCACATTTATTATTGTTGCCCAGTGAGCTGCAGTATTATGAAGACTAATTGCTGGAGCCTAATTGTTGTCAGCCTGAGTGACTCGGTCAGTTTGAAATAGCTTCAAAGGATATTTTAGTCTCCCAGATTTTAATAGGTGAAGGACAGAGGTAGAGAGTATTGTCTACATGCCTATTTCAGAACTTTGAGGGCAGAGTGAGGTCATTTTAGATTTTTATGTTGGGATTCAAGCTCCAGACAAGTACAATCATATTTTTTAATTTAATTTTTTGGAGTTAAGACCAAGCAGAGTTGTAGTAAGTGATGTAATCATATAATCATTGAAATACTGGAAGTTGGACTCTGGCAGGATAAACAGTGACTTGCTAACTTGATAAGAAGACATATGGTTACATCATTGTGTGTTCAAAGTCATCTTCAAACAATGACCATGGTAGATAAATACAATAAAATGTCATCGCAATGAGGTCAAATTCAAATTAAACTAATTAGAAGATTCAGCTTTCATCGAGAAGCTTAGATAAATACAATTATTTTGAGGTGAAATTTGTTTGCTTGTCCACTACTACAAAATAATACTAATTAGATACAACAGTGGAGAATTAGGGAACACTCTGTATCTGACAGTGTTATTTGCTTAACTTTTGCTCCTTAATAATCTATCCAAAAAACACCTATGAATGGAAAACCAATAATGAGAGAAAAAACACTTTTTTACTCAAGCAGGAGCACAAGTAGAGGTGGGTGACATGACCACGTCGTGATATTTCTTCTCAGCAATCGTTTTTTTGTAGTTAATGTTTTTATTCAATTAATCAAGCTGATTTTAGTGTACAGACAGTGCAAACAAGACAATTTAGTAAAATCTAAAGGCCTGGGATAACATTTTGCAGTTGCAGCTACTTCACCATCTCCTTACTGCATCCCAACAAAGTTATGAGAAAGTGTTCCCATGTCCTCTTGAAATCATCACATTTGTCAGTTATTGTATGTTATTCTAGCTAACATTTATTTATTTGTTGATACTGTTTCCATCCATGCTTTAATACCAGGTAATGATTTACTTTTCCATAACCTGATGATCACTGTGACAGCTGTGATAGCCCCAACCTTTAACACTATAACATTATGTTTCGGTGCATCAGGCAAGTCAGCTCAACAATCATTTTTGATATTTTTTTTTTTATTTGTTATTTAACCTTTATTTAACCAGGAAGTCCCATTGAGATTAAAAAATCTCTTTTACAAGAGAGACCTGGCCAAAGTAGCAGCCGTACAGAGTCACAGTAAATGACACAACACATTGAATAGGTCTAAAACAAATAATCAAATACACATTTGGCTTTCAAGAAAAACAACCACATGCCTCTGTCACCACATTCTTAATGACGCTCTTAAATTCATTAAGAGATATTGTTGAATCCAGTTTTAGCTCTTTTTGAAGGTTGTTCCACGACCAAGGTGGTGTGTTAAGTTGGAGATACACTGCACGAGTTCAACACAATTTCGGCAAAGGGACATGACAGCTGACACCATCGGCTCCTGAGTTGGATAGATTTCTGGCATGTTTGAGATTTTGGTTGTGCATCTGCATTTCTTCACACAGTAAGAGCAGCTACCGGCTTGATAACCATGCACCATGGTAACAGCACACAGGCCTGTGCCCTACCACTATATTGGGAAATCTACACAGAGCTTCAGCTGACAGAATCTTTTCATTATTTGGCCGATGACTATATATGCTGCTGATGCCATGTGTTTGTCCTAGCTGCGGCATGTTTGTCAATGTGTGCTTTAGGCCATGCATAAGAAACCACTGGCATGACATGAGAACTTCCTCTGTCAGTGATCCATCCTGATTTCACACGTACAGTGAATGTACTCGGGATGTTTCTGACCACCAGATCATACAGTGTGAGGACAAAAATCATACATATAGATAATGGTCTATGAATGATTCAGTCACTCAGTGTGAGCTGACTTTCCACTAAAACTGCTGTGCCATTGGCTGGAAATCGCACAGTGTATGAGAGAATATAGAGGGTTTTATTTATATGCGTGGTCAGTATGGTGTTGTCAGGTTTTATGGCCAACCTGGAAGCTAGTATCATGCTGGCTCTCTCAAAATTAGGGCCTTTTGGGATTCTTCAGTGGGTTCTTGTATTGTAGCTGGTAATAAGTTTGTGGCAAAAAAGAATGCTTATGAAACGTGCACTTTGTTTGGCATAATAATCACCATGAAGGAACACGACTTTCATGATATAAAGCATCAACATAGTCAATGAGAATTAAAAGTTACTGTCAGGCTATTATGGAGCTACAGCATGGTGATTCAGCTTGAAGTGCTGCCGCCAAGCTTCCAACTCATATCCCATGCTGTCCTGTCTAAAATCTTTCATGCATGTGTTCACCACAGACCTTATTTCAGGCATTTATCTGACAAACTTAATAAAAAATCTCATAGACATAGAAACAAGGGAACCGCAAGTGCTGAAATACTAACTCACTTTCAGATTTTCAGACTCCACTCTATTGTTTAATTTTTGCTGGTCTCAGTCTCTCTTTAGATGAATTGTCCTGCATTACTCCTTTGTGTCAATTAAGGTTGTCACGATACCAGAATTGCAAACTTTGACATGTTACCAGCAAAAGAAATTGATATTCGATACCTATTTTGATACGTTAGCAAAAAGAAAAAAAATGAAATTATGAACTAGACTTTTAGAAAAGTTTTTTTTTTAACAACCTGCAGTTGTTTTGTAAACCAACATGTCTTATTTAATATTTGATCTAAAACTAATTATACAACCTCTAAATGTTTATGGATTCAAAAGATTTTATGATTTCATGCAGTTTACAGTCATCAACGTTTGTTATAAATAGTAAATAAAGTTCATCTAATTGTGTCAAGAGTAGAGCATTGTATAGTAGAATGAATAGATAGTTTATGTTCATGAACAAACATGTTTATTTTATAAAATACACACAGCATATTTTAAATCATGTTAACACAATACTTTTGATAGATTATTGTACAAATTCATAACAAAAGAAAAAGTTAATCTAATTCTTTAAGTAATGAGTCGTATAAATTCATATAAATGATTTTCTGGTCTCATAGAAGTTCTTAGCTCTTATGACAGTGTGCGTGTGTGTATATATTAAGTCCTTATCAGGCTTCATTTGTGAGCCAGCACAAGTATGTTGTGCTAACAGAATGAAGACACAAAACCATTTAAAATATATATAAATAAAGTTTAATTGGTTTGGAACAGAAGCCAACACGAAGGGGTGACAGCACCGTAATGTTGAAGTAAGAGAAACTTGTGCAGGTGAGCTGCAGCTGTCACAGTGCCTGTCATTAACTTAATGGTGTCCATAATAATATTGGATGATGCTAAAGCTAACATGATCAATGATAAACACTAACCACCCCCTGAGGGGAAAAACGTTGTTTTCTGTTGATATACATCACACTAAACATCAGTCACTGGGTTTATCATGAGAGACATCAACAGCAAAACTGTTTAGTTTAATGAACACAGCATTACTGGTTTCATTTCTTATAACCAATGTCCATCCATCAGGTGTTTAGACAGGTTTCTAGTGTTTTGACGTTATTTGGGGCACCTTTTGCACATTGGCCCCTGAGAATCTTTCACCTTTCCTTGCGCCTCATTGAAAGATGTAACCTAAAATACGTCCTCTTTTCTCTTTTTTAGCTTAAGCTTTTTTCAGGGCCCAGCTTGTCATGTCTTGTTAGTTGGCTTCTTTTTCCCTCCCACATTACTGCTCTGCCATCTGAACCCAGCCACAAGTTTGCAGCAGCTTCCAGGAAAACAGGCAGAGGATCACTTTATTCTCTCCCCCTGCCATTTATTCGTGCTACATATATTGAAAAATCTGATTCTAAATCTGTTTTTTAAGCAGTATTTTTCTGTACTACCAAACTTAAAATTAACTAATACTTTATCATTTTAAAACCATGGTATTGAAAAAGTATCAAGATGTCATTTTTTTGGCCCTTAAAGTGTCTACCATTTCAGTATTTGTGTGTATCTGCAGTTGTTCTATGAATGAAAATCAATATTTTATCTAAATGACAAATAGTATTGCTTAGATTGTGATTTGCCTCTCTGTATTTTCCTAATGTGTCTCAATATAAATGACCATACTAAAACACCGCATCAGTGGTTATTTCTCTTTTTTGGTGTCAGTTTTCCTGTCAAACACGATCAGCTGTTAGAAAATGTAAGATAGCTGCTGATTATTTACTCTTTTATTGAAGATTTAAAGCTCACATATAAATGATCGATACAAGTCTAAACCGCTTTTAACCTCGTCTGATGCAGGCATGGAAAAGAAAAAGAACTAGATCTGAGTGAAAAAGAGAAGAAGGCATCAATTATTCACTTTTTCTCTCTGTAATAGGACTTCAGTGTCTGCTGTTTGCTGTTTTTTGCATGAAGTGAATTCATTGATCCATTTTTCCTTGATAACACATTCTCTTTATTCTTTTGATATGGTGCCGCTGTCACTCCCTTCACCCTCTCCTCTTTCTCTCTCTGTTTCCATGGCTGAAAGTCTTTCTCTCCTCTGTTTGTCTCTCTCCCCTTCTCTTCCTCTCGTTTTTTTTTCTCCAAAGATCAGAGGAAAAAGATAAAACAGGCATCCCCAACACTGCATCCTGTCATGCTTTCCTATTCAGTTTACATCAAAAGCGTGAGTGTGCTACATGGTATTACAGATGATCTCCCACAGATTTGGATATGCTTTTTGAATGATAAAAGCTCTCCTGGCTGGTACACATAACATCACTGAGTGTGTTGAAAGAAAATGTAGCTATTAAACAGTTATCTTTGTGGCTTTGGTTTAGTGTTCATACACTTGGTTAAGCAAAGATTTTGGGTTGGAGAGAAGCACATTTAGATGAGTGAAGTGTGTTAGTGTGCAAGTATTTACAAGACAGGGCTTTGTCTTTAACCTCCCAGAGGCCAAAGGGTTGTGTCTAACTCTGAGGAAGGAAAACTTAGCCTGAGGACTGAGTTGAAGAAAACAAGACAAGGAAGTTTGTTTGTGTTTTCAGTACGTATGTTGTTATGTGTAAACAGTTTGAGATCTCATCCTATATGTGTTATTTATGTGCTGCTAGAGCTTCCATCATATTTTGATATCTTTTAGCTAATCTCCATATGCTTTACTTGATATGAAAAACTGACCTCTGTCAAATCCAAATAATCTAAAAGGAAAATGTCATATTGTCAGTTTTATCAACAGCCAGCTCCTCAGTGTGAACATTTCCTTGAAAGTGACATTAAATGAAACTGCACATTCCTGAAAAGAAAAAGAATAATCCTTAATGAAATAGGTTTAACCTTTGAAACTCCAAGCCTCTTTCTTTTGATAATTTCGATCTCCCTGTTTTTTTTTTATTATTTATTTATGTAGGGTTTATTTTTTGGTGATAATGCATGTCGAACCTCAATCAAGCTAAAGACCTTTTTAAGACAAACTAAATATCAGAATATTTTCGTTTTTAATGGTGATGATTTTAATGAGGTCAGGTTTAATTCTTAACAGTTGTATGACCGTAGAGACAAAAATGAACACATTTAAACAGAATTGGAATCTTATTAAACTTCACAACAGGACAGTGATGGCCCGTATGTGATTGTTTTAAGAGGAATTGGTTACTTTTCATGTATAACAGATAGAATGGTATAGTCAGAAGATTATCGAAAAGGTTAACTGAGACCAGGGCTGCACAGTGGTGCAGCATGTACCTCACAGCAAGAAGGTTGCCGGTTTGATCCCCATGCTGGGCAGGGCCTTCCTGTGTGAAGTTTGCATGGGCTCGCTCCGGACACTTTGGCTTCCTCCACAGAACAAAAACATGCTCCTTTGGTTGATTGGTGACTCAAACTTGCCCCAAGGTATAAGTGTGTGAGTGAATAGTTTTCCATCTCTCTATCTGGCACTGCGATCAGCTGGCGACTGGTTCAGGTTATACCCCACCTCTGGCCTAATGTCAGCTGGAAGAGGCTCCAGCCCCCTGTGACCCCGATAGGAAAGAGTGGTATGGATATTGGGTGGATGGATAACTGAGATCAGGACTGCAGCAGTTCGTATGATTGTGGAAGTTGACCGAATGGCCACAAAAGGGGTTTCCTAACAAGCTGGGTTCCTTGCAAATTTCACAGACTTCAAAACAAACATTTGGCAGAAATGGAAATAACAAGCAATGTAGCTGAAACAAACAAATTGGGTATAATGCCATCCTAATGATATCATTATCCTTCTTATTTGCTGTCACAAGCATTTGTTTATCTGAGTAGAAGAGAAACATTGAAAAGGGCATTATCCCTATCCAGCTGAAAAACTAACTGCATGAATTGTGCCTCAGAGGAAACATGAAGTCAGTGACCTGGAATAACTTAGCTTTGCACTGTCTGAAAATCTCCTTCATTACAGTTCTCATGGGAGATTAATCTACATGCAAAGGCATTGTTTCTGGTTCAGTTACACCACATGGCAAACTGTTGTTGATATTTGCTGGATGAGGGGGGAAAGTTTCAGGTGCAATGATTCCAAACTGTGCAGAGCAAGGGAATATGATCTAAAACCATACATCATTAATTAAACTGAATAGTGATAAATTATACACACAGGCTGTAGGAATGCATGTATCTTTATACCCCTACTGGGTGTGGTCATTTTTGTCAAATCATTTAAGAATGCCTGCACCAGTGCCCAGAAAGAGATAGAAAAAATGCCCCATATAATATTATTTTGATGCTAAAAAACACACCAATATGAGCAATATAGTCTTGCCTAACATCTTGTTTGAAAATATATTGATATATCTAAAATCTCATTCCTTTACCCAGCCCTACTTTAGTACAACACACAAACCACATTATTGAAGTTTATTTCAAGGTTAAGATTTAATATGTAGTGATACATTTGTATTGCATATTAAATTGCATTTACATTTTGAGTTGACTTGTTGAGTTATTAAAGGAGCTGCTCTAAACATAATTAGTAGTATTGCAGTCCTTTTATAACATATGCACATAAAATCCTCATCAGTGAACAGGTATTCTCACCTGTTATCTGTGAAGCAAAGCCCTGGTGGTGAAGGTCTCAGAGGAAAGATAAGCACAAAGCTGTGCTATTAATCCTGGGCCTGTTTTTTTCTCCTGTTGTCAAGCCCCCATGTTTGAACAATGCTGTTGTCTTCTCTGTGTTTGCTCATTTAGGAACAAACATTTGCCCGAGCGCACTGCTGCTGCCGCAAACAAGCTCTCCTAGGAAGTGTTATTAATAGGATAATTAAGCAGATGGTAATGAGCTGGATTATGCCTAATTATGACAAGATTTGTTTTGGCATTTTGTCTTGTGAGGAGCCACTGAAGTGGTAAAGTCTACCTTGGAGTTCATTATGCTGATGTGCGTGCACCTGAGTGCACAGGACAGGCAGCAGGGACCCAGGTGGGGGAGAGGGGGGTCGGGAAAGCAGCATGTGTGCCAGTACAGATAGCAGGGCAGTGGACATCCCTGCTGTCTGGCTGCCTTACTAGCCGGTTCTTTGGCAGTGCAACAAGGTTTAACCCTGAGGTGCTGCCAGGCTGAGGGACCTGTGTGTGCCAAGTGCTAACCTGGAGCTGTCAGGGTGCGTTTTTAACCTGTTTATTGTCAGTGTTGTTCAGGAGGAAATTTGACCTATTAGGACCCTATGCCAGGGCCACATTCAATGCTCTTGATGAAAATTTATTGACGACTGTCCCTTAGCCATGATGTTAAAAATAAACACATTATAATATTACCTGTGGTATTTGCAACATTTCACTATAAACTAGGAATGCTACTGGGCAAATAATGTCAATTCCTGCCAATAGGAAGTTTATAATAAGTTAGGAGAGTAGTCTTGTGTTAATGAAATACTGAAAACAGACAAAATGTAGAACTTTTGTCTAATACAGAATCACAGGTCAGCATCAGCAGGTTAATAATGTTAGGTTGGTTTGCTGATGAAGCTGTAGTTATTATAGGTATATAGTTTGATGTTAATTCTCCTTGTCTTGTTAGTTAGAGAAGGCATGCTGCCTTTTAAAGTGATAAAAGTCCAATAATGTGATTCGATATTGACACCAGCCATCAAAGGGTTTTTAAAACATAAGTGAAAAATTGCTCTATAAAACTGTCACATTTTTTATTTTTCAAACAAAATAGACATTACTAAATTGGCATTCTGTTGCAGTTGAAGTAGGTAAATTTTACTGAACAGAAAGCAAATTAAAAAAATACACTGTTGATTTGCAACTAAACTTGAACTGATACTTGGCCATGCAGGACTCTCAAGGTACAATACTCCAGTTAAGTTGCTTTCTCTGTGCAATTCTTAACCATAAAGCAATAGATTATCTTTCTATTTGCATGCAACACAATAGCGTCAGCAGCATAATCAGCATGATTGCATTTATTTCAGTTGGATTGTCCTACACTGACAGGATGTTAGCTGTGCAGCCTGGAGCTGTGTAATGCTGTGCCCTGTTTGTACACCACTGCCTCGTTCCTTTTTTCCTCTCTGTCAATCGTGTTAGCAAGGACAAGTGATGATGCAAGAGGGACTTTGACTTGTGCTGGCAGGGGGGTGATTTTCTTTCACTTGCCCAGCTCTGCAGAGCATGTCGAAGAATTGAAAAGTGGAAATTGGGTTGCATTGCTAATGCTCATACCATTGGTTGATTTTTTTTTAGTTTCATTTTCAGTAAAAAAGTTCCTTTTCTGAAGAACATAATGAACTTCTGGTAGATCGAAGGTTACACATTAGCTTAACCACCGAACAATAGAACTTGCTATGGATCAAAAACTAGAAGAAAACAACTGAAGGGAATGATAAAAAAGGGAAATGTCTGATGTCATGATGTGAAGATTACCTGAATTGTCCATTAAAGGGACAGTTCAGTTTTTTTGAAGTGGTGTTGTATGAGCTCCATATGGCTGCTAAGTACATTAGCTGCAGTAGAAAGTTCTCTCGTCTCCCTCCGTAAGCCACAGCCTGTAAGAGTCTGTTACACAGAACTAGCCGCAAACAGGGAAGTAATGTACCAAGCACAAAGGCTATTTTCTCTGCCTACAAGAACTCCCATCAAAAAATAATACCACAGTTTAAGAATACGCTACCTAGAATTTTTTTTGAGTGCATTAACTTTTTGGAAAAATAAAGTTTATCTGGAACTAACCGACTCACATCATGTATTCCTCGTATTCCACATGTTCCTAGTTCCAGATAAACTATTCTTCTGAAAAGTTAATGCACTCAAAAAAATTTCTAGGTAGCGTACTCTTAAACTGTGGTATTATTTTTTGATGGGAGTTATGTAGGCGGAGAAAATACCCTTTGTATTTGATACAATACTTCCCTGTTTGCAGCTGGTTCTGCGTCACAAACTTTTACAAACTGTGGCTTACTGAGGGAGAGGAGAGAACTTTCTACTGCATCTAATGTTCTTAGTGGCCATATGGAGCTAATACAACCCCACTTCAAAAAAAATGAACTATCCCTTTAATTTAAAGTCCTTGGTTTAGAAGCGTGGTGGCCTGGGGGTAAAAGCTATTGGTGAGTCTTGTAGTCCTTGTTTTCACACATCTGTAGCGTCTGCCTGATGGTAGGAGTGTGAACAGTTTGTGTTGTGGGTGGTTGTGGTCCCTGATGATGTTGTGGGCCCTCTTGGTGACCCGGGTGTTGTAGATGTCCTGTAGAGGAGGGAGAGCTGCTCCACAGATGAACTGTGTAGTTTTAATGACACGCTGGAGAACCTTTCTGTCCTGGACAGTGCATTTCCCATACCACACTGTGATGGTGTTTGTCAGGACGCTTTCTGAAGAAGTTGCTGAGGAGTTTGGCGGACAGTCCAAATTTCCTCAGCTTCCTCAAGAAGAAGAGTCTCTGCTGAGCCTTCTTGATGATCTGCTGAGTGTGTCCAGGTGAAATCCACACTGATGTGAGTGCTGAGGAGTTTGAAGGTTTTCACCCTCTCCACCTGGGTCCCGTCAATGTGTAGCGGGGCGAGCTGGTCTCTCCTCTTCCTTGGGTCCATAATCATTTCCTTTGTCTTTTCAGCTTTTAAGGAGAGATTACATTCCTGACACCAGGAGACCAGCTTAGCCACCTCCTCCCTGTAGGCTGTCTCATCTCCAGCAGTGATCAGCCCAATGACAGAAGTGTCATCGGTGAACTTGATGATGGAGGTGTTGCTCTGGGAGGGGATGCAGTCATAGGTGAAGAGGGTATACAGCTGTGAAAAACAGGTAGAAGCATATATACAAGTCGTGCCTGGTTGCTTACCACACTGCCAAATCAGCATCCCAAAGATATGCGCCCAACGTATATAAGTGTTGAAGAAGAGAGACACCTCATATCCAGCTGCTTTCCTGCTATGCTAGCTTAATTATGGTGCACACAAAATTACCAAATAGCATACAATTACTGTGATTATCATCTCACTGGGAACCAATGGCCTAGAGTAAAAAGAAAATGGGGACAACTATATAACAACCTGGAGCTCCTCCCACCTTAAGTGCATGACCACAAGAGGCAGCTGGAGATGTCGAGCACTTGACCGCACAGTCATTGCAGTCATTTGTGTGCTGAGGGCACTGTCACAAAGGAGACTGTAATCTCTCAGGGTGACATCTAGGTGAAAGGTTATTACAACAGATTCAAGGCTAAGCTCCAAATAGTCAGTGATAAACAATGCAAATTTTAATCTCTGTGTGATTGATTTCTGAATCCTGAAATACCCGCAGTGACAGCAGGATGACAGTGCATCGTCAATCAAATTTATTAGAGCTGAGTGTCTTAATTCTTCTCAAACGGTTTAGGCTTAACAGGGCCTGTGCAGCGCTTATGAAATTGTGCTGGTGTGAAGGAAAAAGAAGTCTTACTGCATTTGCATTTACAAGCCAGACAACACTCACACACACACACACACACACACGCACGCGCTCACACACCCTGCAGTACACACATCTTCTATTAAAGCGCTCCATTCGCTCCTGCAGCTTTCGATAAGAAAGCTAAGTCTGGGATTTAGAGCTTTAGCTTATCGTCATCTTTACGAAGCTTTCTCTGCAAAGTGCAGTAAGCATGGGCCAGCAATCTGCATAGAATTTACAGGGAATGAAGGGGGAGGAGAGGGGAAAGGTGATCGAGAGAGGACGGAGGTGGTTTTGGTGTTGGGGGGAGAGCGGTGACAATAACTACACTCATCTGAAAACCTGTCTGTTCAGAAACAGGTGGATTTACATTCCTAAGAAATCAAAGCTGGCTCGGTGTTCTGCTGCAGTATTTATGCACTCATGAGCACTTTGTGTGTGTTTGTGTGCGTCTCAGCCGGGGTGAGGGAAAACACATTCATTCTGAGCACAATACACATTTAATTCTTCTACACACTCACTCACAGAGAGCCAGAGCTCCGTTCTGTAACAGGGGACTTTTCATTTACTCGAGGAAAAAAAAGCAAAAAGATGAGATTATAGAGAAAGCTCATTTCCTGCTAAACTTGGACTCTGGTTTCCCAAATAAAATTGCTTTTATTCTTCACAACATGTGTTCCCGGAGATTAAGGCCCTGTAATCTTGCAAAGGCTTAATAAGACTCAGTGTGCGGAGTGCAGGCTAAAACAGAAAATGTGGAACGAGCCTCTTCTACCCAATGACTTTAATCCTGTTTATTAAATTATAAAGAACCTTAAAGGATAAAGATAAAGAATATTGAGTCGAGGATTTAAATGATTCAGGGTTATTTTTTTCCCTGCTGTCTTAGCGAGAGTTATTTGATAGCACTGGATCATGTTTAAAGATGGCAGCAGGCGAGAGCTGTGACAGACTTTGTTTTTACAAATGCAGCTCACTTCCCTGAGTGCAAACCTGCATTAAGTACAGACTCAGCCGGGTTCTTTTTCCTGGGTATTAAAGTGTAAAGTGTTTCCCACGTGTTAGTAATCCTCAATGTCACTGATTCCTTTGACAACTTTTGTATTAAACTCAGATTTTTTGCTCACTTTTATGCAGAAATGATCAATGCTTTACCGCTGATGCTCTAAAGAGACTGAACCTCTGGCATACAAGCGTTACTCCAAACGTGTTTACATTATCAATCCAAGATGTATGTTGAAACTGTCACAGCCAGTTTTAAGCAGATTACCTATAAGCTGTGAGAGTTAATGGCCAAGAGAGGGAATCAATGCAAGCTATGTGGACTTGTGAACTTGTCAGTGAGAACTTCCACTGAGCCATTGGGCTAAGAGGATTGCAGGCCACTAATCCAAATCAAAAGACATACCATGTGAATTATTACATTCTGAGACAGATTATTTCACTCTCAGATTAAGGATTCATGCCAGCCAAATCTTCTCATGTCTTGCCTGATGAGGAGAGCAATATGCACGTTTGGAAAGCTTTTCTAAATGTTGTTGTTATTGAAGTTGAGGCCATCACGTTAAGGGTGATCACCGTGATCCCCTTAATATCTCTTTGATCCAAGAATTCAACATTTTAAAAGACAAGTCACAGAAAATCACTCTCACATGCACACACACTTTGACAGCACACAAATCTGTCTAAACACACATACGACTGCTCTGATGCTTTGTCCTTTACTTTCTAAGACTGTAGTAGTGATTATGAGAATTAAGGCCCTAAGAGCCACTCACTTCTGTTATGAAACAAGAGACAACAACATGTAAAATCCAGTTTGGTGTGCTTTTGCCTCCACTGAAGGTTTCAGCGCTAAAATAGACATGACTAAATGTCTACAGTGAAGAGGGTTTTCTATTAAACAGTGGTTGGGATAGGTCTGTAATGTTCCAAATAGGGAAGCACATCAGCATCAGTTCAACACTGGTATTGGCCCATATTGGCCCTTTATTGCAAAAATGGGCCATGGGTAAATTAAGTTTGCCCTTAAGTTTTCAGATATGTATTTGTGTCATACCAATTTCATGCTGACATCAGGAACACCTAACTGCTGATTTAGAGAAGAATCTTTATCCGGGCCAGTAAATTGACTTTTTGGACAAACTGACCTGTTGTCATGATTCCACGGGGGAAATATTGATAATAAAAAATATTGCAGTTTAGGGAGAATTGCGCCAAAAGAGGTAATTAGAAAAACATTGATAACGGCATCAACCTGAATTTCAGGACTGGTGCAAATCTAGTTCCCAATTTATAAAACTAATTTAAAGGTGAGAGTGTGACAAAGATGGTGTTTAATAATAACACAAACCTAAAATATAACTACTTAAGATGATATTCCCCACTTGGTAACTTATGACATCTATGACGGATAAGATAAGAGTTTAAAGATCAATTTACAGGTTAAATTTATATTAACATTAAAACAACATCTTGTTCCCCAGTATTTGTTATACCAGATAATTCTTGGTTTTAAACATTTTTCTGAATGCAAAGGCTCAAATTTTGATGAAAAAGGGCCTATTTTCAGTGAGGCTGCTGGAAATACTCTTGTTTTCCACACCACTTCATAATATGTCCCAAAAGGGAATCACATTACCTGACTGTGCCACAATCAATGTACGGTCTTTCAGACTCTTAGAACTTATTTAATGTCATATTTGCACCACCATAATATTCTTATACTCCATTTTGCTCCTTGTTAGGATGGGTCAACACTCTGTTTGAGTCATTTTGATAAATTCCATCTTGAGAGGACTTACAGTCCATTTTCCCCAACATAAAAGAGGTCTACTGTACCTCATTGTGTCATAAAACACTGGTTGTATATCTGCTAAAGCAAAGCCACACATTCTGTTTCCTTTAAATTCTTCACAATAAAAGTCTACAGGCCTTATTTTGTCAGAGGACTTTAAGATGAAACAACCAAACAGGACACAGGGGCGTTTACAGCAGCAGCAAGTCAACACAACAACCTGAGTTCAGGAACGGAGAGATTGAGACTCATGCAGCTTGTCACTTACTCTGTTAAGCACTGAAACTCACAGGGAACTTTACAAACAGTGACTTATAAAAACATCTTCCTCTGGTCAGATGAACTTTGCACACAGTGACTTTTACAGGTGTCTGTCTCTGCTCTCATAGACAGAAGAGTTGAATGCCTCAGGCTTGAGGAAGTGTGGCTTTGTGGATTAATAATAGTGTAATAACTCTACACTGTTTTTGTGGCTTGTTTTCATCCACAGGTCTTTAAACTACGTTGGGTCTGTGTCACCATCTGCAGCGATGTATAGCCCAAGCTGCCATGCCACCTATTTTTGCAGCGATGCAGAGCCAAGTTTTTTGACTGTGGCTTATGTTCAGCCTCATGCCTTGTGCCTTATCCATAACCATGACAAAAATCCTGAACTATCCCTTTAAGGCAATATATGGGCTCGTTAAATCGGGGCTTTAAACGTGATGCTGAAGAACAAATGACTGTATGCAGATTCAGAACACTGAGCTCTAACTCACAAAAAGATGATAATACACAAAAGAAAACGGATGTCTGCTATGCTAGTGACCTCAAATCTGTTGTAATATCAAACTCTGGTTAAATCTGTTTCATTTCAGCTGAGTGTAACCACCCATGATCATCTCCTTGTTTGGGAATACTCTGTAATTGTCCGGCTTCCCAACCATTTAATCCTCAATTGGATAAACTGAATAATGCTTTGTTTGACATAAAATTAATGCTGCTCATTTCCTTTTCTGAGAACTTGGGAGATATGTGATTTTCAGCCAACGGTGACAGCAGCGTATTTATGTGAATGATGCAGAATACAAAAGAGTGAGAGAGAGAGTGAGTGTGAGCCAAAGAAGGTATTTTTGGCACTGTGTGGAGAGGGAAGTAATCCCCCCGGGTGACTCATTCTGTCTCTCACTTTGTAGACAAGAAGAGACGGCAGTAGATTGAAAAAACACAGAGGAGTGAAAGAACAGATGCAGGCGGACAGAGACTGAGTGTTCTCACCAAAAATGTTGGATATTCTCCGCCCAGCGTCTGGACTGAGAATATGCCATACAGAGCTAGCTAACACACTAGATCCCATCCTCTTTGTTCCCCGGCGACCCTGTGGTGGTAGAGCCCTACAGTGTGGAGGAGAGCGCCTACAGACATGCAGCCTGTCTGTGAGCGATTAGCAGCTGAAAGGATTTACTTTAGCTGTAGAGGAACAATGTAAGGTCCTCTGTGTGTGAGTAAGAGAGCGCAGTCTCAAATATAGCTTTTGTTTGTGGGATGTCAGGTCAGCTTGTCGTTATTGGATGTGCATTGTTCATTTACTGCTGATCAGTGATCATTGCAGAGGCATTATCCCTTTCTTCAACTTGCAGACTCACATTTCCATGCAGACATATATACACCAAAGCACCGTGCTGCATAGAGGTGGAGGTTGAGTGACAGTTCAATTCTTTTCCCTCGCAAAAAGCTCTGCTCTCACACTGAGCCATCATACTTAATTTAACAAGATCAGCGAGGGAAAAAAGAGGAGGGGATTTTTGAAGATGCCAAAAGGGAATTAGAGGAAAAGTGTGATTTCTGACCCAAGACTGGGCGGGGAATTACGGCTTGATAAATGAAAGTCAAATTGAACGTGATCTTTTTGAACATCTAAAGCGTGAGATGTGAAGAGAGGACATGTTATTAGGGCTTTATTGTAAAAAGGTTTTTTGGATGTCATTGTCACCTTGAGATCTTAGTCATGCACAAAGCAGAGTAACCTTAGCAAAAACCCAGGAGAAATACAAAGGCAGGGGAGAAAAGTAATCCCTCTTCCCAGTCAATTCAAATGCCCACTCTCATTTACAATAATGGTTGACTTTTATACATAACCTCATGGATTTGAAGACCGTCCTGCAGGTTGAAGACTTCAGGAAAACAAATCATCAGAAAAAAGGAAAGGAAAAAACATTTTTCATAACATTTCTAAATGATACAGTTCTGTCAGCTCTGAGGTCATTATTATGTTTGCATCACTTCTGCATTGAAAATGGGCAGTTAGCTGTGACGTAGCTACTACTCCATCTTAGTTTGGCTATATTTTAAATGAATATACATGGATCATGAGAATGGTCTGTCAAAGGAAATTAGGTGGCCTTTGCACACCAGACACAATTTTATTGTATCTTTTATTTTATCAGACCATGGTCAATTTTTGTTTGGTTTTGCATCCAGCAAGCCCACATCTGAAGAGGAAAAGCATTTGTTGTTGGCATGCTTGTAAAAGTCAAACTTTTCTTCAGATGAAACAGAGAGGTTTGACAATATTTTATGAGGGTAAGTGCACAGAGATGAAGCTTAGCTTTCCAGACTGGACAGACATCTGAGATGAAGCCTCATCAGCATCAAAGAAAACCACAATATCTTGTGCTAAAAAAGGACTTAAAATCAGCTCACTGACAACAGAAAAGTCAGTAACCTTAGGCAGGTTTATATAGCCCTCATGATAAAATGTTCTATCCTTCCTTGCATTACCTGATCTGAATATTTTGATCAAGCCAATAATGACCTACAAAATCAGTTATAATTAGTATCTGTATCTTACGGTTTAGATGATATAATGTAGGTCTGTAAGTTTGGATCCTGGGTAGAAAGCAAACTTCTTATTTGGGTCCCAAAACAAAATAATTTGGGAACCCCTGCTTTCGACTCACAAATCAAATGACTGGAGACGCAAGACTGTAAATGGCTGTTTTGACTGATGCTATAACTGAATAACTGACAAAATATGTATAAAGATTGACAGCTACTGAAAAAAGGGAAGGTAATAATTTGGTTATAATCTGATGAATTCCAGCTGTTGAATAGCACCAAACAGTGTGATGCATGTGATCTACAGTCTAGTTTAACTCCTTCCCCATTTTGACCTTTCTTGCACCTGCTGTTAAACAAATATAAGTGGGCTATAAAGATACTGCTCTGTTCTAGTTTATCCTTCCATCACACTGCTCCTAACATAAAATACGCAAATCAAACAATTGCTGCCTTCAGAATCTGAATAATTACTTGATGGCTCTTTACTGACTTAAAATGTGTTTCCAATAAAGTAGAGAGCAGTGCCAAAATGTTATCCTGTTTTTTCCGACCAACATCAAACAAAATGCACTTTAAATAAAGAAACAGAGCAGTTTTATTGGAAATTGTTGCAATGTACAAACACTAAAATTTTGTTTGCTCCTTTATCCAACATGCAGATGTTTCCAAGGTCATTTAACCATCACTGAGACAGCTTCATAAACATATTTTTCCTTTTAATTGTAAAGACCAACAAGTCTCTCCTCTTCTGGAATTGTATGTTATTTTTACTATGACAGGAATATTTGTCCTACAAAAACAGACAGAAAATGACGGATGGTAAAAAATGACACCATAAAAGAGAAATGTATTACTTTACAGACATTCTGTAATGAAAGCAGAATTATTCTTTGGGTTACATGCATATAGTATGGAAAGTGTGTTTCTAGCTGTACCACTAAACCAAACGTCATCTGTCTTTTTAAAATCTACAAATAGCACTCTAACAATGTAAAAATGTGCCCCTTTTTTGTGGAGAGTCTAATTTTAGGACAAAATTAGCTTTTCAAATTTAACAACAGGTTTATGGGAGGCATTTTCAGGCCATCTTGACAAAGTGCTTGGGGTAGCACAGACACGTTCTTAATTGTAGTTTAGACCTAAAACTGTAGCATTTTGTTTGCTAAAAGTTTTCAGGAATGAGGACTGAATAAAAAACTTAACCTGTGGTAGGTTTGTCAATTTTGCTTAATACTTTACAAACTTAATGTTTTATGTAGACTCTTTTCTTTTTTGTATATGATGTGATGTTTTTAGTGAGTGGGATTTGGTGTGAGGAAAGTAATCCTCCAGACACATTAGCAAGTGCTGGTTACAGAGTTGTTTTGGGCTTGTTCCCTCAACTGAGAACTATAGCACAGGTCTCCCTAAATATGTGAGGTTATTTGCTCTCTGTGACTAATCGTCTTAAATAAAACAAGAGGTTAATTCTTACGAATGGGGGCAGACTAGGCAAATTTCAGCTTTGAGCCATTACTGTTACCCCCTTTTTTATATGTGCCAACGTGGATTAAAATCCATTTTAGGCATTCAGGTGCCAGTATGATGAAGCTCAAGTACATACAGTCTTCTATGATTTACCTTTGGTTTATTTATGTCCATCCAGCTGCTTGTTGAGTCCTTGTATGCCATGTGTAGTTTGGTGAAATAAACCAGGGAAAGAGAAAAGTGGCACAGTCTGTTGACTTTTCTCCTTAATTTTGTCACAAAGTATGCTATGCAAACCAACAATGATATAAGATCTATCAATTAGAACTTGAGGGGAACTTCTTTACGTTGAAATGACAACTCAGTTCAAGTCAAAAAAGACAAAACAAGCAAGCTGCCACAAAGAATCAGATCTTCTATCGAAACAGCAGGAATTGGCCTCCATTTGAGAGAAAGTTCTCCCTTTTGCCTATTTTAATTGTAGATACATTCACATACAAAAGACATGTACTGAGTAAAGAGCCATTACTGAGCTGAGCTAAATGATATATACTCCTAAAATAAACATCTGAAATGTTTTCTCATCCATTATTTCTTCCCTTTAATAATACCAGTTGGTATGGTATTTTGTATTGTTGCAAAGCCTGATTAGTCACCTTTACAACGAGGTATGACTTGTAAGAATCATGCATTTGTGGAACGAGCAACACAGCTTAACGTGTGGCTAGCACCCTAAAAACTGCTAAAATCCCTTCTCCCATAAGAAAACACCTACAGTTCTTCAGTGGAGCACTCTTCTTGGGGTGTTTAAGCCCACTTTTAGGTCTTTCTTTGACTTCACCAGTCTCATACTCTGGTCCTTAGTTTGGAAATGGTACCAGGCCGACACCAAATAATGCTGCCACTCTGTGTACTGGAATACCTGCAGGGGACAGTTTTTGCAGGTGTGCAACCCACATGTTTAGCTGTGTTGCTCGTTTCATGAATGTACAACCCTCTTTGTAAAGGTCACTAATCAGGCTTTCCACAATATAAAATAAATTAGTAATTGGTAAACTTAAAGGTGCAGTGTGTAGAATTTGGCATTTGAGTGACATCTATCGTTCAGATTCTAGAATGAGCCCAACCGTAACCAAAACGTCACATCGCTGAGCAACGGAAGCCTGTGAAGACCAGAAGGGATCATGAACATGGCATCATTTACTAAAGTGACAAGGTTTGTAACCATTATTTTATAGATTATAGGTCAGTTGTTGTCCTCTCCCCTTTTCTTCGCCTGCATTCCAGGTAGATTTCAGAACAGGCGGACGGATTCGCGTTTCGTTGTTTTTGTCCCTAAAATCCACCCGTAGACAACATGGCGGATCGTTATGTCAGCCTACATGAATGAGGCCTGCAGTAATGTAAATTTTTTGAAGCTTTTTCTAACTAAACAAAAATAAAACAAACGTTTTATGGGGATGATTGTACTCCTATTTTGATGGATTTTACATACAAATAGAAACATTATATCCTATATTCACCGTTTCTGTTCGGCGAAATGCTGCCAAATTCTACACACTGCACCTTTAATGGGGAGAAATAAACAACCAACATAACATTTTCACACTTTTTTGAGATGTATAGATCTCTAAAAATAGCTGGATTTCCCACCACCATGAGCCTGGGTAGATGTTTTTGACAAAAAAATGCTTACTTTCTGGGTTATAGTGGAGCACTGCAGATTTATTTGTGTTACTGTTTGATATAATCTGGGTTAGACTTCTGTGCTGCCTGCTAGCCTTTGAGGGCAGTCAGTGTTTGCCTTCAGTATTGTTTTGCTTTACCTCCAGCTGATGCCCTGATGTCACAATGAGGTCAGAAAAGGATCTATGGTCAAGTTTTACAATACCTTAATTCATTCTATAGTATGTTTGTGCATACTGCCTTTGTAGCAACTGTAAATATCATGAGAAATGTGTATATCTGTTTATAATAATAGTTAACGTTTTCAGCTCTTAGATGAGTGTAGTCACACACTATAACTCAGCTTTGTCATCAATCTTCAGTGACATCAAGTAATGCAAATATCTGCAGGATACAGTGCTATCAATGTTTTACAAATATAATTTGCATCCTCTACATTAACACTGGCAGTTACAACGGGTACAACAGTCGTCCTCGTATGTACTCATAAATACAGCTTTGTACACACACCCCCATCACCAGCAGGCACAGACTTGCCCACCAAATTATCTACAGCTGCTTTTGCAGGACCTGTTTCTATAAGAGGAACTCAAACATGCTTATCTAAATCCATTGAAGCTGTATGTGTTGTGTGTGTGTGTGTGTGTGTGTGTACAGTCTAATTCAATCCCATTGTTGTTTTTCAGAGCCTGTGATACGGGATGTTCAGTTATGACGTCATGCTTGTTTGATCACTGACGGGCCAAATGCAAACAAAGTGCTTTGAATGCAGACTGAAAAAGGTGCTGCTGGCCTTCTCTTTGCATAGATAGCAGATGACAGATGGCTGCTGGTAGGTTTTCACATAAACGGCCACTAAATGCAGCGGGATCTAGCTGACACTGTTACAGGAACAGAAGGGGAGTATTGCAAATAAACATTTCACAGCTACATGCCCACACACACGGAGACACACACTCGCACAAACAGACGTGAGCAAACAGTGGGAACCCCAGGCTTTGAAAGCCCACTGACAACTGCAGCGTCTCTCACTGTGTACACAGAGCTACACAAAAAACCCGCTAACAGTCACTCATGTCAGCCATTTCTGTTACTGCTTCAATTTTTCCCCTTCGGTTTCCATGGCACCCGCAGAAACCTGTCAATCATAGACAATTTCCTCAGTGGGAGCTGGCTAGCAGACACACTCCCAAACAGATAGTGTGTGAGTTTGTGCATATACTTGTGTGTGTTTGAGCCTCACTGCTGATGGAAGTCATGTAAAATACCTGTCAAGATTCTTGATAGACATAGGACATGTTACGGATTAATATTTAATGGTTTGTTACGTTAATACTGGCATAACACTTTATGTTAAAGAGGTGGTGACTCTATTTTCAGAAGACATTTTCCCTTACACTGAAAAAGGATATGGCCTCAATGACCACTGGAAATGCATCACAGTGTTTCTCACACATATGATCAGAGGGCAGGTGCACTTCATTCAATGGCAGATTTTTTGAGATCATTACATGATTGCCAATAAAAGCTTATGCATGAGAGAGAATAGGAGAGAAATCTACTTGAACATCCCAGAGAGAGATCCTGTGAGCTAAAGGCCAGAATCAAATGGCTAAAAGCAAAAGAAAGGAAAGATTGACAGATAGTAAATACGGATGTGGTGATGCTTTTAAGGGCTCAATGGTACAGAAGTAAATAAGTTAGAGAAAATAGGAAGGCTAATTTACTCATATGGTTTAGAAAAATATTGGGTTTAATGATAAAAGGTGGGTTGAGAGAGCACAACCGGATAAGTCCCAAAATTTTGACATCATTCGCATATACTTTCATTACTTAATCTCTTATAAGTAAGCTAAAGTGACCAAGTCTGAACATGATCAGTAGTGCAAATATTTGTGTTTTATTATCAAAAGATGGCATGTGTGTTTCAAATTATCAGTGAGTTATGAGAGTAAATATTAATTCACAGAGAAATGTATCATAACTAATAACACGTAGATTATTAAATGCAACCAAAGGGAAAATTGGTAGTCTAGTTTATCATTGACCTTATAACATTGATTTTTATAAGATTATTAGATTACTATCACTGTGGTTTGAGGCTACAGGGGATTGTTACCTCCGCCAAGGAGGTTATGTTTTTGCCGGCGTTGGTTAGTTTGTCTGTTTGTTTGTGTTCAAGATAACTTGAAAAGATTTGGATGAAATTTTCAGGAAATGTGTGGAATGGGATGAGGAAGAAATGATTAGATTTTGGGACTGATCCGGATCACCATCTGGATCCAGGAATTTTTTAAAGAATTCTTTAACATTGTGAGATAGGACTGTTTTCGCCAAAGTGGACTGAAGCTGCTTGGCGGAGGTCTGTGCTCTCTGAGTGCTTTTCTAGTTTATTTACTGTAATTATTAGTAAGGACAAAATGTAATTAACCACCATTATACTCTTATAGTTTTAATGTTATATGCCCACTAATGCTAGCAATATTTTCCTCTTACCTCGGGTAATGATATTTTATATCTAGTTCAGCGATTTTCAGTATAAGTAACTTATTGAGAGATTTGAGAGACTCATGGCCACCCCTTGAGACTTGAGACTTGACTCAGACTTGCCCTCAAAGACTTGAAACTTGAAACAGTGACTTGTGCCCATCTCTGGTCACACCTTCATGAGAGGAGGGAGTACTCATGGCGGACAGGTGGCCAAAGTGGTTTTATATGTGGCTTTTTTTACACAAAGGATGCTAAGAGCACAACATTCACATTCCTGTGACGGTGTGACTTCAAGCAAAAGTTGAAACACTTGCAACATGCTCAAACGTTGTCTGATGCAGAAGGACAGAAAGTATAAAGAGTGTCATGTGTTAACTAGGGATGGGTAAAAATATCGATTCATCAATGCATTACAATATCCCGTCCCCCCCAGTTCAATATCAATTCAGCAAATCCTCTGAATCGATTCACCTCCTGGCCAGTGGGGGGTGCCGTGTACTTTTTCAGTGTTTATAATGCAACACTGTCTCCAGCGACAGAAAAAGACATGCATGATTCAAACTACCATAACTCCTCAGGTATTAGTGCTATCCAAATAATTCAGACGGATTGTGAAAGCTGAGAAGTGGAGCTTTCCATTGATACACATATATACGTTACAGTAGAGGCTGCTTGGACTGAGGGGGAGGGGTTGTAGTGTGCTCAACCATACAGCAGAGTGAGAGGATTAAGAGCCGAACATGTGAGTGATTTATCAGTGGTTTATCAGTATTTTCTGTGTAAATAAGGTAAACTATTGTAAACAATAGCATTAGTATCACTCTGTAGTGTTTTTTTCCATTCTTTTGCTGTATTTTCTCTCTGTTTTGCTGTATTTCCAACGTATTTTCCACTTGTTTTACCGTCTTTTTTGTCATTAATCGTCTTTTTCATTATAGTTTGTGTTTTATGGATTCCATAAATAGTAATTTTGGAAATATTGGAGGAAGAAATGTTGAGGTCTCTGTCTACAGCTGGACAGGAACTGCTTCAAGGACACCTGGACATTGTCTAATATAACAAACTGTAACATGAAAACTAAATGCTATAGGCAAACAATAATGTTTAAGTTTATGCAAAATACGTAAGATTTATTTGTGGTCATCTCAGAAAATTTCTACATGTACCAGTTACAATTATTTATAAAGAGAAACCTGTTGAAAGTTCAAATCCATTTTTATTCTTTTCATGGAATTATACACTGTTTTAAGCGTTTATAACATATCAATGACAAATACTTTCCAGAATTGTTTACTTGTATTTCTCATGAAAAAAGGGTGAAAAATGTATTCAAAGGACAATTCCTGACACATTCATTGACCAAAAAAGGCAAAAAGACCAGGTGGACATGTATAACTACAGTATTAACTATAATGTTTTTACTTTTGTACTTCATATACACAAATAAGTCATTGTTGTGCAAATTTTTATTTTCAGATGTTTGATTGTTCAAAAATATGAGGCGGCATACCACATATTTTCACATTGGCATGAAAATAGAAATTAAAAATTGTCGACAGGTTCTCTAATTATTTGTGTATTTCTGCATCGTACTGAATCAACATTGAATCGAATTGTAACCTAAAGAATCGACATCAAATCGAATCGAGAGGTTCTTACAATACCCAGCCCTAGTGTTAGCAGGTGTTTACACATTAAACCTGTGAAGGCCTACTCTGCCACCAAGATTGGACAAGGGAATCAGTAAAGAACTGGATGAATAAAGAACAAACAACAGTATGACCTTTTCAATTCCTATTCCTAGTTGGGCTGCAAGTGATTTTGCACAGTTGGTGACTTTCTCTTGGGTGTGCCTGAAGGCGCAGCTGCAAATGAACCTGCTTTTGAAGATCAAGTTCCTTCCTCTCACATCAACTCTTTCTTTAGCTACCTTTTAAAGTGCAGCTTTTCCTTGACATATAAAAGGTTTATTCTGACAGGATTAATATACTGGTTAAACATGTTCCACAAATTAAACAACATTTCAGGTTGCCTGTCGATACTTTGTCAGAATAATCTGGTAGAAGGACTACATAATCTGAGTTCCTTAACCAACACAACAAAGATCACAAATGTTGACACTGGTTTTACTTGAAAAGGATTTGACCTGGGCTGAGAAACATCATGCTTTAGTTTAAAAGCAGATCTCTTTAAAGTTTTTAAGCCATGTCACAGTCACAGAGATAACCCTGATGTTGAAGTTCAGATGCTATTGTAAACAAACTGATGACTCAGTTTCTCCTCTCTGGAAAGTTTCGTTGGTCTTGTGGCTCAGGTGGAGGAAAAGGTCTTTCATTAACTGAGGGACTTGTGGTTCAATCTCATGGTCCACATCTTTGTGTCATAGTGTCCTAGTGACCACAGACATCAGGAGCAATTTTTTCCAGGCTGTCTCCACTGCACTTGGCCTTCTTTATGTACCCTGTAAATATAAAAATAGATTTTACGTTCTAAACAACACAACCGTCATCATGATCTCATAGGGCTTCTTTAGTTGAGATGGATAAAGAGATGGGTAATTCATCAAGTTTGGCTTCCCTTGATCTCGCAGACCATAAGTTAGATTAGTCACTTACTGTGTTGCGACACATGTTGCTCTCATTTAGAACCTAAGTTTAGTTATGTAAATGTGTCAAAGTGTTTGTTATTATATTTGCAGCATGAGTACATCACCACCACCTCAGAAAATATTGTTACTGTATTTTTTAATCATTTTAAAATATAGAAGAATTTTAATGTAATCAAATGTTATTTATTGAGTAATGAAGGAGAAAAATGGTCAAATCATACGCTGACACATGCATGTTTTTGTTTATAAGCACAAAGAAGGAAATAAAGAAAATAGAATGTATAAATACAAAAACAACCCAAAAATATTCAATAAAATATCATACATGAAATAGATTAAATCTAATGTCCTTCAAAGTAGAACAGCATCCTGCAGTCACTGATGTCATGTCATGGCGTAGATTGTTTGAACGACTTTATTTAAGTTACTCCAGAGCTCTGGACAAAGAGAATATTTGTAGCACTATTAGCTATTTAAAGTACCAAGAATATGATGTCCAGGTGGTAGCATTTGTTTAATAGATTTATGTATTTTTTTCACTCATTTATTATTAGTTATTGCTCAGAACGCCAAAGTGTGAAACCATTTAGTTTGATTGATGCATGTGATGCAGATGTTGTAAAATCAACAAGTATAATTTATATTAAAAAAATCATCAGTTTTACCGATTCAGACAAACTTAACCTAAGAAGTTTCATCATTTTCCAAAGTATCCTGCTTAGTTGTGTTTTTCTGGTCTGGCTTAAGCTGTTGGCTATATGACTCCAACACCTCCCTACAAGTTCTAGTAGTACCATAACATTTGGTCTGTATCCTGAAGCTTCCAAAACACACAAAAATGTACATGTTAAATGAAGAGTACTGACCTGGACTTGCTTAATGCAGTCTACATGCACACAGCAGTTTGTCTAATTCAAAATTAAGACATTAGTTTTGGTTTTACATTCTTAAAAATCTGTTGATGTCTTTCTGATTTGTAATTGTTGTTTTAAATTGACTCTTTCTGTGTGTTTTTGCTGTGTCTGAATCACCTAAATTGAGCATAAAAGAATATACACCAATAATTTTCACTCATCTAACTTGTAATTTTCTCTTTGAAGTCAGATCTGAACCAATGAATTATTCCAGTGATGTCAGCCAGCACTTTGTGTGGTGGTCACTCCTCATTCGGTGGTTTCACATAGTTTTCTCCTGGTGGCCGTCTGTGCTGCTTAATTACCAGAAGCAGCGTGGTGTCCCCGAGGTGCCTGAGGTGAAGCCGGTACAGAGTGGTGGCCATCAGCCAGGCACTGGGATTTGGCTGTGACGCTCTCTCTATTTCATCCCAAAGTCTTTGTTTATGTAAAAACAGTAGTGAGCTCTTTACCCCTAGATAACTCCCTGCTGGGAGGATAAAGAGTCTCACTCACACACACGTGCACACACACACACACAGCCTGGGAACGGGCCCTTGGCCAGGGCCAGCTCAGTCCAGGGATAAAGAGATTGAGGCACAGAGACAAGAGGCTTGACTGCAAACCATCTAACCTTTGCCACAAGCCTTGAACTTGTTTGCTCTCAGTTTGATTACGAGGGAAAAAAGTGTGTCTATAAGGTGCTCGGTGTAAGCACTACAACTCAGGGATGATAAGCTAGGTGAAGAGAGCTGATGGTATACTGTACGAATAGAAAAAAAACAAACTACAAAACATGGCATACAGAATGTACAAGGTATGGCTATTAAATAATGAGACTGCTCTTATGAGGATAAACCACCTGATTCACAGTCACAATAGGTGTTATCAATCAATCTATCAAACTTTATTTATAAAGCATTTTTCATACAATAAATTGTAGCACAAAAGCGCTGTACATTCAAGAGCATAAGCAGATGAGTGTCAGGGGATAGTCAAACCCTGATAAGATATAATAAAGGTAATAAAGCATTAAAAGTTAATTAAAATAAGACAGTCTTAAAACCAAACAATAAAGGAAAATAAATAAAAAGAGGTAATAAAACACAATATAGTAAGTCTGAAACTAAAATGGAGTAAAAAACAAAAAATGCATATTAAGAGAATGAAACAAGAAAATCAATAAAAGTTTATTAAAAGTTTGGTGTTCAAGCATCAATGATGTCTTAAGGTCACTGCTAACTACTGATAGAAGTGCAGAAGTCGGAGGAGCTCAGTGGGGGGTTGAGAGCTTTGTCAGTGAGGAGAGGGATTTCTCCTCACTGACAGAATCTGGTGATATACTTTTCCTGAGAAATGAACGGTGTTATGATATTTCTCCATATATTGTGATACTATAAACAGGGCACAAATCACAATTCTTTTCACTAAGAAGCCATTTTGTTTGTTTGTTTTATGAAAAATATTAATATTAAATATTTTCTAATCATTATTATTTATATAAAGCATGGTCCCTACAACATTTCTAAACATCTTTGTTTGTACCAGACAGAAATGATAACAATAAATGTAACGGAGAGGGAGAGTCAAATGTTGGCAGATACAAGAACAGGACAAAAGGATGGAGATGTCAGCTCCTTGTAGGTAGTGAAATCTGTCGATTTTTTTTTATCATGTTAAAAGTTTTAATCCACCTTACTCTTTAACCCTTCTTAGTTGTCTTAGACCTACCAGGTTTCTGTTGGATTCACAAGTTGTGGTTAAAAAAGTAGTTAAATACCAGTCGCTGGAAAAAAGTTACATTTTGGCATAGTGAAAGGAAGCCTTCAGAATAACTTACTTTTAAGGAGCACCTCATTTGGTCTCTTTATGGATTATTTTGGCTTAAAAACATGAGTTTTTATCATCAAAAGCTCCAGAGAGAAAATTAGTTGTGGGACCCATACCATATTTAGAGGAAGCTGATTCAGCACCCTGGACAGTGACCCTTGTGTCTGTGCAGAATAAAGGTGCACTATACTGAATTAAAAGGATTAAAAGGACCATATTCATTTATTAACCAGATTTTTCCCACAGTCTGAGCATGAAGCTTGTCACTCAAACAATAAACATCATCACTGAGGAGGATATTGGTCTTTGGCAGAGGGATGGCAGACGGACTCTGGTGACCTGTAGTGTTTAGGGTTACTGTACACAGAGCAACATGCTTCACTGAGGAGAATGGAGCTTCATCATTTTCTCTAACCTATAAGACTGATAATGAGATATTTTCAATATAAGAGAAGAAGGAAAAAATATCTAATCAAGACAACCTCAGGGCAAACCAATACCCATACAGTCACAGTCTATCTTTAGAAAGTTGCTTATTTTATTTCTTGGTTTTGTGCCGTTTTTGGCTCAACAAATTGACAATATGTTGTCTTATCAGTTTTAATACAAAACCAGATTAAATTAAGTAATAACATATGATAGCTATTCTTGTAGGAGATTACAGAAATCCCACAGACTTTGCCTACATGTTAGGTCCAAAACTGTCTGTAAATACCTTTCAATAAATGTCAAGGCCATATTAAGAATTAATCAGTTCATGAAAATCATATCTTTAATGTGGTTGCATTTTCTAAATAAAATGTTACATGGCACAGTCAACCATTAAGAGTGTGTTTTATTCTCTTTTTTGAGGGTATGTTTAATGAATTTCCCATCGGTAGGAGTTAATAAGCCTCTTTGACCTCCATTGAGTTTTTTAATTTGTCTCTTACTTTTTAATCATACACTGCCATAATAATGCCATTACACAATAAGGACGCATAGGCAAGCACTTGTGTATGTGTCAATTTTTTTTTTGTACAGACTAAGAAAAGAGTAGGGGTTTCAGTATCAGCTGACATGAAAGAAAACTGTAAATGTCTTTGTGCCATATAATAAACAAATTTAGATATTAGTAATGTCAAACTTTTCAGGCAATTTACAAAACTCTTTACATGTTTCGTAAGAAGTGCAAATAATACATCTATTATCTCTTTTACTTATTCCGTTTTTAAGGTCTTTGGGGCTAGAGTTCATCTTTTACTGGGTGAGAGGGTACAGCAGTCCCAGTGATGACATATGGAGACATCCAACAAGGCACAATTATTCCTACAAGTAATATAAGGTCATCAATTAACCCAAAAAACGTGTGCTTGTACTGAGAAAGTAACGGTACCAGAGAGAGAACCCTAGCATTTCACCATGCAGCCTAATACGTACGTGATTAAGTGCTTCACCACATTAAGCGCAGACATGTAGACATTAATCTGTAATTGTAACTGTGTTCCTATGTATTGTGTTAAGCACTTTAAATTGCCTTGTTGTTTAAAGGTGCTGTAATAATTAACTTGCCTTGTTAGGAGATTGAAGTTTAGAAGCGCTAGTTTGTGATGTAATCACATCTGGCAAAATAACTTTGCATCACTGACCTGCTGATGCTGTGGTGTCATGTTTGATCAATAGTCTTCTCAAAACTTAATACACTCCTTATTGTCAAATAAAACATTTTCACTTGTCATTCAAAACTCATTATCTAAGTCTTGCCTCAGCTATGGTGTCCCACAAGGGTCAATGTCAGGTCCCTTACTGTTCTCTATCTACATGCGCCTACTGTGTCAACATAACATACAATACTTCTTCCATGACACACAGTTATATGTCCCCCCTGCACTCTGATGGTCATGAAAACTTAGATCATCTAACAACCTGCCTATCTGGTACTCACTGTGGGGCAATGATGATAAAACTGAAATTTTACTGTTTTCAATAACCATAGTTGAAAATCTTAAACTGTAGTAACCAAATATCAAATCAACAGCAATAAATCTACGTGTTACTTCGGATTCAGAGCAGAGAGTAGAATTAACAGTGTTATTCAGATTTGTTTCTATCATCTTGAATTACGTTTCAAAATCAAATCATTTTTATCTTTTAATGATTTACACAAGGTAGCCCATACTTTTATTCTGTCCTGCCTTGACTGTTGTAATTTACTCTACTCTGTCCCATCACAGGCTTCTCTTCATAATCTACAGTTAGTCCGAAATACAGCAGCTAGACTGATAACTCGTTCAATAAAACAAGAGCACATTAACCCGAGCCTGGCATCGTTTGTTGGCCCCCAGTAAAGTATTGTATTGATTTTAAAATTTTTTCATTAACTTTTAAGGCTCTTCATGACCAGACCCCTGGTTGTATTATTGGTTTACTGACCTCTTATGAGCCTGGACTCAGCCTCACATCAGCTGATCAGTGTTTGCTGGTGGTACCCGGAGCCTGTTTACAGACAAAGGGTTTTCAGGTTTTGGTTGCATGGACGTCTAGGCTCTAGAATGTCCCACCTGCTGAAATCTGGTTTGTGGATTCTGTCTCTTCTTTTAGTCGAGATGCAAACTCTTTCACTGTTTTGATCATGTTTATTTTTTATGTGTAAATTATTATGTCTCTTATTTTATGTCTTCTTTTATCAATATGCTATCATTTGAACCCCATTTTCTGCTTTGAAGACCCCGCCATTTGTACATGGGGCTTACAGACACAACCACTGGGCTACCAGGATCTCAATACTGCTCAATTTTGACTGTTTTCTACTTAACAAGCTTTGAATTTGTGTTGAACTGGATTTTAAATTATTTGCTAATGTACATTTCTAAGTGCAATAGGGATTAGACATATTGCCTGATTGCCGATAAGTGACGTTTCAGATATCTGTGTTAATATAATGGGCCTAAAAATCAGTCTTTGGGTTTGCTCCACCTTCATTTTGGAGGTAATCTGAAGATTTTTCTAGCTGTCACAGATAAAACAATAAATCTTTAATGGCCTCTTGTTTTTGCAGAGATGTCTTATTGTCACTCTCTTCTAATCATCTACATCCATCTATCCTTCCATCTGTCATCCATCCATCCATTCATGAAATCACGGTGTACAACACATCTTAATCTGGATTCAATTCATCACTCTGTCCTCCATAAAAAAGCACCATGTATCACAGTCTGAGATTTATGAGAGGGAGTTTCCATAAACTTCACCTTTCATACACCTCAGACATGACAAAACCAGATTCATGTGGCCTCCAGTCCACCCCTTAATCCACCTTTATCATTTCAAATACCTCTCTCTCTACCCACAGGAGGCTGGAGGTGGGTGGAGGAAGAAATCAGATTAGAATGCCTCTCAGCTTCATCAAGTGTTTTTCTGTCACTGACAAAAGACACTTAAATGGTGTATGGACACACAAACACCAAAGCACACTGTTTATCCCAGACAGACACACACAACACAGAGAGCTGAACAAAGGATGGAGAAGACAGAGATAAAATAAATAAATCGCTCCGTACAACAGCGCACCGACAGTTTGATGATGATTGTCGGTGGCACTGATTGACCGATAAACACATGCAAATCAAAACCTTTCTCTGACTACCATTTAAATTACTGTTTATTTCTCCCACTGGGATGGAGCGAAGGAGGAGTTCCCAATCACCCAGTCGTCCATGCTTGAAGCCTCTGGAGGGAAGAGAGAGAAAAAGAGGGAGGCTTAAGTAAACAGAAGAGAACAAATGAGCTCTGTGACGGCTCAGCAAGCACTGCCTCCCTCCTCGCCTGTCTGAATGCCCGGCCTTTGTTGATGGCTGAATAGGGGGCTAAATATCCCTTGAAATCAGAGCCAGAGCCACCTCTCTGGATGCTATATTCTGAGGCTGCAGCTTTTCATATGCAAATGGAAACTGGGTTACGATTGGTTCTACCCCAGTGCTTGGTGTGCCGAAATGGACATCACATTTGGGGTCAGAGGATGAGTAATGGGGCAATATTTGAGTTTCTCATCTTCAGTTAGCTTTAGGAGTCTCCGGTTGCCCTTTGGGTTTAAGCTTTGTGTACTTATTCCTGCTGCTTTGACAGGATCCTGATTTTTGAAAGGGAGGAGACCAGATGGCGTCCCATGAACTGGTGTTTAGCATGGCAGGAAGAAGGGTTTGGGGTGAGAGTAATGCTTGGTTACAATTGACTGAAGGATTAGTGCCTGTGTGTGTTTGCGAGAGTGTGTTTGATGAGGACACATCTATGTGTGTGTGTGTTTGTGTGTGCGCATGTGTGTGTGTGATTTGGCAAGCCATTCATTAGGACCTAAATCACCAACTAATACCCTGTGAATTCCCTAAATGGGTTGGGTCTTTAAAGCACAAACACACAATCTGTGGTGACTTTGCTCTGATGTTGCTGAAGGCAGCCAACATTCACTCTGAATATACACACACGCTTTGATAAAATCCTATCAAAGCCATACATATCTGAATTTTACTAATTATTAAACTACAAACTCATCAACTTTACAAAATTCTGGAGTCATTTTATGCTAAATAGGTTCAGTTGTCTTTCATCAAATATTGAATTTAAGGGTTGTTTTTGTGATGTATTCTACCCATATCAAAGAGGCCTTAAAAAGCACTGGTCACTAATCATTTTCTACAGCCTGATGTCATTGTTCATAATTGCCAACTGTTAACCCAGACAAGGATTTGTTATGTCAGCTCACATAATAAGAAATCACAAAGACAACCAGAAGTTTCAGTTGTTATTCTCAGCAACACACAGTCGCTGATTAGACCAATGTTGTCTTTTTTGTTGTGTTCTTTTTGGACATTAAGACATCAACACATCACTTACAGTTCAGTTAATCATCACTGATGGGCCTTGAGGAAAGTTTGAAATTTGTACAATTGAGTTTTTATTACAACTGTACAACAACTAATAAATGAATCTGAATTTTAACTTTGTCTACACATGCCTCTATTTCCATACAACATCAGCTGCAAATTCTGTAACTTAAAGAAGCCTTTATGAATCATTGTTTGTCAAGTTTTTTACAGTTAGCAAATCTTTAGGTGGGGGAAATTGAGACTATTTTGGCATTTCCTTTCGTTAGCTCACCGAATTCTGTAATTAGGATCAGTCAGTTTTAAATCTTGCCAAAATTTATGAAAATCTAAATGAGTTGATGATTGAGTAAGTCTGTGAAACTTTCATAAGTGTCACAGTTGTTTGTCAAAAATAATTCGGCATTAAATTTAATTTAATTTAATTTAATTTAATCAGGATATGCACATGATTTTGACTCACGTTTTGGTGTGCCTTGGTCAAAAACACAGGTTTTGGGAATTAATGACCCAGTGTTCTTTTTTCATGACCCCTGTGCAAAGGTAGTCTTGCAATGCAGCTGGATCCACCTGATTCAATGCCAGATCAATGTCAGGGAGATCCATCTTGCAAAGCTCCATGCTGGAATAGTTGAGCTCAGTCTGCAGAGGCACTGCCCAATCAGTGTCCTGTGAGGAGAAAGAGGTAGGGGCTGCATGGTGACACCAGCAAGAAGTCTCTGACAAGTCCTGCTCGTATAGAGGTTAGCATGGATGCTGCTTGCTAAAGTGGAAGCTTTTTCAGAACTGGACAATGTTTCGTCATTAAATGAAGGAGAAAGAAAAATCCCCAGAGCATTTTTCAATATAAATATTTCCACTCCTCAAACTGACCCCTTCATCTTGTTGGCCTGTTATGAACATGATGACAGAATGATCGTCCAGTCAGCTTTTGGACATATTTTTTTTTAAATGTTCTGCCTGGCCCAAACACTTCCTATTGGCTGTTGCCCAGACAGACTGGTGCATATAAACTATATATTAAAGTGTATATCTGGTGTATCATGTTTGCTCAAAGATTGTCTTCCCTGAATCAGGCAGTCTGGATTAGAACCCAACCTGTGGCTTTTCTCTTGGATGTGTCCACCCTCCACCTCCTAGATTTTAAACTCAAACCCATTTCTCAAACTTAAGGCATCAAAATACCCCAAAAGCATGATTATTAGATAGAAGAAACAAAACAAAACTTCTACATTTGCCATTTAAATGTTCTGTAAAGCATTAGTGTGCTACAGGTTAAGGTCAAGGCCAAATGTAGGCTTAGAACAGAGACAATATTCACGGCCCACTTTTATTTCATGTATAAGTCCTTCCTTCCTATTGTTGACTTTTCTGTCCCCAGTTTATAACATGCATTTCACTTAAAGTAACTAAAGTAAAATTAATTTTACTGAAGGTTTTAAGTATAGGTTTAGATCTTCAGTGTAAGATTTGTTTAAAAAATGCATTTAGATGTTTTTCTTGTTATTATTTCCTTGTCTGACAGTGTGTGCCCATCCTCCAGCTGCTTTCCAGCGAAGATCAACCTCTGCTGATCAGGAGGAATGCCCTCTTTGTACTGGATTTTAGCCTTGATATTTCCAAAAGTATCTGAGGGCTCAACCTCATGGGTTATGGTCTTCCCAGTGAGGGCTTTGACGAAAATCTGCATGCCTTTCACTCTGTGTTACTCTGCCACCAATGCTGTTTTTCATCCAGTGCCATAATCCTATAAATATATTTCAGAATGTCTTTAGTGTTGCACAGATTAAGTGAAAATTTCTGTAATTATTAATCTAGGAAACTTTTAATGCTGTTAATTATTGTGTCGTAGTCTTAGCTTATACTTTGCTGAGCTCTGACAAGAAAATCACCGTTAAGAGCTTAAATGTTGAATAATATATACAGTGATACATATCTTACATATTTTATAACATTAATTCTTTATAACCCTAATATAGCTTTCTTTTTTTCTTCTCATTTTATCAGCATATTCCTCTGATTAGGCCTCCATACTAAGTTATGCCACATGCTAAGAATGTGTTTCTGTCCTTTAGAGCTACTGTGCTACTGTCTCACTTCTTACAGAATCCAGAATATCCTACAACATCCTGTCCTTAACAATTTAGTATTCTAACCTCCTCCCCACCATCTCCTTGCTGAGAACATATTAAAACTCAGCTGCTGCCCACCATGTTGAGCTTGGTCCTTCATTATGAGTGAAAACATACACATCAAACATCAAAATGCTGTTCTACATTAAGATCATTATATTTTAGATAGGTTTTTTGAGATGTCAAACTGAATCCGACAGACTAAATAATATTG
Organism: Cetoscarus ocellatus; assembly: GCA_037902135.1. Classification (NCBI taxonomy): domain Eukaryota; kingdom Metazoa; phylum Chordata; class Actinopteri; order Labriformes; family Labridae; genus Cetoscarus; species Cetoscarus ocellatus. The sequence goes on from JBAMNC010001581.1 coordinate 312,257, forward strand.
AACACAAGTACTGCAAAACAATTTTTCCACAGTTGTTACAATCTATGCAACAAAGGCTGACAGCAGTATGAATGCACATCTATTAAGTACAAATGTTGGGGAGTCAACTTATCTGTCACTCCAAAACAATAATGAATAGAAAAAAAAAAAAAAGATGAATGAAAATGATGCCCAACATCAAGCTTAAATTAATCATTCCAGCTGTCTCAGAAATATTAGATCAGAAAGAGGATTTATTTGAGATATTTCTTTTAAAGCCAGAAGCAATCTGTCAGTATATGTTTTTTTTTTCAAAGAAGGAACTCATAATATCCTCAGATTGGTGGATGTCATGGAAAAGAAAGACCCTTACAATTTTCAGCAGCCTTGAAGAGTCCTTGAATTGCACTCAGCGGTTTACTTAAGAGCAGCCAGAACATTGGCTTTTGTCTGTGGCAGAAATGAGGGCAATTACCTGTGCCTCTTATGAGGCTCACTGCCGTCTGTAATCTTTCTATGGAGCGGCTGAAAGGAGAATAAGAGCGCTAACACAAGTGCATCTACACTCCATCAAGACTGAAAGAACTGAAGGTTTTTTGTAGTCAGGATAGAATAATAGAGGTCATCAAGGTGAAGGTGTTCCTCACCTGAGGGTGCAAAGATAGATGCTGTCAGTGTGCTGTAAATACCTCAGAGGCTTTCAGTGGAAGCTTTTTATCAGTGAGTCAGTGTCTGGGTGAAATTGTCAACTGGATGATGGAGCTCAGTCAACAGCACAGCAGTCAATAGAACATCTGACCTCCACTGAAAGTGCAGTGATATGGTTTCTAACAGTGTTGCTTGTGTTACTTTCAACGCATTTGATTATCGGAGTTTAGCTCTCAGCATGGTTAATCTCCAATATTCTAAATATTTTGGTGTTTGAGATAGAACAGCTTCGTTATTAACTCGGTTAGCAAGAGGAATTTAATAGGATGGCCACACTTAGTTTAACAGACAAATGCAATTCTGTTGTATTATATATGAAGATGTAATGTAATATATATATATACAAACGTGTGAATGAATAGTTGGCTAGGGAGGTCCCATAATCTCATATTTACTTAAATTCATTTGTTTGAATGAAAATTGCTAGCAAAAGTAGTTGGCTGGGTTTGTTTTGTTCGCCTCTAGCAAACTAAGCTCCCCTTCAATAGAGCAGCTTTTTCTGCACATATTAAACAATACTACATAAACTGAAACTACAGGGTTTAGGTGTTCTTAGATGGAAGTTATGGCAAAAGTACAGAGCATGTAATTTTTTAATACAAAACAGGAATCCCTATGGCAGGAGTTGGGCTTTGAATGGATGTCTTTTAGAACAGAAATATCAATTTATTAAAATACATAGACAGTTTGATTTTGTTTATTTCTTTGTTTTTTGTTTGTTTGTTTTTCTCACAGTGCGAGTGAAGGTGGAGTGGGCATCTTGTCAAGGTGGCTGCCTTCACTATGAGGTTATGAGGTGCTGTGGAAACACTTGTTTGTCTGTAAAGCACTTTTCATGCTGAACAAATACAGCTTGAATACTTGACTGATCTGCCATGACAAGATGAAGAAGACACAGGCAGACAGACAGTATGACAATAACAGAAAAAAGCAATATGTCTAACGGCTGGTGATGACAATGCCCTAATAAAACAAAAACACAACTACTTTTTGTTTTTGAAATGACAAAAAAAACACCATGAGAGAGACAGACAGTAAAAGATGTAGAATAACGTTAAAAAGTGTGAGAAAAAGACAAATAGATGTGCCTTTAGTTGGTGGAAATGCAGTACTAATTATGAATTTATGCAGCTAGAAGACCTATAACTGCCAAAAGTGATATGCAGGGATACTGTAATAATTTGAGGCAACTATTTCTCCATCTTCTGAAAGCTAAAAGCAAAAGTCCAGTAGAAGTTATTTGCATATGTGAAGTCTGGTACAAGTTGATTTAATCCTGCTTATTATGAATAATTTTTCACTGCATATAAAATCTGAACAGTCTCACTTTTTGTTTCTTCATTAGTGTGTCATTTTATGTGAATGTGTTTGTAACTTTGTGTGTGTGAACGTGTGATCATCATGCTCCCAGATTGTGAATCATTATTTTAATACCAGAAGCACAAATTAAAACATCTCAGTTTGTTGCTATTCCTGAATGTGCCTCTTAATCAGAGCTGAGTGGCACATTTGAATTAATTTGCATCCTGAGTGAAGGAAACAGAGCTCAGAGATAAATACATGTTGACATGAGACGACGTTTAGCAGACTCTGTCTTAAACACCACATAGTTAACTGTCAAATGTAATTCAAGTCATACGGGGATGTTACCATACACACCCATACATTATTCCCACACATATGCACACACTTAGAAACACCTTTAGGCTGAATATCAGTTGTTTGTTGAAATCAATTATAAATACACTAAACAGCCACAAGTCTGCTCCATTAAAATAGAACAATGTTTTTAATCAGAGAAATCATCAAATGTATGCACATCACTTTTCTTGGATGCAATTTTGTTTATAAGGATGGGAATCAAAATCAATTCCAACAGAGAACTGATAGCCACTAACTTATTAAATCAATATAATCTGATTTGATGCTTTAAAAAAAACTCTTGAGTCCCCCTGTTGCAGAGAGGAGCATGCTGTGTCACAACATTAGCTTCTGCTGCAGGAAAATAAAAGCAAGAAGAGCACTTAGACTTTGTTGAAGCCTTTGTGGGTTAGAGAATACAGGAATACAGTGTTGAAATCAGTATCAAATTCAGCTGGATAGACATTACAAGTTCAATAACCTAATAAATGTTGCATTTTGATGTGTTCAACGTCAGCTCATAAAATGACTTTTAAGCAAATAAATAAACCGCCATTATGATCCTTTCAAATATAACTTCAAGAAATAGAAAGTGGAGAAAGATGAGAAATTGAATGATTATAGCTTTTTGTTTTTCTAGTTATTCAAAAAAGATAAATACATCTTTGTGCTTCTGGGGTTAAGAAGCATGTTTATTTTAATTGTATATTTTTCTTAATGATATATTTGTTTATTTATTGTGCATCATAAAATACACAAAGAATGTGTATGATTTTATTTATCTATTGTTTATTTGAAGGGATATGGCCCATCAATGCACATCAGTATGTATGTAATACAAATGAAATATGCCAGAGTTAGCAGAACTGCTACATTGCATCTGTCGTCCCTTACAAACAATACGAACAATACATCTTAAGTACAAATATCAACAAGAAAACAATCTAAGACAGTAAACAGGCAGCACAGTCAAAATAAATATTGTTTAAAGTTCATGTTTTAAAGTTCAATAATTAAAGTGTCATTGTTTTAAAAGGTAGAATGTGACACATATCACCAAAACAGAATTACCATCCTAACACTCAAGGTACAGCTACACAAGCAATGTGCAACGCATGTATGCATACATATACAGTATGTAAGCATGCACCGCATGGTAACGATTAATAGATGGAGATAACAAAACAATTAGACATAACAAAACAGAAAGCAAGGCAGATGTGTACAGCTCACTGGTACATATGCATCTGTTCGCTGCAGACAGTCTGCCTAGCTGTGAGAACACTTTTGGTCGATTATCAGCCAGTTTTTCAGATGAGATTTAAAAGCAATTGTATGTGGTGCGTCAAAGACTTTTAGAGCCCTTTGTATTATGATTATATTGGTTTAAGTGCAGTTAATTTCTTTTCTTGTATTTAAGATATAACAAATAGGAAAGCACAATTTTGAATTTTTGTTGATATGCGATAGACCGATATTTCCAAACGTTTTATCGCTGATTATGATACCTATATTTTTTTGTCAAGAGCACAAGTCTCTACCTAACTAAAATGTACCTATCCCTTTCATTATGAAACAAATGTGAAGCAAGATAAATAAAATTTTGTTCTTTAATGAATTAGACTTGTAATTTTAAAAAACAGATATTCAGTGATGATGAGGCAAACCATTCAGGTACATTTTTACATTCTTCCAGTATTATTGCCGATATATGGAATTTTCAAATCTGCCAATACCGCTAATCAACTTTTACGTAGTTATCAAATAATTTCTGTATGAAAAATAAGCTTATCTAGTGAAAAATCCCTTGTTGTTCCTTTGAATGTCACCCAAAACACCCAAGATTGTAACACAAAAAACACTAATCGAAATCAAATTGAAAATATAGACCAACAACAAGGCTAACTTATAACCATTGGCTAGGTTTTTAACCTTAGGATTGTTTTTTTGCAACCCTCCAGTAGTTCATTTGTTTCATCTAAAAGATGGCAAGGACAAAGGTATGTACAGGCCTATTCTGTATACTTAAAAAAATTAAATAAGGCACACCTTCATTTTGTAACAAATGTGTTTCTGTCAGCATTCGACAATTTCCTACAAAACAGTGTCTGATTATTCCAAGTATAGGATCCACTTACCCTCAACAAAGGGCTGGATATTACCTCTATTGTAATGAATTCTCTCTTGTTTATAAGTGAACAATTGATCAAATCCTTCTTTGGTCATTGGTTATTTTATGGCTGAGTTTCTCTTCATCAGACCTCCTCCTTGAAAACTTTGTAGAGTTGGCATCTTGAGTCAGCAGACCTTGCACTCAGAGTATGCACCAGAGATACTTGTCTACAAGGTCATGAGTGGATCTCCAGGCTCACACATACAGAAAAGCTATTCTGAATTCAGTTTGGAAGACCATGACTAGTCCGGACTGAGACCTGAACTCAAACCCACCACATTTTGAATGAGTTGGATCATCACAAATAAGCTCATTAACACCCCTTATGGCAGAAGGAAAGGAAACAACCCTTCTGTCTCCTAGCTCCTTAAATATCAACATGTCGCCTCACTTTCTTTTGTGTCCCAGTTAGGGTCACAGGGTGCTGTCTTTTTTCTCTTTAATGGGCAGTTAGTGAAAACAGATCTGTTTTTTTTATGTTTTAGAAAACAGACAAACATGGTCAACCAAAGTAAGAAAACCTTGTTAGGATGTTAGTATATTTTAACATTGAGTTTAGGCCTTTCTTAAAAGTTAGATGCTGGTCCCTTTAGTGGAAGAGATGTTACAGATGAATGATTTAAAGTAAACTCAATGCACATTAATATGAGGATAACCAACCAAAAGAAAGCAAAAGATTCAGCAATATGTATTAAACAAGGTCAAAGCATGCGCTCAGGTCAAGTAACCAGAGTAGCTGGCAACCCTCATACATCTTTATTCCCATTCTGTAGGTCACAAAACAAACTGCATCAACAAAAAACTGTCTGTTTATATGCTTGTTTACATGCATGCTGTCGAGCCAAGAGAATACCAGTTTTCCAGAGCTAAAGCCATCTGTGGCTTCAGCCCTGAATGATGGCAGGTGGTTTCTTATAGCTTAGAAAAAAGACAAACCAGCATCTGAGCCAGCACTGGAAAGTATCATTTCAACATATTCAAGCCCATTTGGTAGAGATCCTGTTATTTATTGTAATTGCCTCCGACTGCCTTCCTAAACAGGAAATTAATCACTCCTTCTTTGTAATTAAATTAAATGTATTTATTTATTTCTGAAAAGATTAATTTGGTCTTTTGTTTCTGACTCAGGTAGCACAGTGGATAGAAATGGAAATGAGAGAGTGGGAAGTGACATGCAGGACAGGGGCCCTCTGATTGGACACAAACCCAGGTAACCTCCTTGTTGGGCTATTTGACCCTTTGTTGGCTGTCTGACTGATTCACTGACCAACCAATAAGAGGGCCCCCTCTCACAGGAATTGTCGCCAGGCATCTTATCAGAAATACTTGTCCTAGCAGAAACTTTTGATGCAATTATGTTAAATTATTGCCTTACATTTGTTTCTTCAACATTGAAAATCAAAAAGAAAACTTACATACACACAAAGGTAAGACAGAATAGTTTGATTATATCTGGTGTTGTTGTAACACTCAGTGTTGCTGAGAAAAGCAGTTGTCAATGTGGGCAGTCAGTGTTAGACAGAATCTTCAACTCCATTTGTCAGTGAATTATTGGATTATTGTAACAGGCTTTCAAAAATTTTGAGTTATTGTCTATTGTAGTATTATTATTATTTGTTCACTCACTCACTTAAAAAAACAAACAAAAAAAAACAAATAAAAGTTAGTCAAATGATTAGGGATTTTTTTTATTGTTTCAAATGGGAAGAAATTTTGGTCTAACCCACTAACATACCAAGGAGGGTGGAGCTTGATGACAAATAACTTCCTGTATAGGGCAGGGCTTGATGACAGGTCATTGGACAACCTATGAACTTTTCACCTGAGAGCACTTATCTGTTATGTTAATGCATTAAAAATAGCATTATAGAGTCCTTCTCAATTTCCAGATATGCTTTGACTCCAAGTCAAATTTCAATTGTGAATATGTCACAAAGCTTAATGCACACCTGCCCTTGAATATGTATACTAATGTTAAAGGTCTCATGTCGTGTAAAATCAATTGTCTTTGCTTTTAATGTTGTTAGAGGGGGCTTGACACCTTTTACTAGACTTTGTTCACGGAGAAATGTCCTATGCCTCTTCAAAGAAAATGCTCCTAAACATTCTCATTTTTTACTTGCTGGGGTTTATTATGTAATATCTATACACCTTCCTTCTTTAAATGCCTTTTCTGCTCGACAAAGGGCTGTAACCCCTCCCATCAGAAATTGTTTGGGCAGCCAATCAGCGCAGAGCTCATTATCATAGCCTCCCGAAGCCTTGCCACCCCCCCAGATCAGAGCATTTCCAAAGGGTAGGGAAAAAGAGCTGCATCTAATTCTTTACAAAGAAAAAAATACACTGCCTGATAACAAAAACAAGAAGTGATACCCTTACAGCTTTTTGATGTGCTAACAAACTTATAATGAACTCTGCAGAGACACACAGTATATTTCACACCTGTTTCAATGAAAACTATACAAACAAAGCTTTTGATTTGCATTTCATGTCAATGTTAATCTTGTTCCTTTAGTTAAATGCGTCATTTGATATATTTCCTAGCTACACGCACGCACTGGCACAGCTGTGCAAACCTCAGGCCTGCATGCAGCTTCCTGACGTCAAGCCAACAGGTGGACGAGAAACAGAAACTGTGTAAATACCTCAGGGAATGCATTTTTTCTTTTTTCTCTTTTGTTTTGACAATGGGGACAGAAAATAGGGTAGTTTTTTTTTTCCAGTTACAGATTACTTGCATAGAAATGTAACAAATGCAGTAGCAGTTTACTTGGCTTGCATAGCTAATCACTTCCTTTTCTCGTTGAAACAAAAGGGTAATCTGATTACTCTGACAAAGTTTTTAGTAATTTATCACCTCCCACACTGCATCTATTCCACATGTCCACAGACTTTTGGGCACATAAGGAAGTGATGTCTGAATTATCCTGCCCTGCTCTAGCTGAAACGTTGGGCAGCAGAAAGCCGGCCTCATTAAAAAGTCAATTATTTGATCCAAAGTCGTGGGAGTGATAGAGAGGTGGGAGGCCTGAGCAGTTTGTCAAGTGATGTAAGTGTTGAGTATTTAAGTGGTAAACCATCCAAACCTCCAACCTGAACACAAACACAATTGCTGTCTTCCTTTTTGTGCTGTCATCTGACACACACACTGCTGCACTCTCACTCTTTCCCTCCTCTGACACACACACAGACACACAAAGCCCTTCTTCCTGAGGACAATAGCTGTGCAGTGAGGTGAGACTGCAAGAGGAAAAAGCATTTATCCGAGCGGAGTAGTGCTGATGACCCTCCCTGCTGGCTTTCTCTTGCTCTCTTTCTCCCTCGGGGCGAGCACAGGAAGCTTTTCTGTCGGCTGGACGGAGTTGGGGGTGGTGGCAGTGGGGGGGGGGGTTTGCAGGGTTAGCAGCAGGCGGACCGCTGTCACACCACACACAGCTTTTTCAGTACACAGGCTGTACTTTTGACATGTGTCTACTGACATTACCCATGATGTCGCCCTCCTCCCTCTCTCCCCTGGCTAGGGTTGTCTCCTCGCCTCACAGGGGTAATGGTGTGTGAGACAGGTCGAGAGAGGGAGAGGAAAGCGCTGGGTGTGTGTGACAGAGAGAGACACAGACTGAGAAACAGGTTAGTAAGAGAGAAAAGGAGCTTTTTGCTTTGCAGTTTTACAGTTTTGCTGCAGCAAGTGTTCTCACACTTAGAACTCAATTCAGGGTTTTTCAATTCTGTTTTAACAAAGAGTTTCTTTTATGACCCGTCATTACACGTGTAGGACTTATATCCCCTCATGTTGTCTTACTTTATTCTTTGATAATTTAGAGGAAACTATTCTTAGTACTACTAGTTAGCTAAAATACTTGCAGCTTTCTTTTTATCGTTCTTTCAAATGTTGAGAAAGAGCTGTTTTAATGCCTCAGCACTTGATTAGGTTATGGAGGTCATAAGTTAACCCTTTAAAGCCTGAAAACACAAATTATAGCCAGAAAACTTGAAAGAGCTGAAATGTTTATTTCACTTTCTACTGAAATCCAAAAAGAATCAAAATTTCCATTAAATTGATCATATATTTTTTTTGTATCTCATTTGATACAATAGGTGTTTTTGGCAACTGATAATCCATTGTATTCTGATTGTATTCAGCTGTTTTTTTAATAATTTGTTGATCATTTTGATTAAATAGAGGTATCAAAAAGGTATGTATCAAATATGATACAACAGGCTTTAAAGGGTTAAAGGTCACAGTCATTGGGCCTTATGCTCACTCCATGACTATAAAGGAAATGTTCCAAAAGGGCTTTGACAAGTTTTCTTCAAACTTTCCAAAAATGATGTTCTAACTCCAGAATACTGTTATTGTACTATGGATGTACTATGGAGGTCAGAGGTCAAGGTCATTTTGTCCCATGTTCAGTCCTTGTGTATGAACTGGATATCTGAAGAATGTGTTGAGATATTTTTGCAGGGACATATGACTGAAGGTGGTAGTTCTTTTGTTGATCCACTACAACATTTATTAGATAACTCAATTAATTTTTGCGTCTGTCAAGGAGGCTATGCTTTTGCCGTCTGTTTGTCTGTCCGTTTGTTAGTCTTTCCATCTGTCTGTGAGCAGGAAAACTCAAAAGGATCTCAGTGGATTTTGATTAAATTTTCAGGAAATGTTGGTCATGATGCAAAAAGAAATGATAAGACTGTGGTGGTGATCTGAATTCTATTTTTTTTTTTAAGTATTTGTTATCATTGCAAGAGAGGGCAGTTTTACAAATCCTCACTAGTGACTCAAAAAGTTTGAATGGGTTACGATGAAATTTGCAGGAAATGTTGCTCATGGCACAAGGGAGAAGTGATTTGATTTTACGAGTGCAGATATAGGATTTTTGTAAGGATTTATTAACATTGTGAGATAGGGCACATTTACACATTTTTGCTAATAATTCTAAGAATGTTTGATATTCCATTGTGGAGGTTTGTCTTCCATCAGCATCTCAGTTATAATTGTAGAGACAGTGGAGCAAGAGTTTAACATGCTGGACATGATGAGTATTAACCCAAGACAACAGATGGACTGTTCAATATATTCTGGGGAACAGCCCATAGAAAGTGTTTGGGAATGGTCAGGACCTTTCAAAAGTATATCTGGCAGGTGATTGGATGATTGTTCTGTCAATCACATCCGTAACAGGCTATATAGTAGATAATATAGATAATATATACTGCTGTGTAAAGGACAGAACGTAAGCCACTGTGTAAATCAATTTCTCAGCAAAACATTTTAGAAGTGGAGCAAAAATATAGAGAAGTTTGTAGTGTTGTTTTTCATTTAAAGAAATGCGTACAAGATCTAATAAAAGAACTACTGAAGCTGTTAACATCTATGCTAATCTCTGTCAAGCAGTCACTTCTGCTGTCGTCTCACTCATAGCTCCCACCTCTTCCTGCTCTACAGGGCACTGATTGGGCTGTCCCACTTGGGGAGGTTCACAGTCATTGTTGATTGGAGCTTAGCAGGATGGATCTGTCTGATTACAGACAATGAATCAGGCAGATCCAGCTGCACTGCAAGATTAGGTAAGTATAACACTACAACAGAAACTTAATCATTTTATGTAACCAAATATAAATTATTGGGATGCACAATATTATTGGACCAATATTGGTGTCAACAGATAATTGCCTAAAAAGCTGTTTATCTACACCCACAGATATTACATTTTTTGCCAATATTTTGACCATACGTCTCCTATATAAAATGTACAATGTACCATGAGGGTTCACCTCATCATCATTCAATGTCCATTTCATAAATTAATAATATTATTGATCAAAGATTAAAATGTTGTTTATTCTTGTAGCCATGAAATGAAGGGTCAGTTTTAGTTAAGTAGAGACTTTGTGTTCCTGAACCATTATATGGATATTATCAATAGTGAGTTTGGAAATATCGGTAAATCAGATGTCAGCAAAAATGCATCTCTAATAAACTATGCAGTATGTGGGGATAACAAATAAAACTCCCATTACCTCCACCACTGACCTTTTCTGGCAGCATCCATTTAACTGTTCACTCAGAGGAATATATTGGAATTTTTTATATAAATTATAGTAACTGCTTTAGGTGAAGTTCCAGAAAGAGAGTAACTCCTACACATAGACCCTTATATACAGTAGGTTGTTCCTCTGATAGGTTGGTAAGACATCTCTGGACTCCTTGTTTCCTTTTGACTGCTGCTGGTTTGTGTCAGACAGAGCTGTTCAAGCATCAGATCAGGAAGCCTCTGTGGAAATATCTGGGTCGCATCCAACTTGTCAGTATGAACCTACACGTGTGCATGGATGCTCTATCTCACTTCAAGAGGGATCTCCAAGCAACTGCAACAGACTGAAGCTGATTTGCATAAATATGAGAACTAATTTTCTGTCTGATATAACACAAGAAAAACACCCATATTTTTTTCAATATATTACATGTTTAATTCTAACAATTTTTTCAGTTTGTTTTTAAGCAGAAAATATAGATTTATTTTAGATACTAGTGTTGACCACCAGTGTTAACCATCAGTGTCAGAGTTGGCTGATTATTTGATTAGTCTCACCAACTCAATCCAGTTTCAAAGCCCCATTATATTGACTGTTATGTTTTGACTGCTGCTTTGAATTCCTGTTTTTTGGACTTTCCCCCCTCCCCTCTCTGCTCTCTCACTGAATGAACAGTTTCCCCTTTCGCCTCTCACTTTGCATAGAGCCCATAGAAATCCCAGGAACAGGCCCACACTCATTTGCCTGTCACATTAACTTGGCACCTCACTTTAACCACTGTGACCCCCCCTGAACAAATGACCTGTTCATACAGCACAAAGCCTGCTGCCTCTCTGTCAGACTTCCGGCTTCATTTCACTTCTCCTTCTCTACAATGACCCCCTCTAGCCTCCTCTTCCTCTCCTTTTGTGTTTGTTTTCTTCAGAACTTTGTCACTTTATGCCATTCCTTAACTCAAAACTAACCACATATATTTTTTAAAGATTGTTGTTTAAAGATAAGAAGCTATTTTCTGACAATGCAAGCTGTTGTGTCATGCTCCACATGTACTGATGCTATGGACAAACCCAGAAAAATAACTTATATATATATATATATATATATATATATATATATACACACACATACATACATATGTATAAAATAAAAAGTAAAGAGAACATGTACAGTTCTCAGCTGCATTAATAGTAATGACAAACTCTTAAAATATTATTGCACAGCAAACAAGCTTTTACTTGATTCCTTCATGAAGAGCATACTGATTATAGCCTTAGAATGATTTGTAAATAGTATTTGTAGTTCATCTCCAAGTCATTAATAAAATAATCCTTTATGCAGCAGTCTTTCACTAACAAGAAAGCATTATCACATTAGAGTGGTATATAATCATTACGTACAGCTGCATGTGAAGAAAGAGAAAATAGCAGTTAATCTCTGATGATAAATGCAGTTTTGTTAATCACTGAGCTAAACAACAAGAGGAGTTATTTTATATTTCTCAGTGTAAATGGGCTATAGGCACATCGTAAAGTATTTTCCCAATCAGGTTTTGGTTGTATATGATGCTCAATGTATAAAATATGAATTAACTTATGATAACTTAATTTATCAACAGCTTCTGTATTTAATCTAACTATTGCTGCTGTGACAGTCAACAGACAACAGTAGGTGCTGAATTGTGGCAGCAGCTCTTGCAGCTTCTCAACATGGCAGGGCCAACAAATTGGCTGCAGGATTTGGCTATAGACCCAGACATGCACGGCTCGGTTCTGTCTCTTGTTTCTAAAATGTCATTCCCTACTTTCTTACCATTGTTTTGGACTCTGTCTACTGCCCTCCTCTACAATGGTGGCATAGCTCCAAACACCAGGAAACTGCTTATCCAATGAAGTTGTTTTTAGGTCCATTGAGAAGTCTTATCCTATGATCACCCGCTTTGTTTTAAACATAACAATTAAAACTAGAAAGGCACTCAGAGAGCGCAGACCTCCGCTAAGCAGCTTCGGTCCACTTTGGCGAAAATGGTCCTATCTGGCAATGTTAAAGAATCCTTCAAAAAATTCCTGGATCCAGACGGTGATCCAGATCACCCCCAAAATTTAATCAGTTTTTCCATATCCCATTTCCAACAATTCCTGAACATTTCATTCAAATCCATTCAGAACTTTTCAAGTTATTTTGAACACAAACAAACAGACAAACAAAAGGTAATAAATAAGCCTTTTGCTACTTGTAATTACTTTAAAATTTACAGAATAAATACATTTTAAATACTTTTATTACTTTATTCCAATGCAACCAATACTCTGGTATAAAATGTAAATATAAGGGGCAAAGATAGCTTTGCAGTTTGGTTGTAGCCTATAAATAAAACCTTTGGCCCTTCAGGTAAGCAGCCTGGGTTTGGATTCAACCTGTGGCTCCTTTACCTCATGCCTCACTGTTCTCTCCTTAATTCCCATCAATGATTCCCAAATTTAAAGTAAATGCTGAAAATATGACTCTGACCATCTTACGTTGAACTAGCAATATTGAAAATGTAGTTTTGTGTTTGTGAGTTTCTAGTGGATGCCACACCATTCAGAGCACACTAGGATATGTAACAATGCAGACCAAGCTTGTGGGGGACTGGTCCATCCATCTATTAAATATACTTCTTACCCCTTTTGGGTTTGTGGAGGCTGGAGCCACGGGATGTGGGACAAACCCTAGCCTGGTTTCCAGCCAAACACAGGGCTGACATATAGACTCAGACAACCATTCACACATATTTTCATAATCCATTTAGACTCACCAATTAACCTGAAAGTAAGTTTTTGGTCAGTAGGAGGACAAAAACTCAGATATGCACAGGGAGAACATGCAACTGCCACATGAACAGGCCCCAGCCTACTGAGAGTAGATCAGGCAGCCTTGTTGCTGTGAGACCCCAGCATGACCTGCTGCACTCCTGTGCAGACCACAGGGGTAGGGGACACTTTTAATAGATTTTCTTCCTGATGGGATGATTGTCCTGCATTGAGAAAATGGTGGTATACTGCAGAGTAAATAAACATTGTGGAGTGCTGCTTTGATCAAAGAGACCCCTGACCAGTGGAGGTGGTTGATACAACTCGTGAGCTGTGAGTCTGTACTAAAAGGTGAGATGTTTTTGAGTTTGAGGGTAAAATTTCAGTAGATACATCGAATAGTGGATGTATAAGATGTTGATAATGAATCCTCCATATATTTTAACACACTGTTTTACTAAGCTTTTTTCCTCTAAGTGTCACATTTGCCCTCTGATCCTAATTATCTTTGAGGACGTTCTCGTTCCAGCTCACAGTGATGGAGGAGGAAGGAAGGAAGTTTATAATCATGTTCAATTAGTGCTCCTTCACATTTCATCCCAGCCCTTGCACTGGGCTAATTACTTATTTGTACCAATTATTTGCTTTGCTGAGCTTGTTAACCCCCTTGTTCACCTTGGCAGTTAGAGCGATTTGTGTGAGAAACGTTTCACAGTTTCCCTTTTTCAGGGTCCATGAAATAAAACAGTGTTTTGATGCAGACTGTGAGCCAGCATTCCTCCGTCCATCATTACTATCACATCAGCTCTGTGTTCTCCAGGCCTTGCTGATCCAACACCCATTTATCTCAATAATTAACCCATTTTCATTAAAAAGAAGCTCTAAACATCCACAGTGACATTATATACATTATAATAAAACCACTTGCTTTTCTCTGTTACAAAAGACAAACAAATAAACAAAGAGCACAGTGTATACCTCCTCTTTGTTGTTTTCCGCCTCTACAGTTGGAGTGGGTGATAGAGGAGATGATTGATCCTGCAGTCTGTTGTCAGGGTTTGTTTGTTTGCCTCATGCGTCATACTGCTGAACTTCTGTCCTCCTTGATATTTATGGAGCAGTTTGACATTTTGCAACATTGCAAACTATTAAATAAAGGAATTCCAGGTTATGCAGAAAGAGATTTAAAGCTGCAACAGTGAGTTTTTTAAACTGGCTACAACACATTGAAAATAATGCTGATATTTCTTTATGTACCATAAAAGCACAGAGAATGTCAACCAAACAATTAATTGTGTCTATTTGTTGTTGTCTGAAACTGCTGCAAGGGGATGGTGTCAGTTATCAGCTACATGTTGCAGCAACAGAAACAAAGAAGATGAATGAATTTATCCACAGGGCACCCCAAAATCAATTAAACCCAAAGTTCCTCATTGAAGCTCAAACATTTTCAGCAGTGGGCTTCAGAAGTGCTAAACTAGATGAACTATAGAGGGTATGAACTGTTGTCACAACATTTGACATCAATGAGCAGTTCCTCTTACTCAAGTGGCAAAGAGCGACGTACAGTGCTGTGACTGCCAGCCATGAACATTAACAAATAGTGATAACAAATAAACCCGAAACTTTTAAGCTAAATAAAAGTATTCCACTGCTTACATCCCACTGACTGCTGCTGTCAGTCTGTACTTTTGGCCACCCGGTGGCTGACTGTGACATCATATGCATGCCCTCAAGTAGGGCTGCCTGATTATGGAAAAAATATGAAAATGATTATTTTTCTTGATATTGATATCAGGATTATCAGGCTCAATTACTCACTGATTTAATGACATCTGTGCAAGAATTTTATATCAGCAGAAATAAAACCTCTTGCATTGAGATGCAGCTAAAGCTGGATAACAAATTCTTCAGATTATTTTGCATTGTTTTAAAATGTTTTAAGTTCATATCAATCAGTGTATTCCAACTGAAATAAAAGAGCAATGTGATCAAGTAAATCATCATTAATATATGAAAAAACATATATAATCATTTTTTCTTACACAAGCTGTAAAAAATGAATGACAAATAGTGTTTGTCATCTTTGCAGAGGTGATTTAAGTTGGTTTGAAGATTTCTGCTGTATCTGACTTACAGGTGCAAAAATAACTGCGTGCAGCGAAAAAAGACAAGGTACATCAGATACATCATTAAACATCACCTCTACTTCATGCTGTTTAAACAGTGTGTACATCACCTGTTTACAAGAAGCTACTTAATTACTTTGTGAGTCTCATCAATACCTGAAAATTTGATCCATTCACACATTCAGAATAAAAGAAAAACATGTGAAACAAGTGGCGGTGTTATCATTGAATTCAGCAGACTGGGCTTTTACTTTGAATTGCCCCACAGAAGTCTCACCACCGTATGTTGAAGCCCAGGATGTGCGAGCCTAAGCGCACACACAGCTTGAGACTCTGCATCTCTCTCTTCATATTCACACTCATTAACTGTTTTTTACAGTGAACCACACTGACGTCTCGTCCATGACTCAAACATTAAACTGCTTTCATCAAATATGAGTGTGTTTATTTAGTGCACTCAGGCTCAACTATGCAAAGCAGAGGAGCAGCAATGCGGGAGGAGGGTGGAGCCAGGAGTGCTTCACCCGTACCGCCGGGAAAACACAGCATGCTTGATCGTCTAATGACAATACCTGAGTTTTTGTGATCGAGGGATGTGGATATCTTCAAACTCAATATCGTCAATATCGATACCATACCCATATCTTGTTGTCAGGAGCACAAAACTGACCAGTTCCTCTCATGGTGACAATAAATTTGTTTTAGAAACAAGAAACATTTTATTTTTTAATAAATGATACTTCTGATTTATAAAAGTGGACATTATGATGATGAGGAAACAATCATGGTGAATTTTTTACATTCTGCCAATATTACTGCCTATACATTGAACACCAATCATCCCTTTGGGGTCGTGGGGGGCCTCGGGGAGTTTGGTTGTTTTCCACGCATGCACAAGAAGAACATGCAAACTCCACACAGAAAGGCCCTGACAGACACGGGGTTCGTACCAGCAACCCTCTTACTATAAGGCATACGCACTCTCTGCCACTGTGCCGCCCTATGATAATATGTGTGGCTAAGATATTGTCTGAATGTATATGCAAGAATTGTCATATCTGCTGATACTGATAATCAACTTTTTAGGTAAATATTTGCAGATAATGATATTGTTCCAATTTATTGTGCATCCCATGTTTTAATGTAGTTAGTTTTGAGCTTATGCAGCATGAACTATCTCCCCCACCATGTTGAGAAATGACACTTTGTAATGGATGTATGTATCATAAGTCTTTATGAAGTGTTTGTTGTGTTGCTTAACCCACCTGTACGTACAGTTTTCACTGACACACTTGATATTCAGTGTTCATTCAGGGAGGTGTTAGATTTCCACAGGAAGCCCCCAGCCTGACAAATATTGATCAAAACCAATTGAAGTATTGTTCTCACCAGGCTGAGTGATCAAAGACCAAAGGAAAGGCCTTTATAGCAGTAAAAGCATTGAATTATACATAACAATATGAAAACTCAACACACATACACACTGCTGCACACAAAGCCCTCCTCTAATTTGAGCCCCTGATCCTGAGTGGGCTCTCGTGTCCAGCAGAGACTGATGAAAGCTTCTCATCTTAAGGACGGGTCAGAAGATAGAGCACGGCCTGAACGCTATCAAAGGAACCCAAATGACCTCTGGGAGCTGAAGCACCGGCGCTCTCTGCCTCTACACAAGCTCCCTTTAATCTCCACAAGCACTTGGTTATCCAGTGAGAGTGATGGAGAAAGGAAAGAGCTTCTCGCTTTTTATCTGCTCCTCTGGTAAAGAAAAAACACTCCTCTGTGTTTTTCTTCAGGCTGCTCGGTTCAGCACAGTTGATGTGCTTATATGAGCGAATCCTGAAGACAAGATACAAAGAAAAAGATAGAGGTGGAAGGGTTTAGCTGCTGAAAATGGAAAGTAGATATTGGAGGAGAAATATGAAACCATAAAAGGCCACGTCTGTAAAAGAGAGTAAAGTTTTTGCTCTCAAACTCCTCTAAAAGAGAGATGCAATCTGTCAGGTGAAGGAAAGCGAAATCTTTGCCTTTGTGCTAAAATGGACTGAGCAGAGAAATGGAGAGCAGTGAGGTAAAGCGCCCTGTATCTCTTTTTCCTTCACGCTAAAAGCTCTTGACTGTCAAAAGAACAAAAAGATACTGCATCAGGCTGTTATAGGGCGAGTCTCTGTCTCTGTGCTGAGACGCCCAGTCAGCTTTTAGCACAGAGCAAGAGGAAATGTTCTTAATGAATCTGAAGAAATGGTAAGACAAGTGATTTAAAGAAACATGTAGGAGGAGTTCAGTTTATCTCAATTTCACTGTTATCAGGACATGAGTATTAACAATAAACAGATTGCAAGAGTCTGAGTTTATTGCAATAAAAAGAAAATAAATTAATACTGGACGCTGTGCACAGCGAATATGCTAAACCAACCCAGGGGGAGCATGATGGTGGTCAAAATGCATCCTCATCCAAGTAATAAATAGCAAAAATATCTTCTGACATTACTCTATACTGCGTATTAATGCTTGTAAACTTCTGATCAGTTTGAGTATGACAAAGCTGTGAACTTGTAAGAGAAAACCAGTTTCCAACAACACAAGTCAACGGTGGATCAGTGGTTGAGTCGCCATCTTTTGGTTTTGATCCCAGCTCTTGCACTCACATATCAATGTGTCCATGGGCATGATAAGTAACCTTAAATGTGATAGGCCAATAGTGGACGTTTCTTTAAACAGCATCTGCCACCATGAGCGTATGTGTGGTGTGAAAGGTCAAGCCTGACACGCTGTAAATGGTGTTGATTAGAAAAAAACTCTGATAGGTTTTTTTCAGTGGAGTTTTACTGGTGACAGATGAAAAGTCAGATAGAACTGGCCAAGTGTGGATCGGTGGGAACAGAAGACAGTGATCATTACCCTCTGCCAAGGAGGTTATGTTTTTGGCCCTGTATGTTTGTTTGTTTGTTTGTATGTTTGTTTGTATGTTTGTTTGTTTATTAGCAAGATTACACAAAAACTATGGGACAGATTTTGTTGAAATTTTCAGGAGATGTTGGTAAAGGCCCAACTTAAAATGATTAGGTTTTGGTGGTGATCCAGATAACCCCCATTAGCCAACAATGGTTTTGCTCAATAACTGTCTAACTAATAATGATGACATGATTCTGAGTGCTAGGTGTGGGTTTCAGGGTCAAGGAATCATATTATGATGGTAACTTTATCATGAAACTATTGCTTATAGATGTAACAGCAATATGTGAGCTACCTTGGCTGAGGTCTCTTTGTGCTCCCCAGTTAAAACTCTGTTTGCTTGTGGCAGAGATCATCAAAATATTTTAGATACACTGTATACCGTCTCCACACTTAAAAGAACTGCATTTTCTCATGCAGTGACTGATGTACCTGTTTTAAAGCAGTCAATAGAACAAATTTTTGAGTCCTGCAATCTACACAGTGTGCAAAATGATGGGCTATAAGAGTCCATCATTAACAACTTTTAACTTTTAAGTTTGTGGTCATGGGATTGAAAAAAAAAAAAAAAAGACTTACAGCGGTATTTCTTTGCTGAAAGTACATTTGAATGACATCCATTTTCTAATTGAAAATTTTGCTATTGCTTTTTTAACTCCATAACTTTTTAGCTGCAGATCATAAGCAGTGTATCTTTAAGTGCTTTATTCTACTAAGTGATATTTTAAGTTAATTGAAATATTACCCGAGTTGTATTTATTTCTTTTCATTATAAACAGATGTAGTATAATGTTAGGTAGCTTCATTATTATAGCCCTTCGTTTGACTGAGTGATCACAGTGTATAGTGGTGTTGTCTGATCCGGCTCCATTCTCATACAGACCAAGGTTTTTAATTGATGTTTCCCACCTGGAGTTTTCTGCTGTGACTTGACATCATGTGAAAGCAGCATATGTAAACCCCACAAGTCCATTACCATTTAACATAATCTAGGTGTGTAAGAGTAAGCGATAGTACATTTTCATTTGAACTAACATGTTTAAATGAATCTGTCCAACACACAATCATTTTTTTCTAACTGAGCATCAGTGTACTGACTGCATTTGGGTCCATTTAGAGGAAAATGCATTGTTAATGCTTTTTATAATCTATCTGGCTGCACCATTGAGCTAAAGATAATTTTTAGCAGACAGAATTCTACACAGATGGACACACCTCCTCTAGAATGATGTTCAAGTATTTGAGGAAAATATGTGCACGTATACATGCACAGCTCAGCCATATGTACAAAGGCTTCAGCCCACACAGTCAGCTTAAATATGTGGCAAAGAAATCACCCCATATTGCTTTTCTGAGCAAATCTCTCCCCCCCTCTCCCTCTCTCACACATACACAGTCAGAAATCACAGCCTTCCAGCCAGCTCCCCCACATAAGTGAAAATGAATGCACTCGCCACCTGTGGTGGGAGCAGAACAAGAGAGTGGGAAAGGACGTGGGAGAGGAAGAAAGAGGAGAGAAGGAAGAGCTGTGGCAAGTGTTCAGGGCGATGAGTCAGAGAAACAGGATTCAAAGACGCTGACATTAATAGCGTACATCGTGAGTAATCTTATGGAAGCCTGTGCATGACAAAATACATCACAGGAAGTCAAAAGTGTAGGTTTCATAAGCACATGCCGGTCGTGAGACACTTTGTCTTCACTTATCCCTGATTTCAACACAAAGCAGCTACTCCCAAAGTGGTTAGTCTGATTCTCAGGTGTGTGTGGGAGTGTGAGAGATCTGAGTGTGACTAAATGTGTCTCTGGTGGTGCTGCGATTCAACAGTGTGTGTGTGTGTGTGTGTGTGTGTGTGTGTGTGTGTGTGTGTGTGTGTGTCTCATCCCTCCCACCATCATTCCTGTCAGCGAGCCCGAAACCACAAACCATCCCGTCTGGAAACAAAGCCATTAACTCTCACCAAGCGTCTGTGTCTCCCTCTCACACCTTTTAGATCTCACACTTCACTGCTCTCATATCAGCGCGTCACAAACACCACGCTAACTGTTCCCATTACCAAAAATTACTCCCGCAGCAAACACTTGATTTCTCTGTTAGAGTTGGCTTTTGGTCTGTTTTGGTTTGGCTTTGTTTTTTAAGATATCCCTTTTTTAAATTTACAACCCAACACCAGATTGAACTGTCTTGTTCATACAGAAATATCTTGATTGATTACTTGATTGAGTATAGTGGTACCTTCAGAGAGTGCTGTCACTGAGTGTAGAGCCCCAAACACAGAGATGAATTAGCAGTTTAGCTCTTCCTGCTCCACTGTATCAAACTGTAGAGGAGTTTTGACAGAGTTTTTGATTAAATGCCTAAAATAAGTGATTAAGCTCAAGAGATCAATTCTGTAGCTTGTTAATGCCACCTTAAAAGCGTTTGCTATTGAGTTGCTAACTAGGACTACAGAGACATTAAATTTGATCATCTTTGATAATCTTTGAAGAACAATATTTGATTCACAGTTGACCTGCTGCTAAACCCCGTCCTCCATCGCCACAGTCTAATCTCATGTCTAGCCACTCAGTATACTACCTGCTGCTCACAGAGTTGAGGGAGACATGCTATCGGAACAATAAATCAGCAGACTTGAAGCTGTAGATGGGTGACTCAACATTTGACTTCAGGGCAATGCTGAGAGCGTAAATACCTTCCTTGTGTCATTTCAGTGTCATGTTCATACAGATTTTCCTGTAATAACTTGGCACTGTGATTAGCCAGGTCCTTCCATGTTTAACTCATTTACAGGTTAAATGAAAATGATTATTTTTAATGACAAAACTGGAGAGGTATGAGGTTAGAGGAGTAGTGAATAAATGGTTTAGTGGCTATATTGAAAACAGACAGTTTGTGTAAATAACAAAGCAAGTCTGATTTGTTGAAGGTTACATTTTGGGTACCACAAGGGTCAGTGCTGGGTCCAAAATTATTTACATTGTACATAAATTATATTTGTATGGCATCCAAACTGTTGACTTTTGTTTTGTTTGCAAGTTTCCAAATGTATTCAGAAGTTCATGTCAGAGAATCTCAGTTAACCTTGCAGTGCAGATGGACCTGCCTGATGCATTGTCTGAAATCACTCAGGTCCATCTTGCCAAGCTACAATCTCTTCAGTCGGACAGATGGTTTTATCAGAAATGGACTCAATTTCTTCTTTAAAGAGGAATAAAGAATGTCACTTAGAGCTCTTATGTGAAATCATGTTTTTGCTCTTCTCCTGACCTGTTTCAGTAAGAGTTTGATTTATCCACTGGCTCCTCAGGTCGTGAAAAACATGGGAAGGACTCCAAACCACAGTGTGATAATCATGTCTCCACCGGTCGCCCTCATAGATGATCAAATCAGAGAAGCCAGGAAGCTGGGGATCACTGCTCGGAAACTGGGAGAGATGTGGAAATCCTCCGCGGACGATGCCGGTTAGTCTATGGTAGTCATGATTACCCAGCAATACCTGGCGAAATATGCTGTCCTCAGAAGGTTACCGGGAGAACTTGGTGGGGATTGTCGTTGACGAGGACCATGTCACATACTGTATAAGTGCTAAATGATACATCTATGAGGTATAATTTAATGTAAGACGATAGTCTAAGGGCTGAAATGTAGTTTAAGCTAACGGCTAACAACAGGGTCTAGCTGCTACGTCATACTGTGGCTTGATATGATTGGTCTGTGATGAGTGAGGCTGACAGAACGATCATCCAATCACCACCTGCAGTTGTCTTTGAAGGTTCTGCCCTCTGAAAACATTTTCTATGGGCTCCTCTCCAGATGGACTAGCGAAATATTTCCGTGGCAGATATAAGGAACTGTCCATCTGGCGTGTCAGGTTAAATCTCAGTATGAACTAAGAGGAAGATGTATGTTCATAAAAACAACTAGAAAGCATTTGGAGAGTGCAAACCTCCACCAAGCTAGCTCACATATTGCTGTTACATCTATTAGCAATAGTTCCATGATAAAGTTACCATCATCATATGATTTCTTGACCCTGAAACCCACACCTAGCACTCGGAATCATGTTGATATCATTATTAGTTAGAAAGTTATTGAGCAAAAAAGATCGATCGCTAATGGAGGTTATCTGGATCACCACCAAGATCTTATCATTTCTAAGGTGGGCCATTACCAACATCTCCTGAGAATTTCAGCAAAATCTGTCCAGTAGTTTTTGTCTAATCTTGCTAATAAACAAATAAACATACGCTGGCAAAAACATAACCTAACCATAACAAAAGATCAGAACAAACATGAAACAAAATGTGTTTCAGTGTGGGGAGTAAATTTATGGAGTGATTCAGAAATAAAATGAAGAGTTTATCATACATTACATGTTTTAAAAAATAAAAAGAAGATGATTATCAATTATATAAAATAATATAAGCTAATATAAAATGAATGTGATAACCTAAATCTTCAGCCTACATCTTTTCGGTCCTTTTGTTTTCTTGCTTAATATTTGGTTAATGAGAAAGCATCATCCTTATGGTTATGTATTTTATGTCGTTTGTTTGAACTAAATGACCACTGCACTGCATGTAATCTGCCAGTTTCATGTAAGTAGAAAACATTCAACTTCTTTTGTTTTTCTGTCTTTAAACAAAGATCTGTGTGCTAACACCTAGTTTGAACATCGTGTGCCACTTTCAATGCAACAACTCAACTTAGTCTCAACAAGGTGAGCCAAAACACAACATTCAGATAAAAACAAACCAAAATGAAAACTTTACCCTTAATATGAGTAACAGACCAATCCTGAACTTCACGAATGTACAGAAGAGAAACATTGTGTGAAAGAATTTAGAAAAAAAACGTTAAGATCAAACTTCCAATGGATTAAAGTTTCCTTTAAATAAGAATTACCTTGTTTCTTGCTTAAGAGAAACTTATGTTATTGGGGGCCACACTTCTGTTTGGTCAGGTGTTTGATACATGAACTTGAGAGCTGCTGGTAGACCCACTGTGACACAGCCGAGCCCTCATTTTAGGACAGGACGATAACCAAACCTTCAGGAAGCATAGCATTCAGACATAAGAGTGCAATCGGTTATCTTTCTTAATTTTATATTTAAAAAAACAAGGGCACTTCCTCCAACATGTTTTACTGATATTATCCACTCAAGCCACTTCCTCCTGCTCTGTTTTTCTCGATCAGACACTCAGCAGGATCATAATCTCAGATATTTGAGCTACGTTATTGTGGGAATAAATCTGCCCTGATTTTCTGAATTAGGAGGATGATTATCTTGGAATTCTGAGAGATTTTCATGAAAAAAGACCCTTTCCAAACAAGATAACTACCTTGAAATACAATCAATCAGTCAATCGATACTAAATATATTTGTATAGCACCAATTCAAAACCAGTGTAATCTCAAGATAATTTATAGATGAGTATTTTGACTCTATTAATTTGACTCAAGTACATGTACAGCACTCTTTGAATCTACTCCAGAGAAATGAAACAGTACTTTATTTAGAGTTTATTTAAAAAACTTAATATTTTAAGTTCGCATTTCTGTGAAATGTAAGAAATGAAACAGCCAGAGTTTGATAAATCAACCAATTATTTGTTTCAGTGTAGAGGTTATGCACTGACGTCACCATATGTGCACCAGAGCAGCAGTTTGATCCACCGAGTGTCAGAGATTAACACCTGGTAACTGAAACAGTGAGAGGAAGCAGAGAAACGCTTTGTTTTACCTGAAAAGTGCTGTGTTTTTAATATCTTTACGTAGGCCTAATTATTGTTAATGATGTCCAGAAAATTTTGATTTAGAGCTGTAGGTTAAAATGACTAAACGAAACTTTTGGAGCCATAAAGTTACATTTGTAATGCAGCTTCATTAGCCTGAGCTAAAGCCTGAGCCCCGTAGTGACTGTGAGTCTGCATCTGTGAGATAATGTCGACATCCAAAATGACAGAAAAGTCTTCAGGATTCCTCTGATCTTACGTTTAAACATTCATTTAACTGTCGTTTCCTCGTATTTACTTTTATATGATGCTTAACTTGGTAGGAAACCTTCATTTGATGAAAAGCATGCAAAAAAAATGTTAATATTGCGTCACGGTAGTTCAAAGATTTCATTAATTTTAAAAGGAACACTCCAACATTTTGTTGTTCTCATGTCTTGCCTCACTCCAAATCCATGAAACGCATGTAGACACCATTTTGTCTGTGTGTCCAGTAACAAGGGAGAGAATAATATGATGAAGATAATATGATGACAGTAGAAGATAATGTAACATAAAGGGATAGAAAATGAGTCACAACAAGCACACAAGGCCTTTTAGAGATGCTGAAGAGTTTATTTGATGACTGTAGGCAGAGGGGGGCTAGTGCTACCCATTGACTCCTAGTGTTGGAGCTAAGCTAATTAGCATTGGGCGAGCTCCGTCAGTCTCTTCCTTGTTACTGGATGCACAGTCAAAAGAATGGTGTCTAGATGCTTGTCGTGGACTCGGAGTGAGGTAAGACATGAAAAAACAACAAAAATGTTGGCGTGTTCCTTTAGAAAATAAATGTATGGACTTGACCATTTTTTCAATCCTTTTCCGTCAAAGCAGCCGTTGCATGGAAACATGATCTGTTGACCTCAGTGTCACATCATCTAAGATGTTGATGTTTTAATAATTAGCCAAATATACCACATATATAGATATATATATATGTATGTATATATGTATATATATACATATATATGTATATATATATAAAAATATATATATATTTATATATATATTTATATTTATATATGTATAGATATAGATAGATAGAAAGATATATATACGAAATCATGTATTATAGGTGATAGTGAATATATATTGTGTACACACTGTATGCCATAGTTTAGCATTATCACAATATATTTGACTAAAAAAATAGGCGCGCAAGTATGAGTAAAGATTAACATTCGCCCTTAAAATGTCATATCACTCATAATGAACAATACATGCAGAAATATGGCCAGCCCTTAACGTGTTGTAGATTAAATCTGAGACAAGTTTTAGTGAAAACAGTTTTGCTGTTTTTTTCTTATTAAAATGATATGTTTCTTGGGATTAGGTGATTCATTTAGATGGAAAAATCAAACTCTGCTGTTATCTGCCCCTGAGAACCTGAACATGTTTGTGTCTAAACAGCCATGAAGTGATAAACTTTCTGCTAACGACCAAAGCCACATGATAACAAACTAGATTAAACTAAACCATCCAGCCACCTTTGCTTCTTTGAAATACCTGCCTGAGGGCTCCTGCTTGGATCTTGGTATGACTGATTCACAGACAGAGCAGTTTTATCTTGTATTTCTAAGATAACTATCTTGTTCATTATGAGAAACAAAGCATGCATATGTTTTCGTATGCAGAAACCCTTCTGTAATTAACTGAAATAAAAGAACCGTACATGAATAACAAAGACAGTTTTTTCTACAAAAACAGTTTTATTGATTTATTAACAACTGTACATTTCTTTTCAGTGCCGACAGCATTTGCTACATACTTTGGTGAGATTCAGAGGGACAGTCAAACTTTGCCTCTAATTATTTTTGTTGTTGGAAACGCTGACAGGATCAGGAGCACAGTGTACAAACCAGAAATATTCACACCTGTCTTAACATCAACATTAGAGAAACTCACTTCCTTCATGTGTTACCTTCTCGTGTGCAGTTACACGGCTCTGCCTCCCCATCACAGTTGAACAAACATGTTCCAGGAATATTGATAAGATTCAAAGAGCTGAAAGAGTCCAGCAGCACAGATTGGACTGTTTGAGTTTAGTCTGTCGCCAATAAATCGATGGTGCAATTCATCATCCATATTACGTCAAGTTAGCAAAAAGCACATTATCATCCAGTTTGTGCCTGCAGCACGGCTTCTGCTGCCAACTAAGTGAGGTCCAAAGGTTAAAGATTAAACGTCCTCTATCTCTCATAATCTAACAAGGTAAAACAAACAGAGAGAAAGATAGCACAGACAGATGGACACTTTAAAAACGCCTCATATATATGAATTTAATTTACATCCCTCTCTTCTCCTGAATCCTGGAGTCCTGCGCGGTCACAAAGTGGTCCAAACCAGCCGAGGCTCTGCCAGAGTTTAAGGACTTTATCTTCACTGTTTCACTGTTTGGTAAGAGCACTGAGACAAAAGGCCATTTCTGAATCTCTACAAAAACGTCCGGCTCGTGGGTTCATGCTCCTGTTTTCAGTCTCTGTGAAGGTCAGCCTGGAGAGTGGGCTCCGGGAAAAATCACAAGAGCAAAACTTTGTAGAAAGTTATGAGTTCTGCTCCCCCACTCAAAGAGTATGGCACAAGACCAAGTGGGAAAAAACACAAGAACACCCAGGACATGAAAATATATGTATTTTTATAATATTTATAAAATGTCTTTTATTTAATCCGATATGTACACTTTTCACAAGGCATCTGGGGAACAAGGAGCTCGGAGCTGAAGCGCTGCTTCGTCCCGATAAACAAAAAATTATCAAAAAAGAACAGCAAAAATGTTGTTGCCACAAAAATGAGTTTCCCAAAAATAAACCCTCCAAAACAAAAATAAAAGAAAAAGTATCTTTCCAGCACAGTCATCCTCAGGCCAGCATCTCCATCAGTGTCTGCCAGGTGACTCTTCCACATCTGCAGTTTATCTTGGTGAGCTGTGGTCTACAGATGGTTGATCAGCAGACAGTGAAGTAACCTCAGTAGAAGTGCTGAAGCAGAGCAGGAGCCTCGTCTGTTCAGTAGATGACCTCGTAGACTGTTGCCTTCTTGTCTCCAGAGCCCGTCACAATGTATTTGTCATCTGCCGAGATGTCACAGCTCAGAACGGAAGACGACTCTTTTGACTGAAGAAACACAGACAAAAAAAACAAAAACAGATTAATCATCAATCGTCCTGCTCTGCTGATAACATCCTCAAGTCAGTGTAGAGTCCATTTTAGTTTGTTTGTAGTTGTTAAAGTTTGATCCCGGCAACAACAAGAGCTTGACCTCTTCATCACAAGACCAGACTCATAGAGGGGGTAAACTGATGGCACAACAGTCACTTTTATAATCAATGAGTTATTTTTAAATCCAGACCAAATACAGACGGGTGTGAATTAGTCTGGTCTCTAGAGGGTTTGCACACGACGCCACAACAAGCACAAGTCAGCTGAGTTTCAGCTGCTGAGACTGTGACAGGAATCAGAGGTAGTAAGAAGTAAACGATTTCAGCCGACAAGCCCAGAGTTCTCAGTCATAACGACATTATTTAATATGTTTGGAGACATGTGGAGCAGCCATGTTACGTTAATGAACCCACAGGACAGAGCACTGCAGTGACAGCAGCATTTACAGCATGTATCCTTTCACAATCTTTAAGTTAGGAATTCATATGATGTGAACCCAAATGAATTTTTCTCAGGGAGAGTCAGCAGCTGAACACACAGTCTGATAGAAAAATATCTGAAGTGATGAATCGTCTGCAGACCAGAGCTCATGTTTTTATGCTTTTACATGAAACATAGCCGCAGATTAACAGCTGATTTCATCTACACATTTATAATCTGTGCTATTTTCACCACACAGCTTTTTTACATTGGCTTTGTTAATGTATTATTACTGCTCCAAACGTTCCTATAAACATATCAGCTGAGGACCTTCACTCCCTGCAGTGAACAACATAAAGAAACAAAAGCATCCCTGCTCACTTCCCACTGACTCCTGTCACCAGGCTTTGCTTTCTTGCCACTCAGGAGCAGAAATTGCTCATCTTGTGTGTCTTCTGTGATGACAGTGCATCCCCTCTATAAACTCAAACAACTAGAATGCAGTAAAAATACAAATAAAGCTCCTACCAGACAGAAAACTGAGATTATCAGAGATTCCCTTTCACATTTTATTCCAGTCATGATTGTTTTTAGTTACCTGGAAAATGCTGGCACCATAAGGAGTCCTCCATGCGTTCAGCAGGTTGTCCTTCCCTGTGCTTACGAACCATTTACCTGCAAACACAGAACAGACAGGGTCAGAAAACAACCTCAACGTGTTTGTGTGTGTTTACACACACAAACACACTCCGCCGTATTTGTCTTACCAAGCTAAGAACACAAAATGACACGTCACATGTGACAGTAACAACCTCATCACTGACCGTAGACCCTCATTGAGGGTTAACTTTGACATTAACCGTCATGAATGCTCATAATGAAGGAGACTCACACCATTTCCACCCTGATAAGTGTTTTAATCAGCCTCTGATTAATTACCCCACTGACTAGTTGGCTAATGATTTAATTAGTGACAGCAAGGGCTCTGAAGCAGTGAGCATCATTTGAGTGAGCCCATTCTGTGTGGCAGTGATATGAGGCTGTGCTTAGGGGGTCTTGTGAGGGGAAATGAATACTGACAGTTCTGGTTTGAAAAAAAAAAAGTGTGGCGATAGTAAAACCTAATTTGTCAGAGCCTTAAACTTGAAACCAGCTGCTCTGCCCGACAGGCACAATGATTTAAACTGAAAAAGCAATTACTGAAGTCTCTAATGAGCAAATAACAGCCTCACTGTTAATACAGTTACAAGCTTTGACTGTGCGCTGTTTAAACAGCACAAAATGTCAGAAACAAGAACTGATCTCACATTAAAACTCTGAAAATATTTTTAAACAACAAGGGCAGTCATAGTAAACCCATGAAAGAGACTACAGGACAGGAAAAGCAGCAGTTAAGATCTAACATGTTTTAGGAAATGATGTCAAACGGAGGTCAGTCTGACAAATGGAGGTTTCTGTGCGTAATACTGAAAGTACAAGCTGGTCTCAGTTAAGCAGGTTAAAGCGGGTCTCTATCAGAAGTTAACATTTGACAGTTGTGGTGAGATTTCATCCACAAGTGTTCGTGTCCCATAGTAAAAAAAAAAACAAGATGAATGAGATGAAATCATGACTGTGACACAGGCTGTGTGCTCTGATTTTGTCCGTTAGTTTAGTGTCGTGGTAAATGTTCTACTTTGGCCACAGGAGTAAATCAACACTACTTAAAAAATAAAGTTTTTGTATTTTTTTCTTTCAACTTCTGCTTAAGTATTCTACTAAGAATGATGGTCATGGCACAAGGAAACGGTGATTAGATTTTAGTGGTGCTCCAAATTCAAATGCAGGGAATTTTTTTAAGGATTGTTACCATTGCGAGATAGCACAGTTTTCCACATTTTTCGCTAATCACTCAATAAGTTCTTAACAGATTTGATGACATTTACAGGGAATGTTGGTAACTGTGCAAGGAAAAAGGGATTAGACTCTGCATGTGGTCTGAATTCAGGATTTTTTTTTCAAGGATTTGTTAACAATGCCAGACAGAGATGTTTTCCAAATTTTTGACAATAACTCACCCAGCAACGTCAGAGATGCCTTGGCGAAGGTTTGAGCACTTCTAATTTACATGCCTATAGGACAAATTTTCTATTTTCTTTTCAAAGGGGCACGTTTTTGGTCTTCAATTTAAAGGAATCCCATTTTAAGGTTTTAGTCACAAATGGCCACTAATAACCCTTAAATGTAAAACGAGTTTGGCTGTGAATAGCAGAAAAACATCCCCAATATTTACAGAAATAAAGAAAATAAATTTGTTACCAGTAATGTCCAAATCTCTCCTCTAATAAAGACAATGTTAAAGGGCTGATACATTGTCCTCCAAGACGGTGAAAATTTAATACAGAACCAGTGACAGTCAAGTGTTGCACCAGGACAGAACTCTGCAGTCATCTCCCAAAACCGCTCAAATGTCTTAATACTGCCGAGCGATCGGGGTTTGCTCGGGCTCATATTTCAAAGGAGACTCTCTGTCACTCACCACAGTAGGCGAACTTCAGTGACAGGACGCAGCTTTCGTGCAGGTGCAGCTGGTACTTGTCAGGCTTGGTGTGGTGAAGAACCTCCACGTTGCTGCTCTCCATGCCCACTGCCAGCCATTCTCCAGTTGGACAGTAGCCCAGCGAGAAGATCTGAGACAAAGATCACTCTTTAAGACTCTAAACAAGCTAAAGAGTCAAACTGGTCATGTGCTTGTTTAGATGCTTTTCTGTACCTGTGAGGTAAAGTCGTGTTGCTGGAGCTGTCGTCCCTCCCTCAGATCCCAGGAACGGACCGTGTTGTCCAGTCCTCCAGTCCACAGTTTGGTCCCATCATGAGAGATGTCGATACAGCTGGCTCCGTCTGTGTGGCCCTGGAACTGCCTGCAACAACCAGAGGAAACAAACCGAGGAGTCACAACTCTACTCATATGGATGTCTGGACACAATGTTGATTTACTACATTGTCAAAATCTTATCCTTCGAGTCACTGCACTGACCTAACAAGGGTCTGGTTATGGAGGTCCCACACAGCGATGTTTCCGTCTGAGCAGCAGGAGAAGCAGACCTTGGCGTCAGGACTGATGGCCAGTGCGTAGCAGGCAGGAGCTGAAGACGTGAGCTCGGCCTTAATGCGGGGTGTCTGCGAGGCAAGGTCCCAGATGGTCAACGTGCTGGCCTCACCGCCCACTATGAGGGTGCGCCCGTCGGGCAACAGCTTGCAGGAGCGGATGTAGTTGTCCCTGTTCTAAAATAGAAAGAAAAAGAAATTGTCACACTTAGAGGGTATGAAGCTCAATTATGTTTCTGTGGAGCAGGACATGTCTTACTCTTTTTGTTTACACTGTCCCCTGTGGTCTAAATGAAACGTAAATCTCTCCTTAAATGAAAAATAAGCTCCTTCTCTATCTGTCTGTCTCTTTCAGGGGGTGTGAAAGTACTGTTGTGTGCTCCATGGCTGTGGGTGGAGATACCAGGTGAGGGTGTGTGTTTTTTTTTTTTTTCATATGTTCCCTTTGAACTCTGACAGTGTTTTCTTTGACAAGTAAAGTTTTTAGACTGCTGCTGACTCCTCCGTGTTTCAGTGAAGATGTGGGTGTCAGCTTTAACAAGAGATGCAGAGAGTGTGTGGGGCTCTAGCTGCGGGCCAAACTCCAGCAGAGCAGAAAGAAAGAGATCAATAAGACCGCTGAAGCTCTCGGTCAAATTAAAACAGCACCCTGATGGCTTTATAAGGCCCAACTGCACTCTGGACGCACCTTAAGGTTGCTGGAGGCTTTATGAGTTGAACGACATGAAGCCGCAGTATCAAAATGAGAATGGGAGGCAGTTGGGAGGAAGTAATGAGCTGGGTAATGGCAGACAGGGTCGGCCAATCAGAACATCATTACTCAGCAGGCCTTTTTTTCTCACCAAGGATTATTTCAGCACAGCAGAGAGACACTTTGCTGAATTATTCACATCTCTGTCAGATGGGATCTGGGGAAAAGCTACGATGGGCTGTGGAGTCAGGCTACATTTGATGCTCAAAGATAATCTTAATGAAGGAGGAAGTTTGCAGAGACCTCATGAAACAAGAACATTATGTCTCTGTTCTGGTTGGATACCTTGTTAACAATTTGAAATATCCACCTTAATAAGACAAAAGTCTTGCACAAACATTTCATGTTTTCTTCAGCCAGGACTTGTAAAAAAGAGAACAAAGATTAGTTACCAGGCAGTCGAGTTGGGACACGGGGCTCTTGCTGCCTGGCTGGCTTATGTCCCAAATCTTGACACACCCCTTGCCGCCTGTGTAGACATGGCGTGTGGGGTTGCTGATGGTGACTGCACACACCACTTCCCCGTGGCTCAGTGTGTTAATCTGGCGAGCATGGCGGGGGATGCCCGGGCCGATAAGTGCATCTGGAGGGAAGGGCACGGGCTGCATCTGACCATCCGCACTCACGTGAAAAGAATATGCTCTGCAGAGGACAAGGAAGGACAGACAAGAAGAGCTAAATACACGCTATCTGATCACAAAAAAGAACAAAATCCAAAGTCCAGGTACTCACGGTTTTCCTCCAGAAATGGACGTGAGGCTGGCTGGCAGCCCTGGAGCTCTCATATGAGGATGAGGGTCAAAGCCCGCCTGTAGGAGCGAGAGGAGCAAAGAGTTAAGAAAACAACTAATAATCTTCAAAGACACATTAGAGCTAAGCTAATATTCAAATTGAAAACTATGCTTTGCTTTATCTGATAACACCCTGAGGAACTCTTGTAGGAATCATTTGCAGGAAAATCCCTTGAAAGGCGCAGATTCAGCTTCATTGCATGCAGAGGAGCTTTACACAAGGCTACAACATCCCGCCTGCTAATGCTAATGAAAGCCTGGGAGACTTTCAAACATGGAGCTGCATTTTGGGGGGGAGCCTTTTTAAAGCCTTTAGAATGCTAACTAACTAAGATCAAAGTAAGGCAGCGCGGCAGTCTTTGTACTCCCTCATTATGTACACACAACAAGCCGCAGCCAGCCGCGCAGAAATACTTA
Source organism: Cetoscarus ocellatus (assembly GCA_037902135.1). NCBI lineage: Eukaryota > Metazoa > Chordata > Actinopteri > Labriformes > Labridae > Cetoscarus > Cetoscarus ocellatus. The sequence continues at coordinate 345,061 of JBAMNC010001581.1, forward strand.
CAATGAGTTATGGAAATACGGGATGAATGCTCAAGTTTCTCAAAGTCATTTTGCAAACTGACTCTACCAACTATCACAGGGGAGGATATGAGGGCTTCTTGTGTCAGGTTAACATATTTAAAGAGGAAGACCTTCATGTGCTTGGCTGAGAATTCAGACCATATTCAAAGGTATGTATGTTAGTTTACTCACAATGGGGGAGCGACCATAAGCTGCAGCAGCTGCAGCACTCATCTGTGGTGAGATGAGACCTGGATAGACACCCGGGCTGGTCAGGGATCCATTCATCTCATGATGACCCATCATAGCAAATGGTGTGGCATAGGAACCTGCGATCGACAGAGGTGTACGCAGAGCAGGAGCAGCTGGAACAGAGAAAGCACCATTGAAACAGATTGAAGGAAAAAGATGCAGATGGAAGTTTTAGCCAAGAACTCTGCAAAGATTATTGAGCGCTCATATATTTAAGTTAAATTATTTTTTTGGTATTTTCATCAGGAACTTTTGATGATTCATATTTTCCAGATCTTTTCAGGAATATTTGCTTTAGGACTTTTAGAGAGACCAAGAATTTTTGAAATGTAGGACCTTCTGTCTGAAAGTTTTGTTTGGCAAGTCAAGGAACTGTGGGATTTTTATCTAGGATTTGATGGAAACATTCAGGAATGGTTCTAGGAAAATTCTGTGATTTTTTTCTTGAGAATTGTTTAAAACATTCAGCCATTTTCTAAAGAAATACTTGTGAAAATTCATTAGAGATTTTTTTTATTCAGTTGGTAATTTTAGGAACTTATTTGAAAACTTTTGTTGGGATTGCTTTCATAACTCCGCCATTTTAGTTGGTAACTGTTGGGAATACTTGGCTTATATTTTCAGAAAAGTGCGAGCTCTTTCTTTGGAGCCTTCTGGGATTTGGGCTGAGAGTATCTGAAGAGCTGCAGGACATTTATTAACCCAATCTTGAACATCCTATCTGTAAAACTTCTATCTTTAGAGAATCCTAACATCAGACAAAGGAACTCATAAACAGATCCCAAAAAGCCAGAGACTTTTTCATTAACCAGCTATGATTACATACCCAGTGCCTCCATTCCGGGTGGTTTGCCCATAGTGAGGGGCCTCAGTCCAGGGGTGGTGCTGGTTCCTGGTGTTGGAGCCTCATTTCTTGGCGTTGGTGTGTTTGACTTCAGGCTCGGTGTGGACGACTTGTCGTTCTAAAAACAGAAAAACTATTTAACCTCTGGCCGTGCCCTTGTTTTGTAACCTCTTACTCAAGTTGTTCACTCTCTCTCACTTTCAACCACACATACTAACATGAAACGGCGTCCATGTCGCAGTAAAAAAAAAATCCCCCCAGTGAGTCAAAAATACCCCCACTGCCAGGGAAATCCAGAGTGACAATCTGAGTGGACAGCTCAAGGTAATCCAATCTAACACTGACACTTCATTACAGCCTGGTGAGTGTTGGTGGTGTGTGCGTGCTAGGGTGGGGGTATAAACCTTAGCTTAGAAGTCAAGCTTGTTAAGAGAGGCTAGACTTGCAAGATGGAGGACCAAACGTTTTTCTCATAATTAATCCATCTTTCTTCCTCGGCAGACGGAGGGGGGAGAGGGGTTTATCTTGGTGACACACACTAATGAGGGCAGAGAGAAGCTGGGTGTCGTGGGAGGCGGAGGGATGTAATGTGGACTATAAATCTATCCTAATCCTCGTTGAAGTGGTTGTTGTAAAACCAATGCATAAAGATTGTTCTAGCCTGGTTAGTGAGAGCTGCGGTGTTGGAGAAAATCAGGGTGGAGGAAGAGAAGATGAGTAGAGGCGAGAGGATGGAGACAGCAGTTTCCTCACTGCGGTGTCTCTGGGTTATTTACAGCCTCGGGTGGAGGGAGAAATGACCATTTATTGGGTAAGCTATAAAGGAGATTGAGAGGAGTGAGCCACAGGGTTTGATTTCCTAAGAGTGCATCCACCCTGTGCCCCCTTCAAGCCCCTCATAGCTGCTGCCCACTAAGCCTCATGCTTATAAGTCCGTCACACAGACACCCACTTCACTTGACAAATGCCCTTTAGTCTGTCAGCTCACCCTTCACCCCCTCCACTGTAACCTCTTTACTTCATCTCCTCTGTAGCCTGCAGTATCACACACTCACATGGGCGTGGTCCTTTGCTTTGGAGGACGGCGTGCTGCCCGACGATGCCACAGAGGCAGGGCTGTTGGGGGCAGCGTCCTTCTTCAGGACTCTGGACTTATCCAGGCCGTTCTCTGGAGGAGAGTGAGCCGGGCTGACTCGAGGGGTGGCCGGATCCTGAGGAGTTAAATGAGACAGACAGAGAGCGAGGCTGAGCAAACAGAGCGGAGGAAAGCCACTGGCATGTACATGTAGGTCAAACAAACCGGGGCCTCATGTGCAAACACAGATAAATATACTCATGCATGCTCTTAGTCCCCCTCACACATACACACACTTTTCATTCACCTGTCACACCCATTTCTCTTTGTGTTCTTTGTCATACGTTCTGCATGAATGGCAAAAGAAATACAGCAAGTGAACATACACTCACGGCACACACAAACCCACAACCAATATTATGACAGACTTTTTGGCAGCGCTGTGAAAGGTGTTGAGGCTCCAATAGACAAACGACAAAAGAGCGCTGTGTTAAGTTTCTGTGCGGCATTCTCACTGGAATGTGGCTGAGCAGCTCTGTTCAAACACCGTCTTACCTCATTGGAAACGTCCACCACCAAGTCGTCACTCTTGTCTCCATCACTGTCCTGAAAGAAAAAGGAGAGATGGATTCAGTTTACAGGGAGAAAACGGCAATATGAGGGTTTGTGCACACTTATAATCAAATTCCAGACCTTTGAAGACACAAACTAGGAAATAGTTTTAAAAATGCACTGAAGAAGGCATATTGAATTTCTGGCATGCACTTCATAGCTTAACTGTAAATGTTTGATTGTTCATAACATTAATTGGACACTGAGGTACACCACTTCCCCTAAAAAGAGGACATTCATTTAATGGTTTACTGGTTTTAATGGTTAAGGACTTTATTTCATTCTGTTAGTATATAAAACATTCAAAACAAAGAAAAATCTCAGACATGTGAATGAAAAGGAGCAGAATGAAGAAAAATCTTACAGAGTATGTCCCTTTCTCAAGATATCAATTAACTAAACACATAATACAGATAATCTAGATCTGCAGGCCAACATGCCTTTTTACAGTTCATTATTTCTTATTATCAAAAACAACCAACAAAACAAACATACAAACAAAAAGGACCGCATGTTAATTCACATTTTTCCACAGAACAGACATAGCAAGACTTAGATTAACACATTTCCCTGTATTTATTCAACATACTGGCTTTGATACATTTTTTGGAGATAAAATTTAATTGAGCCCAACGTAGGTTTAACAAAAATGGTCATTATCAAAGTGCCATCTAAATCGAGAGGCTCTGTCAGCTTTGAGGTTATCAAAATTACAATTACAACACATTTCAAACATAACTTCTTCAAAAGTCTTTTGAGAAGAACGTGCTTCTGCAGGCTTATCTATCCATGTTTATCAATGGAAAGACTCCTAGCTGAATGAAGATTACTAGAGGAAATTTACTTAAAACTGGTCCAACATTCGATTGATTCTGGCTTAAATAAGAAGTTGATACTACTTAACATGTACAACATAAGAATCGAGCACTGTTTTTGAAATGTATGGAGACAATCTACCCACTCAATTGTTAGATTACTACTGGAGAAGTTATGAGGGATGTACTAGCCGGTAAAATAAAGCTCTTCCAAAGTTAAAGGTAGTTTTTGCATCTGGAATTTTTAGGATAGTTTTTCCAGTACAAGTGGGCATTGCCTGTTTTGGAACAGTTTGTTCAAATAAACATGGCCACAGATATCAAATCCTGTTTCGGTAAAAACAACTGCACCAAGTTCGCCTGAAATAGGTGGTCTCAGCTCGCTTTCAGTTGACCTCTGGAGCAGTTCATTTGCAGTGAGGATGCAATCAACAATCAACAACCGAGCTGCAGGTGTGAAAACCACCATAGTGATGAAAATATGGTAATGGAAAACCTTTGAATATGTTAATATCTTGTTGTTGTTCTAAAGGGAATTTAAAAAAGCGAACATTTAAAGGGAACACCCAGAGTTTGAATATAACCAAAAACCAGCCAACATCTATAGGACAAGAGTCCTCACCCCTCTTTAAGTACCTAAGAAATCAGCGAAAACAAACACTCACATATCTGCTCATGCTGTCTTTGTCGTCCACCTTGCGTTTCTTGGAGTCTAGTCCGTAATCTGAAGAGCCGCGGTGCTTCTCGTTTGCTGCTCGCAGACTGTCTGACGGCGAAACTGAATTATTCTGCCAATGACAACAACATGCAATAAGACCACATAAGATACCTCACTGTTTCATGGTCATTGTTTGAAGTTGGTACATTCAGAATGGCAAATCAAACTGAGACCCTCTGACAGATACAGTTCACATTTGGTTGAAAATGGGAGATTTTAGCGACTAATTGCAAAATAAATATGGCCACCTCCCTGTGTTTATGTGTGCTGTGGTGCTTAATGCAGCAATCAACCTTCAGATGCTTAAAACGACCAAAATGTTGCATGTAAGTCCAGGCACTGCTTCTGGGCTTTCTCCTTTGTCAGAGCTGTGACAATATTGACTGTAAAGCTGAATGCTTAATGCTTCTGGACTGATTTGGGATAGAAGGTGCAGAAGAGTATTCTGGGACAGCTTAGGCCTGCATGATGCTGCCTGTGCTGCAAGGGCAATGGAGCAGGAGGGAAGGAGATGAAGCAGCTGAGCAAACCCAAAAACACACAAAATGACGGTGGAAGACAAAAGCTTTAACTCGCAGCAAGGTGATACCTAAGGCGGGCAGAGTACAGGTAAAGAGAGAACGTGAAGAAGAAACAGAGTGCTTCATAGGATATTTGGTGTATGAATATATAAATAAATACACTACCGGACATCTTAGCCTCGGTTTGACCTTCACAGTGACCTGGGCCACAACACACTCTAAGTACCTCTAACACGGTCTCCTAAATGAACACACTGAGCGAGCATCAGTGACAAAATCAAGATGAATCACATGTGAGTGTCCGAAGTGCCCACTACCACTAAAGCTGCGAGCATTTTTGTCTCAACGCCTGTTTCTATTTTCCTCAGCGTCAATGTGACAAAGAGTGAGGAAATATGGAGCTTAACATGATGGTAGATTCATTTTCTTAGACTTCACTCAGCAGAGCTTTATATCCTTTAAACATAGCAGAGATGGTGGAGCATTCATCTGTTTCCTTCAGGTGCTGGTTTGGACCCATATACATACTTCTGCCGGCCCAGGTTCAAATCCAGCCTGTGGCCAGTTTGCAGAGTGTCTTCCCCTACTCTCTCTCACCCCCCTTCACAAGCCTATCCACTGCCACTCTCTCTCCTATCAATAAAGGCACGAAATGCCCAAAAAATAATCTTTAAAAAAAAAGAAGAATTAAAGTGACCATATCTCTGTGTGTCACGATTAAACGACTTTAAAGACTTGTCTCCAAGGGTGTGTGGGCTGTGGTGGATCAGTGACAGAACAGCAGGGGACGACAGCAAAGTTCATGAAAATCACCAGAATAAAGGAAAAAAGAGGAAGGAAAGAAAGAGGCCATTGACAGAACCTGAATCAGAGTGCAATGTGAAGACACAGAGAGGGTGTTGCCAGCAGAGAAAAGAGCCATGAAAGAGGCAGAGTGAGAAAAACAGAAAAAAAGAGGAAGAAAGACAAGAGAGCAAAACAGGAAAGAACTTGGCAAGCCATGAGAGCGTAGCAGTGTGGCAACGAGCTCTCCCCACTAGTGGGAATGCCCGGACAGGCTGGCACTCTCTCAGAAGCTGCAAACGGGGTTTTTTTTTCTGTAGTCTGGGCACTGGTGTGGAGGGGCAGCACTGCCAAACAGGCCGACAGGCAAAGAGTGAGGAAAGAAAGGGGAGGGGGCTGAAGCAAGCAAGTAAACCCTGAGGCTAGGCCACACTGACAGGCAGCTCGACAAATCCCTGCCTTTGGAAAGAGGAAGATTTGGTGAAAGACGGAGAAGACATCTGAGTTCTTGGCCGCAAATCATGGGAAGAGAGAAATGGCAGAGAAAAGTGAGAAGTTGAAAACTCAGTGAAAGGATGACAAAAGAGAGCGGAAATTGATGTTAAAACAACCCTGTGGTTGGGCAGTTGTTTTTGCCATTTCCACCTTCCTCTTAGGTTTAAGTCTGGAAAATCTGTTAAGCTACTGTTGTGGAGGAGAAAGCCGCAGAGAGAGTTTAAGTCTGGTTTGGTGTGAGGATGCTGCCTGGCTGACAGAAATCTCCTCCAGCTTGTCTGAGTCCGAGCCTGTGACCTTTAAAGGATTGCTTGGACTCAATAACCCTGCACTTGCCTCCAACTCTGGTATCAGATGACCTGAGACAACAGAACAGGGCGTGTGTGTGTGTGCGTGCATCAAAAAGGAGATCAGGTAAGGTAGCACTGGCAGTAGCTCGTCACCATACGAGACGGGGGACGAGTTTGGGTTCCCTTCAGACATGAGTGGGCCCATTCAGGATGGCCAGTCAATGGGAACTCAATCTGGTCGAGCAGATCCAGCAGGTCGTCATGCTCCAGCTCACTGAGAGCTTTAAGCCAGTCCAATAAACAAGGACTTTAATGTGAGGAGGAGGGGAGAGAGGGAGAGACTGAGGAGGAAATGCTGGAAACAAGCAAGTGAGTGAGATAAAGCAGAGGAGAGAGGGAGGAAAATGAAGATTTATGCAGAAGAAGAAGAGAAAGGTGGATAAAAGGAAGATGAAAAGCAAGTAGGTATTGGACACATGCAACAGTGAATCCTTCAAAGTGGTGAGGAAAGAAGAGAAGGAGAGTCAAAGTCGCTTTTAATTGTGCTGAAATTAAAGGAGCTGGCTGACTGCTAATCCTCGCCCGGTGATTGGAGTCATTTTCCACCTGGATTAGATGGCACTGGCTTATTTGGCCAGACCTCATTATTTGATTTCAGTCTACCTCCTGAGTACAAAAATGTGTGTGTTCTTACAGAGGGAGCATGGATTTCTATTGAACAGGGAGCTTAAGTCTATGTAAAGTACACCTAATCACCAAACACAGGGAGCCGGAGACCGGCAAAGTCAAGACACACACGGGAGAGCAAAGTCAACGTACCGTGCTCGACTCGCGTTCTTTCAGAGGAATGGCCAGAGGCGAGTGAAAAGATGAGGGGCCAGGAGAGAGCAAAGAAAAACACAAATTAGTACGGGTGTCACCAAGAGTAAAGGCTCCAATGAAATATCAGTAAAGCACTGTGATTCAGAATAAACTCTTACAAATGTATGTCATCTTTATTAGGATGGGGAGCATTTTACTGCTGCCTTTAATAAACTTCATTCAGGCCTCAGGAGTTTTTAACTCAGTCAAAATAATTAGTCCTGTAGGATGACACAGGGCTTGAGATTCCTGAGCTTGTGTTTGTCATCCTCCAGTAACACGTTAATACTCTTTTTTAAGTCTTAAGTTCATGAGGTACACCATGTTGTTTAGAATTTTGGGAACAAAACTGTATAGCTTCTAAATCAAACATTAAGAAAATATTAATCAGTTACGTCAAACTAATAAAATGAAACCTCAGTTTCATCCTATTGGTGATAAGACTCAAGACCCACATTTAATTACTGCGACCACTTGAACTGAATATTTGAGGCTTTATTAACTACAGCCTGTTGATTTATCACTTATAATAAACAGCAGATACTGAGAGAAACACATTAAATCTAATTCAGATTTCAGTTTTCTTTCTTTTTTTTTTTTTATCAACATCCCAAACTTCGTTGAGGTGGGATGAACATTAACAGTTTCAGATGTTTATTTGTTTGTTGTGTTAATATAATGCTGGTATTAAGCAAACATAACAGCAGATACCTGAAGAAATTACATGTGAGATAAACTTTGACCTGTTTTCATGATCAAACATGATCTTGTTGCTGTGTTGTTATTTCTAACAAAAGTATTGGCACTGGCCCAAATCCTCACAATTACTGCATTACACTGAATACTTTATAAATACCTTTTTTTAAGACTGTCTTTGTGCATTTTAAGACCCTGCTCTTAAACGTTACATGAGCAACACGGACATATTTTAATAATTGATTGCAAGTTTCCACAACTGAAAAGTCTCACTTTGATGATACTCCTAATCATAACCGCACATGTCCAGTTTTTGGGAGGACACACTGTAAGATAAACGGGTTTAGTAACGAGCCCACTGAAAGGTTTTTTTAAGATAAAACTTGAAAAACAGCAAATAAACACATTAAATTAGAGCATCAAGACTGTGGCTCACTAAGCAGGTAACCTCTTCAGCTTAAAAAAAATGAAAATAAGCTATTTAATGTAAAACCCGACAGTTTTGCTTTTTAGACTTTTCGGTACTTTAAACTTTACTTTTCACAAATATTGATTCATCAACTTTCAGTTCTTTTTCAGATATCACAGACTCTCTGACATAATTATGTCCTCGCCCAGTGACTCTGTAAATCAGCACTGACAGGTAAAAAACACAGTGTCACTATGATACAAGCTTTGTGCTGGTAGAACCAGTTTCTTAGAGGGAACGATCCCCATCAGCACTTCTTGCTGCAGGCATTGTGTGTGAGTGTGTGTGGTGCAGGTTATGCTCCTCACCTCTGTGCTCCAGGTCGTGGTGGTTCTTCTCGTCTTTTACAGGCAGGTGAGCCTGGCTGCCAAGAGCACCCAGGGCCAGCAGGCCAGAGCCAGCGCCCGTCACAGGGGGGATACCAGGGGGCTGCAGGCCTGACGGGTGAGGGGGCAGCTGGACCGGGGGGCCGTGGGCTGCATGAGAGAGGTGCTGAGCCTGGAGCTGCTGCTGCTGTAAACAAACGCACAGAGACAAGACAGAGGACAAGTGGGTCGGCTGGGAAGTGAATCCATGGATGACCACACTCCACTCATGCATTCGAGCGGGCTTTGACCACATTTAGTCCAAGGCCAAACCGTTTATGCAGAATAGACTGACGGAGAGCGCCAACATGCTGATCCAGCTCACTCAGCGGCTGAGGGGGAAAACACATTCTGTACACAACTCCAGTTGTAGAGTTTGAGTATCATCTGGATCACAGTGTTTGGCTGTAGGACATTTTAATTTCATTTCAAACATTTCTGTATAATTTTGACTTTATCTCACATTCAGATTAGCATCTGACTGGCTATGTTTTAAAAGGGGATTAACTACTTCATGAGGCAGCGTTCATTTCCATTTTCTACAACTACATACAGTCGAGCAGTTACTGTTGACTTTAATGCAGACGAAATAAATCATTATGATTGGATGGCAGCCTAAGGTTAGTATGCAACTGTGAGATGTTATATCTGCATACCATTTGAATTATTTACAATACTAACAGCACAGTAACAAAATAACAGAAAATTGAAAAACACTCCTCCATACTTTGAGACTGAAGAAGACAAGGTGACAGTAATGGGTGGACATTATTCAACACTGACTTTGATTTTCAGCGTTTCTTTCATGTGCAGTGAGCCGCCCAGAGAGGAAACAGTTTTTAAATCTGTTTAAGTTTTGTTGTAGAAACTTGATGCAGACAAATACTCATTTAAAGCAGGTTTTAGTTTTGGGGAGGATTTGGTTGCTTAAGGGGTTCGTAGAGAACCTTTGAACTAAAATATTTTCCAAACAGCAGAGTAGATACTTTAGTTTCACCTCTAAGTTTAGTTTACTGAAGGAAAGCGTCACTGTTTTATGTCTGGAAAGACTTAGTGTTTATACCACACACCTTGTTCTCTTTTCACACTGCTCTTGACTCAGTATACTTCTGCTGCAGCTCCTTATCTTTGCCACTCATGATACGAGACCTTTATGGGACAACTGTGTTTGACTCAACAACATGTCTCCTCTGATAGTCAGAAAATGATACTTGTTTTTTTTTTCTCCTCCAAACCTTTGAGCTTCAATCATAGCTGGGACAGTTAGAAATCAATAGTCTACACTCCAAAACCTCAAAACCTTTCAACACCCTGGAAAACCAAGCAAGCACGCCCACTCCTCCGGCAAAATGCAGTTAAGCACAGACACAACAGAGAACACACACACACCTCCCAAGAGGCCATGGATGTGTGTGTGTGAGAGGCAGCCAGAGAGGAGTGAGTAGATAGACAGGAGTTAAATAGCCACTCAGGCAAGAGGGAAGCAAGTGCTTTAAAACAAGGTTAAATAACACTTAGCACATCCATCAACCGCCTCTCTAAAACAGAAAAAAACATGATTGCTATTCTGCTTGCTAGATAGAACTTCAATAAGCTCATCCATACATTCATTACAAGAGTGAGATGAGGGTATATCTAGTGGCTTACCACATTTAAAGGTTTATTTAGCAGCTGGCCATTATTCAGTCAGCTCATTATGTCGAGCTGGACCTGAAATCGCACAATGGATATAAGCGACCGAGGAGCAGCATTGTTAATCGATATCGCGCTGGTGTGCCGAGCTGCCTATTTGTTGTGGAGAAAGGAAAAGCGAGCAGAAAGAGAGGAAGGGGCAGAACCGGAAAATAACAAGAGAACGACAGAGAGAGGGATGGAGGCAGGGACGTCCCTATTGAGTGTGCCTAATGAGGAAAAGCGTGCAGGGATCATTATCAAGAAGCCTCATTAACGAGCTATGGCTGAGGAGAAGAGCGAGGAGAGACGAGGAGAGAGAGAAAATTCAGGAAATAAATTGCTTCCAATTCAATATTCATGGATAAAGAGCTGGCTTCCTTTCACACTTATCTTTTTTCATTATGTGTAAATGCCGCCGCAGCTCAGGCAACTTCCACAGGAAACAGGCAATTAAAGTTAACTAGGCGAAGCTGGCTCCCTGCAGAACGGCACCATCAGGTGGAGCACGCATCAGCAGCACCTGCACAAACTAGCTGGCAGACCGGCTTAATAAGTCTGGCAGTCATCGCCACATTACCTACTTATCCTGAGCTTTACAACAGCTTCTGTGGCTCATCAGAGCTCCTTCAGTTGTCGCGACAAAGATTAGACTACTTCTGGCGCCAAAAGCACAGCTGATTGATTTCAGAACTGGAGTAAGATTCAGACTCGGGCAACCTTAGAGAGATTAGAGGACACATTGTTAAAGGAGGTGTGCACACGCCAACTTCATGCTTTGTCTACAAGCAGCTTCAATACTTTTAACAAAGGCACATGTTACGCTGGCAGCAAGCAATCCAAACACCTGGGAAATCAACACGGCTCTTTTATTTGGCAAATTGTCTGAGAACTGACCATGAAGGCCGGGTAAACACTATGAGGTGGCTGCTGCTGCTGGGTCCAAACAGACAGGGAGAGGAGATTCAACCAGAAAGGAAACAAGAAAGAGAAGGATGTTAAAAAATAAAAAAAGCTAAGGCTGCAAAATGGGATCATCTCATCAACATGTTCACTGATTGCTGTTTAATTTTTGTGCCTTTTAAAGCTATAAAATCCATAATAACTTTCAAAAGTCTAAGAGGACATCTTCAAATCTTTGTCTGGTCTAATTACAAATCCAAAAACCCACGTTACTCAACCTTTATGACAGAGCAAAAGACACAATCAGGGTCTGAAGGAGCATATTTCTGCACTCTTGCCCGGAGTTCCTGCAGACTTAGAAGTTTAGACTTTTGAGACCCCTTTAAAACCCCGGACAGAAAAATATTATAATTATATACACTCAAGAAAATAGCAGCTATAAAAACACGATCTATTAAACTATTATTTATTTCCATTAGCATGCTGTCAGAGCAGTTATCGATTAACCCTTTAATGCCTGAAAACACAAATTATAGCCAGAAAATACTAATTTTTTGGAGCTGAGATGTTTATTTTACTTTCTACTGAAATCCTAAAAAAATTAATATTTCCATGAAATTTGAAATATAGATTTTGTATCTCATTTGATACATTCGGTGTTTTGGGCAACTGATAATCCATTTGAGGACATTTTTATCATTTATCTGATTGTATTCAGATGTTTTTTTAGTAATTTGTTGATCATACACTTTATTCCAGACTCAAAATCCGTATCATTACAGTATAAAAGTATAAATATTGGTAATAAAGTAAAATGATTAAAACACAAAGAGACATTTGCTCCAATGTTTCCAGTAACAAGAGAAATATCGAGTATCACTTAATGAGAATTGAGTCTATGACATCAAAATTTCATTTTCTGAAGCAGTTAATCGGCACATAAATCGGTACATCACATTTCTGAGCACTGCATAAAAAGTAGATGGATTAGATAGGGGTTTCATAAAAGTATGTATAAAATATGATACAAAAAGCGTTAAAAGGGTTAACAGGATATCAAGCTGAAGTTGAGAAAGTGACTAAATTTAGCCATACACAGAGCGATCTCAACATGATTTTAACCCAAATTTCGAGAAGACCTTTGACGTCTGGGCAGGTTTTAGCCCGACTGTGTTTCGTTTGTCGTGCAGTGGAAAAAAGACAGAACAGCAGATCACAGTCCGACCAGACTCCGACCAGTCGATGGATTTCTGACATGTTTGATATTCTGGTCCAACAACTGCACTCACTCTCACAGTGGGAGCATCTCTGTGCTGATCCTCCAACTTTATTTTCTTTTTGAAATGTCAGACAGCAAGAACGGCTTAAGGCCTCTCCTTGTGTCAGGACATATGAACCACGAGAGAAATGTCCCCAGAGCTTCAGATTACGCTGGAGTATTTTTTTTTATGATTTATCTGCTCACTGTGGGAGGATATGTGTGTTCTGAGCTACAGCTTTTCTTTTGTTTTTGGTTGTGTAAGTATTTAAGCTGTGCAAAAGTGATCAGATGGATGCTTGTTGACTTTCTCCAGTTTTTCGTCCTGATTTTACTCGTACACTGTGAGCAATCAGGTCATTTATGAGCACCAGATCATACAGTATGAACACATAAATCAAGCAGGTTGGCCGTGCATCGTGAACAATTCAGTTGCACAGTGTGGGTGGAAAATTCTCCAGGACTGATGCACCATCATCTTGGAATTTTATGATGTATGCCTGTTCAAGATATGACAGAGCGGCATGTGAACCAAAAAACTTTTGATGGTTGCTGTGAGGAGTTAAAGCCTCTGTTTTTACTGGTATTTGCTGAAGCAGTTCTTAAAATAGTGCAAAATAGATTTGTTTAAGATGGTCCAAGTCGACATGCTAACAAACTCTAAGATCTCTCACTGGGCAAAATAAGACTGCTAAAACTTTATGTCCTTTAATTTTTAAAACCTTACTGAAGGCCTTTTTAGACTTTTAAAGGATCTACAGAAGCCCTGTTACTTTACAGAATTAGAATTATGGTTCTGTTGTCTTTCCTAGTGAGGTGTGTCGTCTGAAAAAGTCCCTGGTAGTTGCTGATGTTGGCTGTAAAATTTGGTGATTTGGAACTAATACAGTCATTTTCCTAAGTAGGAAGGCTGGATGAGTGATAAGAGATTTATACAGATCCAGCACTTTAATTTTTGTCATATTTCATAAACATGCTGACATTGTGCAGCTGGCTTTAAAAATGTCAGCCTGGCATTAAGATTATTTAAATTTGATGTAGAACTGGTGAGATCTTTGTTACGGATTTATGAGGATAAATAACTTTAAATGTAGTTTACCGCTATTCACCTAGTCCAGATAAAGAATCTTTTTTTTTCTCCTAAAAGCCCAACGCTTAACTGAAGCCGGATGATAAAGCATTGTCAGTCAGTCAGCAGAGCAAACACTGACATTTAAACTGCTTTACCATTTTAACCATCAACATGGATAATAAAAGTGGACTGGACATATATTTTCTTTAAAATGTCACTAAATGAACCAGAGTGAACCTGGAAAGCAAACACAGGTAGTGTTGAAGTTTATGCTGACACATTAACATTTACATAAGGGCCGGTGATAAGCAGCACAGCACCTGTAACCGACTCGTTAAACATTATCTGGGTACAATCTTGGCCTGTGTTGAATCATGGAAATGAGCGAGGGAGGATGGAAATGAGACGACACCTCTGACACTCAATCAAACTCAATCACATGTTGCCTCGAGCCACAACTTATGCAAACTGTGGTGTAGAACAGAGGAGGCTCATTTGCATGCTATCCTGGCTTTTCCTGTCATCACTGCACACTTCTGCAAACTCTGGCTACAAGTGCCATGAGTGCGTTTGAACTGAAGAGACGGAACAATGAAGCTAAATTAGTGTTTATCTTTACACTGTATTTTATTCTTCTAGTTCAGGGATGTGCAGTTTGGTTACCAAGAAAGCCACTTCAGAATCTCCTTATTGCCAGAGAGACAATTTTTTACAATCTGAAGGAAGTAAAAGGGCCAAACAGGTAAGGCTGTCATAAGAAGTTAATGTAACAAAATGTATATGTATTAAATTAAAAAGAAGTCAGCATTACTTGATCTAATGAGCTAAACAAGATTCAAGACAACTTTAGCTAATTTTTGATGCAAGTAAATGAGCATAATTTCAAAGTATATTTTATATATTTTTATTTCCATTTTGGTAAATGCATAAAAGGGGGTCACAGAGACAATTACAACCAATCTATTTTTAAACAGTACATTTTCTTGGAAATTTAACCATGTATTATATTGTCATGTCAGATTTGGTAAGGTTTTCTTCTTGCACATACATTTTTTTTAATATTTTCACTAACTTGCAGGCCACATTTGTCGGAGGGCTACATGTGGCCCCAGGCCACCAGTTGCCCATCTCTGATGAAGTTATAATTTTCCACACTGCCAGTTTCCTTTTTACGTTGTGGAAAGATTATTGCAGAATTTATACAAATGTAGAATTTTTCTGTTCTTGTTTTACCTGCCTTGTTTTTATTGATTGCTTAAAGTTGTTTATATTTTTGCTTTACATTACCACGTTTTTATCAGTCTGCGGTATATCATCTTTATATCTTGTTTTTGTTTGCTTGTTTTTACTGATGGGTCATTTCTTACCATGTCTACCAAAGGCTTCTTTCTGGTACTGAGCACTTTGTCTCCTTATCATGTTTTGTCTTATCCTGTCCTTGGATCAAAATACCACCTATCAGCTGCTTCTACCAGAGTCTGTCGACATTTTCTGTTCAATGTGCTTTGTTTACATGTTGCTGAGCAATATGGCAGCGAAGGCAGTAGCCATTAACAGGAGCAGCAGGGGTTACATCACAGGGTTTTGACCTGAACTGAAGGCATGAACTGATAAAAATATATATTGAGAGGCAGATAACAATATCTCTGATAAAAGGGCAGAGACTTCCTCTTAAGGAGAATAAAACAGTTATAAAATTATATCCTCCACTGATCAGCAGTCACATGCATGTGTCAGTTTTAAGATTATTTGAGATAGGTGAGCATGGGCAATAACCTAATCAGACTTATTTCAGCCAACACATTTACCCATAATGCTTTTCCTACATAAAGAAAAAAACAAAACAAAAGAAGACTGAACAATACTCCTCAAGAGTGCAAAAACACACCAAAACTCATTTGGCACCTGAAGTGACCTCAGCGTGAAGAGCTGACTTTCAGACATTTATGAGTGCTGATTCATTTTCCTGATTGACGACTCATTTCAGCTCCACTAAATATTGAAATAGAAATTCTGTGCTTCCATATCAGGTGACCTCAATCAGGTCCTCCAGGTCCTTCTCTAAGGCTGAAACTGATCCTTTGTATTCTGTGTTTGGCCTCAGCCCTCTGAAGGAAAACTGTGAGGCATGGGAGACTTTAATAAACTGAGCATACTTTATCACACATCAGAACACAGGCCATTTTATGACTGTGTGTCAGTGTGTGTGTGGTCGTCTGGACTCCTATCTGATCGAGCTGCTGTATGAGGCAGCAGAGTCTGACACTCCGTGGATATCTCTGAGACTTTAATGACACCGCAGACGTGCCGGCTCACTCACACTGCGGGGTCATGGAGATTGATCACCTGTCAGGTCTTTGCCCCGATGATTAAAGTCTGTTTTTCCTGTGTGTGTGTGTGTGTGTGTGAGTGTGTGTGTGTGTGCTCTGTCTGGCCAAGCCCACTCTTAATGATGGCCGGGTCACCGTGCAGAGTCTCACTGAGCAGGTTTCGGGGAATAAAAAAGAAAAGGAAACAGGAAGTAATTACCTTGAAAACTGGGGGTTGTGCTCCTGGCTCATTTACCTTAATCGAATTTCAATATCTGCCTCTCATTAGACTTGACCCCCAACCACTGAGACCAGCTAACCGGTGACAAACCTCTGCTTCGGAGGGCTAATCAAAGGGTCAGTTATTTATCTGGGTCCAGGCTGACTGTTCAGGAGCTGCTCAGCTTTAAGTCGTTAAATAAAACCAGATGTAAGGGAAAACACTAAACATTTGGCTGGCCGGGTTCAGACTGTGTACAGGGATGTGGCTCAGTCACTAGTTTAGAAGTTAACCTCTAATACATACATCTTTACTTTATGACTGCTTATACAAAGAAGAAAAATGTGCTTTAAGTCTAATTCTTGGAGAAGGAACAGCAGATACAGAGCTAAAAGTCGTCTTGAGTTTTGTCCAAAATCACATGTTCACTCCCCACCTGTTTCTCCCCTGAGGAATGACGTGCAATCATTAGCTCAAAAAAAGCAACTTTGGAAATTTACTTCTGTCGTTGACAAAGATGTGATGACCTTTACTTTGATTAGACAGGCAACATTTATGGCTGTAGATCAGTGATATAAAACCACAAGTTTCATTCACAACTTGTACTAAAATAAATGCATTTTACTCATCATGCTAAAATAATTCATATGTTTGTCCCACTCTTTTCTATTTGATCAGACTATGTTTTTAATGTGTTTTCATAATAAAGAGAAACTCACTGCACTTCTTTACTAAAACAGATGACCCCCACAGATTTTCCTTAATAAGCCTTCAAATGGTCTGTTCTGTGTATCCATGCTTGCCTGTTATTTTGCCTTTAATGTGAATTTCAGCTTGTAAAAAACTTTAACCAAGGCGTACAGTGATCTATTTCGCTGCTGTAGTGAACATTTACTGTACATCCCCTTTTACCATGCATTTTGGATACCATGAGTGCACTCTAAAGGGTTAGCAAAGCTGAATTTGTACAGCTCTATAAAGATAAGAGTAAGAGTAAGAGTAAGAGGAGAGTAAGATGCTTTAGGTGTTATTTCAAATCTGAGATTAACTAAATAAAGGATTAACCTAAACAAGCTCCACAAAGGTCAACAGACTGGTGACAAAACTGCTAAGTAGCCAATGAATGTGACATGGCCATCAGTGAAATATAAACACGGTGGATTTATTCATAAAGGCACAATATATTTATATATTTATATTTCATTTTTTAAATGGTTGGATGATTGCGATGAATGTATTCTTTTCTAGATGTATTTTTAATGAGTCTTTTATTTGTTCTGCACTGATAGTAGACCGCTAAAACAAATTCTGTATGTAAGGCATGCAATGACAGTAAAGGCTATTCTAGTCTATTCTACAACCCAACATATACCAACATATGTTTACACTGACAGTAGTAAAAAAAAACAGCACAACTAAAGCACTTATTATCAATAAAAAAAATCCAACATATAAACCATTAAATCAGCATAAGTAGTCGTTTTGATCCTTCCTTCCACGATTGAAGTGTGTAGCATCATAGAAAAGCCTAAACTATTAATGCTATCTGTTTTTTTGTTTTTTTTTGTTGCACTGTTGTGCACTGGAGGCCAAGCAACTAGAACAGCAGCATATTTGGGATATTTACAAGCATGTCAGCTTCTGGGTCAGTACAGGACTTTTTCTTTTTTTTTTCTTTGCCAGAAGCGCTTGAATGCCAGTGATATCTTTTATCCTCTGCTGCTTACAAATGTTGAGCGCCTGCTACGTCTCCACGGCTGTAATCTCTACTGCCGTCACACTGCTTGTCCCAACTTCACTGCTCTTAAATCCTGTTGCTCCCGGGTCAAAGGTTTGGGTAAGTCGGTTGGCTGGAAGCTTTTATCTAATTAAAGTGCAGCCAAAGTGAAATCTGAGAAACACCCAGATCTGATCTCAGCCCAGGTCGTGTTACTTTATATCAGATGTTCTTTGACTCCGTCTGAAAGGAGAAAATCAGAGCCGAGCTGCTTCTAAGAGCTGCACACCAAGTGCTGACAGGTCACGGTTAACCAACCATCAGAAGAACTACACCAATGACACCATATTGACAGCACATTGCAAACATCATGAACTCAGATAAAAACATAAACCACTGAAGGCAGGGGCCAGACTGCATTAAGAGTGGAGGACGTGGAGTCACTGCTTTGTATTCTTTTTGAACATTCAAATGGTTTCAGATTTATTCAATATTCTTTTTTAATGTCAGACCTTTACTCCTCTACTTTCCTCTTGAATCTAATGCCCTCCTCCAGGATATCCTTGACATGCAGCTCCTCAAGCTGAGGTCTATAAAGGTGAAATAAACCTTTGAGCGAACTGTGGCAGCTAAAAAAACCTTCAAGTCTGAGTGGAGTGCCAGCCCTCCACTATAGGTACAGTTTTGCCCCTGGCTTCAGGTCAAATGAAGGAATAAAAAGGGGGTATACACACAGTGAGCGGCAGATTGGGAAGTCCACGTACCCCGATGATAGCATTTAGCTCAGTCATTGTCACCTGCTTGGCCCGTTCAACAGCCTGAGCAACCTGCTGTTGATGCTGCAAGGCAGAAATACAAAAGGTTACACTCCTGGTGAGAATTAAAAACAGAAGAACACAAAAGACTTTAGAAGAGGGAGGCTGTCCTCACAGGTTTATATCCACAAGTCAACAGGCTGACACTCTAACTGAGAGGGGGATATTTGTGATTTTATGCACCAGTCATTTTATCTCACTGAAAGTTCATAATACAACTAAAGTGAACATGAAAACATCTTTGTGGGTCCCTTGTAATTTCTGTTACGCTCTGGTACTTTTATACAGGTTTTTAGGTTCCTCTTCTTCAGAACTGTCCTTTGTAATTGTTTAGATTTTTTTGTTGAACAATGAGAAGTCGATGGTTAATGGACTTGAACATGCTTTTCTAGACTTTCTTACACCTTAAAGTGCATTTACACCACAGGTCACACTTATTCACTCTCACATTTATTCACTGTTAGTTTCAATGTCTGTGCAGGTTATCCATCAGTATCAGAAAACAAAACTGACACTTTTAAGACTTTCTTTAAGTCCAAAGTCTGTCAATTTAATTATTTTTTATAAAAAAGGGTTGTAAATAAAACTGAAATCTTTATTATGCTATATTAGGGCTAGAATTTATGGACCATAAATCAATATTTTAGGCATTACTAGTTTTATCTTGATATTTTCTCCTGAAAAAAAATTGCAACTTACAATGACATAACTCGGTTCATATGTACCCATGCTGTGATGTTTTGTACTTTAACTGAAAATCCATGACAAACTCCTTACTCATCATCTAAAGTGAGCACAAAACTTCAGCAACATTATCTTATTTTGGGGGGTTTTCCTCACCCCATACCAGCTGCAAACATTTTTTTAACATTTCCAACCTATAAGTGCATTTTAGAATGTGCAGGAATTTGGCTGCGACTTTTTAAAATTGGTAAGTCCAATATTGAGAGTTTTGGACTTAAAAAATCAACTGTTTGATTTGACAAACATTTGCAACACTCCTTTAATAAAACATAACAACTCTCATAAAAAAATCTCGTTCAATAATCATTTTGCTGTTAGTGATTCACAGTGTTTAAAACCATTTTACAGAATTATCACAAATAAGGACTTTATCGGGATATAACCACATTGTCTTGTTTTACATCTCTTTTGAAAATACATAGTATTATCTTAAAAACTCTCATCTTAAAAATGGGAGCATGCTTTGTATTCCAATAACATGTCTTCTTATTCTCATTCCTGATTTGCCATGTAAAGATTCAATTTTCCCCAATTTTGTCCGAGTAACTGAACATTAATGAAATAAATCTTGTTCTCAAAAGCTGCCAGCTATGGTGACACTCACCTCTTGTGACAAGAACGGCATGATCTGAGCCAGGATTGCATTGAGACGTTTGGCAATCTCAGTCTGTAGAAAGGGGGAGAGGTAATGTTAGTAATGTTTCAATATACCTTATGCAACAGGCACTATTACAATAAAGCAGTTAAACTACCCATAAAACACAAGGGCAAATGTTTGCAGCGTCCTTCTGGACAGATCGTGTATTTCTTAACTAAATTGGGATGGCCTTTAAACAAATTTACCTCCCTCTCTCTTGCCTCCATTAGACTCAGGCCTTATTTCATTAGCAGGTTGAAATATGCTAACCATCTGGCTGTAGAGCCCATAATGAGGTCCATACTTCATAATTACAGCCCATAGAGGGAGGGGGGGCGCATGCTGAGGCAGACAGGTTAACTCTCCGGCTGTATCTATCAGGGGCATCTCTGTATCGACCCTGGAATATTAGCTGGGACAGTAAGATGATACAGCAGGCCTGGACAAACATAGAGCACTCTACAGACAAATGGATGTGCTGAGCTGTCTGCTTGAACGTCCCAGGACATTTGGCCCAAACCCATTTCCTTTTTTAAAGTCTGTATTTTGTACAGAGAGGAGCAGAGGGAGGAGACGGGCACAAAAGTGAGGGCAGGAGAAAGTGGGGAGGGAGGAGCGTGTGAGGAGGAGAATAGTGGAGTGAAACACTGATTTGACACTCAGGTAATGCAGTTTGACTGAACCGGAGGAGGTGAACTAATTGATTCTGAGAGATTAGGGGTGGAAGCCCAGCAGGTGTGTGAGGGGGGGGTCTGAGGTCCCTCTCCCACCATTTTATACGCTGCTGCATTCCTCTCATTTTCTCCTTTAACCTTTTCTGACTGTGAAAGGAGGAGGGAGGCGTAAGAGTGGAGAGAGGGGGACAGGGGGTGCCGGTAGCCTTTTGCACAGCCCTCTGTCACTCTTTTCTTTTCTAGAGGAGGGGAGACAGGAAAAGAAGAGGAGGGGGGACGGACCTTTACTGGCCTGTCAGGAATTATCTCACAACCCCCTGTCTGACCTTAGACGCACTGTGCATTCTCTCTCCATCCAGCACCCCCTCCTCCTCCAAAGCTGCTTCACACCCCTCTCTGCTAATCTCCGCTCTCCGCACCCTCCCTCATTCCTTCTCCTCCTCCTTTCTCATCTTCCCCCTCTTCTGTTGCTGGGGAAACGCTATCTGGCACGGCTGATCGTTATGTAAATTGGGCTGGGGCCCTGACCAGAACAGCCTGTAAAATCATATTAGGCGCAGCAAAGAGGCAGGTCATTAAATTGAATTTTCGGCCTGTCGATCTGATCGGCACGGGAAATTAATGAGGGATAACTGGGAGTGGGGAGACGGGAGGGGGTGCACACTGGTGGGGGGAGCTGAGAGAAAGCGAAGGAGGGAGCTCTGTGGAGACTCATAAACCATCATCATTAGCGGGGGCTGGATACAATGACACACAGTAGGATTAGAGTGGTTCAGTATCACACCACTTCTCTGGAAATGGCTGCGAGGAGAGCAACATGGGGCTTGTAGGACACAGCGGTGCACTGATACACTCTGCTATTAGAGCAACAACACCACAAACCCTCAACGCAACCTGATTCACAAAGAGAGGCTCCCATTTGATCAGAGAGGAGAAACACATCAGAGACACTTTCTTAAGCCAAAAACATTCAAGGAATTTAAATGCAGAGAATTGTTGCTCTGGTGCACACAGGTGTCTCACAGCTGCTAAATCTATCAGGACAGCATTACTGTCTCAGGTGCTTCCTGAGCAGAGATCATGCTCGACTATGATAACTCAAAAAAAATTTCTCTATTATAACACGCACTTTTTTGCTTTTAAATAAGCTCTAGTTTTTCAGGTGCGAATTATACACGAGTACAAGCAAAATACTTAAAATATTTCGTCTCGCCAACATTGCAATTGCAACACATCTGATACAAAAAGTCAAAAGATTCTCCTTCTCTGTAGGAACACATGCAAACAGGGCGCTGCCAACTTGTGAGCAAGGGGACGCAAAATAGCTGAACTGTGATTGGTTGGAGACATCGGCATTTTGATAGCTGCTCTCTGATTGGTCGGTACACTACGACTGAGCATGCTGGGGCAGAAATCGAGTAATTGCGCATGTGTGAAGCAAAAGGTGTTTCCACATCCATTTAAATTGTGTATTTGTTGTGAAAATACTGAAATTTCATTGAGTAAAACTTTGAATAAAGGTAATTTTTGAGTTGCCTGAGAGAGTAAGGTTTGGGCAAAATTTGGGTAGGTGTTATATTCGAGTACAGTGTTTTTCAGGTAAAAATTGTGAAAATATGGGGTGCGTGTTATAACTGAGTGCGTGTTATAATCGAAAAATTATGGTATTCTTTAGCTGAATGGCCATACATGATATACTTCTATATGGATAGTTTGAGGAATAACAATATTACTGAACCACAATTATGAACTTTGGTTTGATTCTAGTAAAATTAAAATGACAGGGACATTTGTGTGATACCACAGCTACAAGTGCAGAAGTCCAAGCTGCTCAACTTTGGACAATATTTAGTTTTATTAATCAAAAACTCAGCACACATTGTCTTAATTGTACAAAACCAAAGTACTGTTATCGATCCTTAATATAAATAATCCTTTTACTGAACATTCAACTTCTTTTTCATTTATTCCTGCACAGGCATGAGCTGTTTAGAACAAGTAATGATGCCATAGTTTGTCTCTTTTGTAATGATCTTCTTATGTGTCCAGCACTAATCACGACAAAGTTAATAGTTATGGTTCCCAAAAACTTAGTTTCTCACTGAATTTAAATTACTCTTGCTTCTTTTGATCCCGAAAATCAAACAATGGGTTAAGAATTCATGTGTGACTGTTTTTGTTTTCCTAATTGTTACCAGAATCACGTATTCACCTTGGTATCATACTGTAGGTGCAATCAAGGTTATGTCAGGTCAGACACAACACAAAAATCAAGCAGAGAAACAAACAGTTAAACCTTAAATGTCACTACCACCTTCCTGAACGGTTATAGTTCCTCTGCTCAGACATGTTCATAGAGTTCAAATGGGCATACAGCTTATTTACCCGACTTTTTCACTGTCATTTTGAAGGAAAAAAACCCACCCAACACATCACATCCAATGATTCGCAGCACTCTTAAATGACTCCCACTTTACTGTGGAGGCTCTATTTTCCACAGTGCTTTTAGCAGCACAGACAGGCACTGGAAAGAGTTTATTGTCACTTAAAGCCACTGAAAACAGAAGCCTTTGAGCCGGCAGAAGCTTTTCACTGCAGCTCCACAATTACAGGTACTCAGGGTTGTCTAGTAGCACCACGGCTCTGAGAGGCTCTCTCTCTCCATTGCATCCCTCTGTCAATGGTGCGTTGAAAGCCATTTGGCTGTTTGTCGCTGCAGGCATTAGCCCCCAAGTAGAGAGCAGAGTCTCTGACGAGGATTCAATTGGCGAGGAAAACAAGTGGCATATGACGTGGGGGGAGGGGGGGAGGCAGAGATGGGCTGTTTGGGAATTATCTTCTCAGCCAGAGCAGAGCAAGAGAGAGGCACTTAGAGGTATCTTGTTCATTACAGATGCATGAGGAATATTTTGCATGTGCATGTCTTTCTATTTTGAGCTCACACACACAAAACTGTAGTGACATCCATTTCTGCAGGGGAGAGTACGGAGACAGGCTGTTTTCCAGCAGATTACATCTGATTCAAACCATCATGTAAACAATATTTTTATGGCTTTAATTTTGAACTATGCAGTTTATATATACACAAAGACACAAAGTATTTTCTACCCTTTAACCACATCAGCACTGACACATAAAACAATCATCAGCTGGTTGGTTGAGTACACACAAACAGCGAGACACTAATTGTGTAATCCTGTTCCTAGCAGCCCTCGCAGGCTGGCTATCAAAATCCAGCATGTCTCTCAGCCTCCACTAACCTCGTCAACCTCCCTCGAGAGAGTGTGTGTGTGTTCTCGTAGTCAGTTTGTTTTGGCTTAGAGACAGGTCGGCCATCATCACCTTGGCAAACAATTCCAGGAATCCTCGATAAATTATTCATTTGCACAAGCTCCCTCTTTCTCCCTCCCTCTGCTCCTCCCCTCACCCTCTCCCTCCATCCAGGAAACGGACATGACTCCCCTCCACAAAGCACTGGCTTTGTTTCCCACATTCATTCAACAAGTAAGGAAACTGATACACAAAACTAGAGACATTCAGATTTTTTCACATTTAATAAACTGTTTCCAAAAGGGCTTGATACTGAGCAATAACAAGTACCTCATTGAAAGTAGTGTGATTAAAATGTGTGTGATATTGGTGGTAATTTTTGACAAATATTGTTGTACTTTCTGCTACTAAAGACACTGCCCTTTTCTCCTTAATGTCACAACTGCTTTATAATTCAACTTTCCCTTGATGACAGTGCATCCAATATCGAAGTATGATGTGCTGAGAGTTGGCACTATTTTTTCTTCTGCATTATTTTGGATTGGATCATCTTGATTTCAAACACAGGAATAATAAAATATTAAATTAAAGTTAAAAAACAAACAAAAGCAACAAAAAATGAAAACATTAGTTACAGACATTCTTTAAGTATTAATGCCATTTGATGTTCGAAATGGAGTAGGAAGAAGCTAGGTTTATCTTGTCCTACCCCATTTTTTCATTGGTGTATTATGTAATCACTAATCAATCAGCAACACAACACAACCTAGTATCTTAAGAAAATGGTTAAAAACTACTGAATATGTAAACCTTGTTAAATGATTATATGATCAAGAAAAAAACACCTTACTTTAAGGCAACAAGTG
The DNA here is from genome assembly GCA_037902135.1 of Cetoscarus ocellatus. Classification (NCBI taxonomy): domain Eukaryota; kingdom Metazoa; phylum Chordata; class Actinopteri; order Labriformes; family Labridae; genus Cetoscarus; species Cetoscarus ocellatus. The sequence goes on from JBAMNC010001581.1 coordinate 370,013, forward strand.
AGAAGCAGGTGTGGCAGAGCAGCTTGTTGCCTGTAGGTCTGTGTCTACACTTAAAAATGATTAGATTTACCAGCTGAGCTGGATCACCACAGTTAGCGAACGATGGTTTTTGCTCAATAATTGTCAAAGTAAAATGATATCAACATGATTCCAAGTGCTAGGGGTGGGTTTTTAGGGTCAGGGAATCCATTATGAGGGTGACTTCATCATTGACTTACTGCTTATGGGTGTAACTGCAATATATGAGCTACCTTGGCAGAGGTTTGCGCTCTCTGAGTGCTGCCCCATCTACCAATGCAATTAATAAACTGGATTTTATTTGGGGTATTTGTGGTACATGACAATTCACTGACACAGACATCACATTTCAGGCAGTATCGAAGGCTTGTATCAAAACGACACAATTACAAACACTACCAGCCAATAATAATATCAGATTAAAGGACCTGTTGATGCCTTATGCTGTGGATATTTCTGTTTGTTTGTTTGCTTTTAATCTACCAAAAAAAGAACTGAAATCAAAACGCAGACGAACGAACAAGAGATAAACAAGGACCACAACAGAAAGCAGCGGCAGTGAAAAACAAAGCAGCCCACACCACAGAGTCAGCAGGGCATGATGCTGAGGCAGCCTAATGAGCTGCGCTAATTAAAATCACTTATTGACAGCAAGCGCGGGTGATTACCTCCACCCTGCACTCTCTGCCATCATAAGAGACACTGTCAAAACAAATTACCCCCCAGCAACTGCACACATCCCTCCGCTAGCAACCATTCAGATCATCAGCAGAAGGTTGGATGAAGCTGTGAATCTGAGTTTTGGTTTACAGAAACGACCTGTGTTCCCATGTTAGGGGCACAAGTGCTCATTAACATGCATGTGTGCTTGCCTGATTTTCAATCCAGCTTTGCAATGATAACACAAAGTGGGTTTATCATGTCTTTTTTTTCTCCCACATAAATCTTCTTCACAAGCAAAGTAATACCCACGCCCGCATCCAATAATCCAGCCCCCCTCGCTCCCCTCCTACCAATAACAGGGACCGCTAAGGGCTGTCTGTTTACCTCTCGCTGATGTCATCACAAACACTCGCTCACCAGGGAGGGAGAGCGAGGGGGGAAGGAGGAGGCGAGGGGAGTAGGCAGGAATCATGCATTATTCAGAGTGCTCCGTCGACTCCACCGGGCTTATTGATAAACAAAGGAGATGCGCAGGAGAGGACCAGTCGATTAACCCATTTACCCCAAAGCCTCTCACTCCTTTCCTGTCCCCTCCTCCTCCACCAACACCCCCCTCCTCCCTTTGCTTTGTCCATTGCCACTAGCATCCATCCACGACAACCAGCTCCGCCCCTCCAACCCCTGCATCGCTTCAACCCTCCTTGTCAGTGATAAGTGCCTGACAGAAAACGCTCGAGAACGGGGGAGAGGGTGCGAGGCGGTGAGCTCCCTGATAAACAGAAAACACCTAGTTAGCGCACACACATTTACACGCGCTCACACACGCAGCACGTGCCTGGAGAAATCGTCTAAAGCTGATGAATTGTGCAGTCTGCCGCTGTTCCAACAGGGCCTCCCTCCCACTGATGCCATTAACCTTCTGGATTTGAGGGCCATGCAGCCCCCTCCCCACCTCCCCCTACTCCCCCTGCCCTCATACATCATATCACACGGCTAATGACACGAGGACCATCATTCACATCACATCACTGGGGTGGCAGGGCAGACAGAGGAGGGGAAAGCAATGAAAATGTACGAGGGCAGGAGGAGGTTGAAAAAGGAGAATCAGGAAGGCAAAAGGTGAGACAGAGGGAGGACAGAATCAGAGGGAATGGACATGTAAGAGTGGAGATAAAACAGGGGTGTTTTGAGATCACACACATCTTTTCTTCCTCTTATTTAATGAACTGAACAAAGACTATGCTTATTTCTGTTGATACTAATGAAAATGTGGGTGTCACATGGCTCACTCAGCCTCAGGTCAGATCTTTAGCTAAAGAGTGAAGTTATGCAGGGTTTCTTACAGGGGGATTTGACTTTTAAAAAGGAATAATGTCTTGACTTAAGGACTACGGTGTCTCACAATAACATCTAAGGTCAAGCTCCAATATCAGCCAAAATAAAAGGTGTACACTGATCATTCAGGGACATGCCCTCAATACTTCAGACTGGAGGCTCAATCACTGCAGGAACGAGGGGCTGTGTGCACAAGCATGGTGAACACATTCACTCATAACCAGAATCAGTCTCTGGATTACCCCTCCAGGTCTGCCTTCATTGTTGTAAAAAGTCAACCTCTTAAATGTTTCTTGAGTCTTCTCTGATGTTTGTTCTTTCCAAAGCAAGCAGTGAAGTGTATTTTAACCTTACTTAGGGTTACCTGATTAGTTACTAGGGTAAGTACCAAAATGAGCTAGCAGTGGTATCAGGGTACAGGCAGGTGGAAACCTCGCTGTTGTTGAAGTCTGAAGCCAATTTGGAAGTGCCAAAATCAAGATTGCAAGGATTGCACAAGGGAGGCTACAGAAACACCAGAAGTCCCATTCACACTCTTTTAAAAAATGATTTTTACAGCAAAAATTAACATGGGTCAGATAGCTTTGGTTTGAATAGTTTACGTCTTGATGCCTTCGCACAGAAAGTGTTTCTGTCATCATAACTGGTCTGTTCTGGCTATACATGGCGATGGGCTTTGTTGAGGTGACTACAACCAGAGCATTGTTGAAATTGGTCAGAAAACCTCAACTCTTGTCTAAACTTGGCAGTTAGTTAGAAACTGTATTTCAAAATGGCGGCCACTGCAGTTTTGCCTCCAGAGTACGCTCTAGTAACCTAACGGCTGATGTCACTCTTTCTTTGTCCAATACTTTCTGCAATGTATGTATATGCTAGTGATTGTAGTCTTAGTATAATCATACACTGAGCTGTAAAGCTACCCAGATTTCCCCATAGATCTGTTGCATGATGCCTTGACAATCACTTTCTATGTACACTGATCTTTCTACGACGTTCTTCAAAGGGCAGAGTTGGTACAGTTAATCCGTATAGGAAAACAATTAAGGGAAACAAGCTCATGTTTTAAGTAAACGTTTAGCTTAGACTTAAGCATCTTCCCTAATAGTTAATAGCTAGTTATCTGTATATACCATTGTAGTTCTGTAAGGGTTAAGCCTCCACCCCCTCTGTGCTTGATTCTTGGCAGTAACGCAGTGGACATCATTTACATTTAAATCTTGATGCAAACAGACAGTTTGTCACTGTGCTGTTGTTCTTACAGCCTGTTAAAACTAATCTGTAAATGCTGTTATGTGTTTTGGTTCTTATTTTTTACCACCAAAAAATGGCCAGCTATTACAAGATTTAAAATTATCATGACTTTTGATGTCAAAATATGGTCCTGAAAAAAGCTCCTTGTTCTATCCATTTGACTTCAGTCAAAATGAAAATCTAACAAAAATCCATCAAACAAAAAATAAATCAATAAAATTAAGGAGGTAAAGACAACAGCTACTCTACATGCTGCACAAAATTAAAGTTTGACACATCACTTTCTTCTGATTTACCAATGTAAAAATAAAGTTTGTGTATTTTTCTTACAACTTGCTCTTCATCAGAAAGAAAAAACACACATTGATCCAAAGGATATCCAAGGGAGTGCTAGGAAAACTAATTTGAGCAAGCATCAAGAAAAACCAAAAAAAAAAATCAAAGACAAAGTCACTGAGGAAAGAACTGATTGTCATCCAGAGAAAGATCAAATCAGAGCTTTCAGATGTTCTCTGCCAGATCTCCTGTGCTTACAGTACCCCAGCACACTTACTGCTGTTTCAGCTCTAATCTTACTGAATACTGGGTTGGGGGAAATACCCAGCGACCTCCAAAACTGTGGACATTTTACACCGATAATCACGCAGGACGATGAAAACAGCAGGATTGGCCACACTGTCTCTTTTTTTCTGGAGCAAAGATCATTTGAACATGTCTGCCCCCATCTCCCCCTCCCTCCCCTTCATGCCTCTAGCTCACTGAATCGGCTCCTTGGGTGGTGCAGAGGAACTGCAGATATTTTTTGCCCCATTCATCTGTGGAAGTCTTTCCACTGCAGCATGATGCCCAATGCTGGGTGGCAGCTGAACTAATGAGCTTTTAGCCCGCCTGGCACTGGGGGAGGCAGACACAGAATAGTGCAGGCACATGCGCACACACACACACGCTCAGAAGGACAAACCACACAGAAACACATCCTCTCAGACTGTCTGCCAAATACTTTACTTTAATCTTATCAAACCATCCCCATCAGGCAGCGTGCCCTCTGTGTTGTTGAGCCTGTCAGCGTTTTCACTACAGAAAGCCGGTACGTGTTCGCCTCCTAAAGCCATTTAAGGATGAGGGTAGACGCTGAGGTCAGGTATGTGTGTGTAGGTGTGTTTATACTTCTCAATCACAAGGGAAAACAGCAGTGTTTGGACTGAAGACACAACATCTCTGATATGGCTACATACCTGTTTGTGCATCTCAATGTTGAGCCCATAGGACATCTCATAGTACTGCAAAATAAAGAAATAAAGACAAGTTATCATCAAAGAAATAAAACAATAACTGAGACTTCTTAGTTATGCATTTTCATTTGAAACATGTTTTTGAAAAGTAATCGGAGCCATGATCCAGTGATTGCTTCATGCATGTACTTTCACATGTAACAGTTTCCTCCATGGAGGAAAAGAAATAGATTTGTGCTTAGGACTGTGAAACATGTTGGTTTACTGGTCTGACATCTTTATCAGGCCTCCAAATCATAAAAGAGACAACTGAATACTTTCTGCGGCAGAAGTCTGAGCTATTAAAAAAAAACACACTGACATGAAACAAAGAGGTCGACAACTTCATGTTCTTTGTGAAACCACAGCTGACAGACGACTACTGGCTACTGTCCTCGTTTACTTCCACTGCACACTGCCAGTCTCTGTGCTACAAACACTTTTTATGGCTTCAAATCCCCAGTCGAGAGCCAATACTATTATTGAAAGCAACATTATCTGCTGTTGATTGCCAAAAAGCTTGTGAGCCCACCAGCAGATACAAACTAAAGCCGAGTAGTTTGTCTGTCTTGTTTATCAAACACACAGCTAACAGCTTCCATTTATTATAACTACTCCCACCACCTTCTGGTCCCTCACAGGGAAAATAATATTTAACAAACGTACTGCTGCGTTTGGTTCAACTCATTCCTTTCATGTACAAACAAGATAAGCACACACATACACAAACTTACAGCGGGTCTGGGTTACATCACGCCTTAGATAAAGATTGTTCTTTTTCTTTCATGAACACAATGCAGCTTTTCCTGGATTAGAAAGAACCTTTGTGTTGTGTTTTCTTTGCAGAGGCAAAAGATTTCTTTGTCTCTGTTTGATCATCACGAAGCTCTGAACTTAATGTAACATGTTTTACTGTAATGGATTTACATGTAACCCCTTTATTAGTCTTTGATAGAAGTAAAGTGTCTGACTGTGCTTTCTTAAAGGTTTCATAACGGAAGTAAAAGAGCCCTTAGATAAGGTTTCTGGGTAAATATTTTCAGATTAGAACTGCATTTAAATGAAAAAAACAGCTGATTTAGCACACTGACCTGAATGTAGATTTGGGCATATTTTATGTATCATGGGGCTACAGCGTCAACAGGTGAACAATGTGAAGTTGTTTTGCAGGGTGAAGTGTTGCTAACATTAGCAGAGCTTAATCCACCTGGCTTCCATCTTAGTAGCAGGAACTAAAAGTTAATACACGCTGAAACTACACACAGCTTACAACAGCTGGCTTTCATTTGTGTTTCTTCCTACACCAGTAAATCAATAAACAGCCCCTACTTTTAGGACAAGACAATAATGTTATTAATGTTTACCCTTGGGGCGGCGCATGTGATAATGCTAATGTTTCCTGCAATGTTGATTCTTTGGCCAAAGGGCATCACCAGACAGATGACTGGCTGCGGCAGACAGGGTCATGCAGTTTGGCTTGGACATTTGGTGAATAGTACCAAAATAAAGCACCAATGTCTGTGTTGTGATTTATTTCAGAATGTTTGGTGTATTAGTACCACTACCAGATTTCCACATTCTTCCCAACAGCCTAAAGTCAACTCTATCCCCATTTTCTACATCAAATTTGGTCAAACCACACCGTCCCTACTGCATAACAATATTCTTTGTTTACATCCAGGCTGTGAGGCATTTCAGCAAAAAGGCCGAGGCTGATAAGCGTAGCTATAGTGGCCAAAAGCAGTGTAACAGTTTGTATAAAATTAGCTTTAGTTTCGTCAACATGTTTATATGATTAAAAAATGCTCCAGTTTAGTCCAACTTACTCATTAATGCAACCTTTTCTGACTACACGTAACATGCTACATTTAAATAATACTGGTGAGACTTAATCAAAGATATTTAATGATTTTGGGATGATTATATGTTGTCATGGTGAACTGCTCTTTTAAAAGTCACAGTTACTTAATCCTTATGACTCTTCAAAACAGCCTGTTTCTCCCACACCCAAAAAACAGATCAGAACCTTGATTGCTGTGCAACAGTAAACAATGGGACACCGTGTGCCCAAGTTTCATCCACCTTCTTTAGCCACAGACAGGCTTTGCTGTGTTAGCTCCACTTCTGCTGAAGGACACAGCTCTGAGGCGCTGTGAGAAAACAGAAATTTCTGCTCTGCAACACAGACAAACCAACAACTACCACTGAAACACGAGCGAAGACAAAACCCAGCTGTGAAAAAGTTTTGGCTAATATGCGAAACGCATCACACTTTATGCAGCATCACATCTGAGTCACTCAGCACTGCACAGAGAAACAAGTTACACACGATCACAGAGTGATATCAGGCTACTGATGAGTTATTGACCAAACTTCCAGTTACTCTGGGTGGAATTTTGAGGGGGTCTCTATCAACAGTTTGACAATTAAAGTTTGTCTTCAGTACAATGAAACAGAAACACTGCAGGTTGTCTATGAAACATAAAACAGATCAAACAGAGCCTCAGACTGTGGCCTTCTAATGTCATATCTCTATCAGAATTAATCAGAATTGATTTATACAGAGGGATTACAAATGTTTTCAATGTCTTTCAACTATCTACACCAAAAAACTAAAAACAATAATAATCAGAAATGTTTGTACATGCTACTTGTAAAAGTAGATTAATGGTCAAATATGTAAATAATATTAAACTGATTTATTAAAAAAATGTAGCTTTCAGTTTAAACTTCTTTTAATAACAGATATCCACACTGTGATTTCACAGGCAATGAAAAGACAGGAATTCAAGAATAAAGCACACTTAGCATTTATGCTCTTGTTGAAATATTTCATAATGATCGTGGTTATCATGAAACTCAGATTATTTCTTTGACCATAAATGTTGCCCCCAAATTTTTAGTCATCCCATCCCTACATGGGAGAGCAAAGAGGGCCTTTATCATCTGTTCTAAATGAATAAATTACCATTAAAGATGACAGTGAGGGAAAGAGTCAAACCTCTACATAGTATGTGTTTTCAAAAGGACTTTAACAACATAGAGGTAATAAATCAGCTGATTATTTTACTTAGGATCACAAATGAAATTAAACCATACCTAACATCACATCATCTTTTCACCTTTGAAAGTTTTCCAGATCAGGGATCAGAGATTAAGTGTTTCACAAAAGTTGTTTTGTAATGACATTAACAGCAAAGAGCAGGTGATATCAACAACACAATTGTTTTATAACCTATCTGAGAGTTTGCATGAGCTTTGATTTAGTGGATAGTGAAAAACAACAACGGTATTTAGTTTTATGACAACACCTGGCACTGACTAGGAGTGTCTGTTATCTTTATTGTTGAAGGAAAAACCCACTGAGAAGCCCCCCTGGGTGTGTCATAGTGTCCAAATGACCCCCTCAGTCCACCCTGGGGGAGTTAAGTAAAAAACATGCAGGAAGCCTCTGATTCATGCACAGGGCCGGCAGACCAGTCATTAACCCCCAGTGGGTCATGTTGGGCGTGTTAAGGAGGGGGTGGTGGGGGTCATAAAGAAGACCCCAGGGCCATAGAGGGGGGTCGTCACACCCCACAATCAATGGTTGGACATTTGACCTCTGCTCGAGTCCCCCCCTTCCCACCCCACCCCCCGTACCGTCTTATCCAATGAAAACAAAGTAGTGATTCAACAATACCAGGCAGTGAGAAATGCTAACATGGCCTCAGCAAAACACCACCTGTGACTGTTCACCTGAGGCTAAAGGGAGGGTACGGCCTTAAATCACAATGACTGCTCTTACCATGACGTAGTGACGCTGCATCTCTGTCTTCTCATTGGCTAGTTTGTCATACTCCACTTTAAGGCTTAAGGGAGACAAAAGAGAATTAAAAAGAGACTTAATGATCAGGTAAATTTAACTGAATTAAAGCATACTCTACACCTGAGTGTGGTTTTGTTATATTGAGGTATAATAAAATTGATAAAACAGAGGCAGCACCCATTCCAGGAACCACAGGAGTATGAATAAATGAAGTCTTAATGGTGTTGAATTAAACATTTATAATTATAGGATACTTTAGTTTATTTGTTAAAAATTATGACAGAGATAAAAGTAAAAAGGTATGAGAAACAAAAATAAAGTAAGGTGTTTAAAACAAAAAACTTTAACAATACAACGTAAAATATCAACTAAACATTATTTTCCTTATCAAAAGGGGGTCATCACAGTGGAAAGCAGAAGACTTGAGTAGAAAGACATCACTGTCTATTTATTACACTGAGCTAAAAAAAAGGCCCAAACAGAGGCAGCTTCCTCTTCCTATTCTCTCCAGGAAGCCCATGCTGTTTACAGACGGCTGATCATTACCTGTGGTACTGCGCCTGCAGGAACTGAAACTCGTCTTTGATCCTGTCGCAGGACTCTGCCACGGTGAACTTGAAGCCAGGCTGTCCTGGCTGGTGAGGTGCCTGAAAAAAAAAAACGGTGCGAGGTTAGAGATATCACAGGTGGCGGCATTGCTGTGCAGATAATATTCTCATGATGCCCTCTTTCCAGGTAAACTGTACATGTCCTCACATTTACCCTGAAAACCACCTGCTGAGAGAAGGAGCTGCTCACACTCATCAACGTGTAAATGAAGCATTATCAAGAGCAGGGGTTCTCAACTGTTGGCTCAGGACTGAAAGTGGGTCTCAGAGCTGGTTTTCGGTTGGTTGTTAATGAGAGTTTGGAAAACAACTTTTGGCATAAAGTCACTGATGTAAGAAAGCATATTTAATTTGACTGGTTTGCTGAATGAGGAGTAATTTTTGTTGTTTTCTCAAGTTTTTTTCCTACATGAGATCAAAAATGGTCTTCCAACAACGGTGAGTGACTCTGACATGACCTCTTGATACTAAAACTGAGGTGTAAACACAGGAAATGGAGGATCACATCATGATCATGTCATACTCTTGTTTCATCCTCTATCTTAAGACAATCGTGTTAAACGGTCAAACAGCCTTCTTCATTAAACAAGTTGGTATTTGTTCTGATATTTGGGTGATAATTTCTCTTCAAGGTAGTGGTGGTAGGTCCTGAGGGTAGACCACCTGAACACCTCTGATTCTGAGCTATGTCTTATGGTAGGAAGAGGAGGACTAGGACAGAACAGCAGAGCCTAAAGATGAGTGATTTCAGCACATAAACATTTCTTTTCTGTAAAAATGGAACCAAGACAAACTACACTGATAAAACACCATATACCAGAATGAGGTGATCATCTAATCAATCAACAAAATCCTTGTATTTTTTTGCACTTAAACCCGATCTTCCAGTTCCTTTCCTGCCTAGGCCAGCCGTCTGGGCAGCACCGATGCAGACCATAAATAGTAAGGTGTGGATGAGCAGCTCCACTCCGAGGAGCTAATGGGGCTGCTGTGCAGGGCGGTGTATTTGCATCAATTTACAAACACTGACAAAGGCAGCTTACTTACCGGATGCCGGCCTTGTGGATACATGTCGCGTCTTTTACACCAGGGAATTCAGTTTGTTTCTCTTATTGGTGTGATCCCGGTGAAGGTGAGGTAGGTCTCCGCCGCCCCCTCCCCTCTGCACGCAGGATGGCGGCGGACAAAGCCCTGCTCTCGGCTGAGAGGAGCACTCAGACCCCGACCACTGGATCCGTCCGCCTCGGCTTTGAACCTAGACGGAGAAAGGCACAGCTCAGGAGCTCCAGCGGGGAAATACAGAGCTACCTTTGTCTTATACAGACGGGACCATGATATTAAGATTTTAAACAAGCTCGTCTATGATCTGCTACTTAATGAAATGAGAATAAAGTAGTTTTATCCTCACTGTGACCTCTTTTCTGTACAAATGCTCAAATATTCTGTCAAATCTCAATCAGCCGCCTCAATTTGCATTATAAAGAGGGGAACAAAAACAAAACGTGTTTGATCCGTGGTATCAAATAAATCCCAAAGTTGATACTTTCAATCACACGCCCTCGAAGACGTGAGGCTTTGTTTTTCTCGTAAATCTAATGAATCGTCTTCCACAAAGGGAACGAGAACACACAGAGCGGCTTGTTTTGGTGGTCCGGGAAGATCAGAAAACAAGGAGCTGCTGCTTTCAGAGTCGGCTGCCATAAAGCCACACCACCACCACCACCAACACCACCACCACCACCCGTCTTGTTAGCAGCTCTCTTCATGTCGCCCTTTTTACCTTTGTCTGGACTGATTCCTGTTCTCTCTCTCCCCTCTGCACAGGTACTAAGAGTATCCAGAAAAAGGCGCTTAATATCCTTGACTTGTATCCGTCTCCACACAGTGACACGGGCGGAAAATGTCCGTCGTTGTCTCTGTTTCCTCCACTTCTGCTTTGCCCCTTGAGAGTCCTTTAAAGCCCGGCGATCCCAAGGCGGAGAGCGTCCCTCCGTACGCTCGGACGTTGGAAACCCCTCAAACGGGGCGAGTTATTCGGCGTTCACAACTTCAAAAAAGCCTTAAATAGATCCAGTAGTGGCACACGAAGCTTGGAGTTAGTCCACGGATGATTTTGGGCGAATAACCGGGTTCAGTTTTCTTGAAATGTCGACCGTTGTGAAATACACCACTAGCTCGCTGTCGGGTATACCCAGTTCCTCCGCCGCGCGCTGTACCACACACAGACTATGCACTGACACGAGGACCCGACTGCCGAGACAGGGTCCCGGATCAGCCAATAGGATTCTCAGAAGGAGTTGAGCGGCGCTGACCAATCACAGAGCTGTGTCCCCACGTGGGGGCGCGAAGGAGACCGACGTTCTGATTGGGCAGCGAGAAGTGACCTCACATGTTCGCCATTTTGGATTCGAAGTGACATTCAATGCGTTCAACAGCTTGTTCAAAACAAAGGCAATAATTTATATATCCGCGAATTACTGCAGATGGCTTCATGTTTTAGATTATGAATACAAACCTGCGAGCATTGCTATCAAAAACTAAGATGATTCAGGCCCGATCTGTGGTGTAAACTGGAGAAACCACCACAGGACAGTGACAGTATTTATCTCCTTAATCAAGCTTTTGGTTGTAAATGTGTTATGTGTTAAATGTGTGAGCAATAAGACTTGCAACTAGGCTTACTTTTATGGCTGGGAAATCTGTACCAGAATTAATTTCACATTTGTTTTGGCCTGTGACAAAATAACATTATTTTCTATCATGTCTATGCAAGCATTCTTTGTACTTCCCATTATTTTAACTCTCAACTCTCAACAGTTGCTCTTTGTTCCTTGAATGCAACTTAAAACCTGTGGGGCGATAGAGCTTTATCAGGCCATAGCTCCAAAACTCTGGCTGAAGTTTTTATTAACATAATTTATATATCTATTATTTTACTGGTATTGTTATTATTTGCTCTTTTCTTTGCCTCTGTCATGTTGTTTCATGACACAATACTTTGTAACTCATGTCTGTGAAAAATGCTATATAAATAAACATGAAGTTACAGGGACAGTGCACATTCATAACATTTCTGTAATGTGTTAGTTAAGCCATCATGGCTAATTTTCAACTGCAGTCTCTGGGCAGGGGAGTGACAAAACAACAGGGACACAGGAACATTAAAACAGATCAACAGTGGACACCTAACACATAACACATCGACTAAATCAGAGGATGAGCATTATACACCCAGAAGCACATAAAACACTCAAAAACCAGACTTTGGCCTTACTGCACTATGCAGCCTTGTACACATTAATCTTAATTTATCTCTTTAATGTAAGCTCACATATCAGATTTTCAATACTTTTTTAAATCCCTTTTTAATATTTACATCGCCTGTGGTATATAAAGGCCAGAGTAAACTGGAGTCAGATTCCTCATATATGTTTACATACCCAGCCAGTGATTCAGATTCTTAGTTTAATGGAGTTGCACTATGTAGATTAAAATTTAAATGAGGATAATCTGCCCTGATTGTAGGAAAAATTAAAATGGTCATTAAATAGAATCACCAAAATGATAGTTTTCCATTTAGACCTGAAATTTAAACTGATTATTGTATGGCCCATCGTTGTTGGCGTTTAATATTGTCAATCTTTTTGCCTGAGCATTATAGCTGACATCTTTTTCATAAAAAAATAAAAATAAAATAAATAAATCAACATCAGCCATAATGATAAACTATAATGTCTCACCCTGAACTTCTTTTAAAAACATCTAAAATTGATACATTGTCCAGCCTTACCAAAACTGAACAAAAGTTTTCAGTCTAGAACAGGAAGATCACACTTTCTGCTCTCAATTCAAGGAGAGGTAGGGATGCCAAGAAAAAGAAATCAGTTCTGTTACTATGCCAAGAATAATAGGAGGTCGTAGAAATTCATTCAAGACCCGGAGTGTGCAGAAGATGTGAATACCGCTTAATCTACAGTAGAGTGTCCTTTGAGTGACTTGAATTGATCGACCTATTTCTAACGAGACCTCAAGCATCTACACGCTTTCCTATCAGCAGCACTAGGTGGGCTAGAACACGTCTGCGTGTGAGGATATCAGCCTATCAAGTGTTGCTCACCATACACGGCCCCACGTGGGATCCCTCTCCCCGCCCCTCCGCTGCTCACTGTCCAATGGCTGCGCAGCTGTCTCCTCGCGCGGCTCGTGATTGGCCGCGAGCTGGAAAAGCTGTCAGTCAGGAGCCATGGTTGTCAATTAAACCCACGTTGGGTCCGGCGCTGACAAATGCCTGTGCTACTCTCCCTCCTGCCTGCGAATAGTGCCTGGAATGGCTGCTTAATTAGCTTCGAATGGCTTTTCCTTTCAGCTCAAACAATCTGTCACTACCATGTGGTAAAAAGAGCCCTGCATAAAACAAAAGCAGGAGAAAAAAAGCCAGTAGGGGCTAAATATCAGTTTGATTCCCCCCTCTTCAACCCCTCCTCCATGAAAACATTTGCTGCAAAACAAAGCTTTTACCTCGCTCAAACATTGGCTGTTACACTCATCTGCTTTGTCCTCATTTCCTCTAAATTGTATTTGTTTATTAATCACAGTGTCCACTGAAGTGTCTTCATATTTTCTGTTAGAGAGATGGCTCCGTATTTTTCTTGGAAGTAAAAGTGCACATTGATTTGGCAGGTTACATGTGACTTTAATCACTGTGTTAAGCCAAAATTAAAATGAAGTAAATAAGTTGTGAACAGTGGAAGAAAATTACCACTTTAATACATTGTTTTAGCTCAGCATAAGCCAATATAACATGATCATTCACCATCACATTAAAAGATATATTTTTTTCCAATATGTGTTATATTTGATACTGTATGACTTTCATATTTATGTGTTGTCCTGTGTTCTCTTATTGTGGATTTTCATTCTTGTAGTGAATTGTCTGTTTTGTTGTCTATTGTTTGGTGGTGTGTTAGTTGTCGTTTTTGTCTGACCTGCCCGGGACAACAAGAAGTATAGTGGACTTGTGGCTATTTTTGGCATATATACATGATGCTAATGAACATAATGCACTGTCCTTTTAAAATAAATACATTTTAAAAAATCAGTTTCAGAAATAGGATTTACTTGAGAATGATACTCCGTGGTAGAGTGACTTAGCAGCAAGGGCCTTCTCAAATTCACATCATTACTTATTTATGTTTTTTGAATAAATATTTTTTCTACATGCAGAAGGAACAGCACATACTCCTGTGGACCTAAGACCTCAGCTAAATTATGTATTTTTCTGGAACAAAACAAAAGGCCAAAAGATTGAAAAAGGATAATCGCCCAAAAAATTGTATGAAGCTTTAGGGGTTGCTTAGCAACAAATGTATCCCTCCTGCAGATGCTCTGACATGAGGCAGGATAATTACTCATCCAGCTAGGGCATGTCAGAGAGATATACACTCACCAGGAGACTTTAAAGTTTTTCTGTACACAAAACTTTATAAATGATAGATGGTGTTATTAGTTTGGGATTCAATCATACTAGTTTGACTTAAAGTATCTGAATACATTGAAATAAACAAATTATTCTGGAAAACCAAAGCATTGTGTTGTCCTTTTGAAGGCTTGACAGACAAAACTGTGAATCTGATGCAGATAGAATAAAACTCTGCACATATTAAATCTGGAAAAACAGCCAACATTTATACAATAAGAAAATATCAAGCTGTGTTTCCACAAAGCAGTCCAGTTTGTCTTGGTGCGGTATGCAAATACAGTTTTCACTGTCAAATACAGAAAAAAGGTACCCAAATAACTGCCGTGCCATCCCACTTTTTGGCACACCTCTGAAGGAATGCAGAGCGAACCAAACCAACCCTAAAGGGTGGAGCTAAAAGTGCTGCAGTCTGTTGATTGGTTGAAAAAAATAATTAATTCCCATACAACAGCAGCTAAAATGGAAACACATTTGTTCAAAGTCTGCATGAAATGGTCCTATCTGGCAATGTTAAAGAATCCTTTAAAAAATTCCTGGATCCAGACAGTGATCCGGATCACCCCCAAAATTTAATCAGTTCTTCCATATCCCATTTCCGACAATTCCTGAAAATTTCATCCAAATCCGTTCAGGATTTTTCAAGTTATTTTGAACACAAACAAACAGACAGACAGACAGATAGACAGATAAACGCCGGCAAAAACATGACCTCCTTGGCGTGTTAATCATGTAAATCATGGTCCTGGAAACATGTGTAAACTTTATTGTTCGTTCCAGTGACAGAACGATCAAGAAAGTGTAAAAAAGCTAAAGAGTCAAATGGATGAATTCTGCTGCTAACTAGCAGCTCAAGCTGAACTACAAAAATAAAACAAGTATTTAAAAAAATGTGAAATCATGCTATGAAACACTGATACAGCACTGGGCAGCATCACCTTGTGATACAATGCATCTGTAATTTCTTTACACCCCTAGAAATTATGTTTTAGAATTGGGCCACTTTCTCTGGGATGTTGCCCAAAAAGATACAAAAATACTCCACAGAGGTGTCAACGGTCCTTTTAGTGTTTCATGTTAGTCCTCTAACGTCCTTTAAAAATATAAGGTGTTTTGGTATTTATTTAGAGTTCATTTAGAGTTGTGGTTTGTTATTCTTTAGGACTTATTCCACACAAATCTGTTGTGACTGATGTGTCTACATGCTGCTGTTGACACTGTCTGTCCTGGTTCTTTGGGGGCTGTAAGCTGAATTGCCTAACTGGGGTAAACAAAGCGTCTGAATAAGAATAACAGTTGTTAACTACAAAGAACTACCAGATATCAAGCAGACACTGGATTTTTCTCTGTTCACCTGTGATGAACATATTTCTTTTCAGTATGGGTTTGACTAAATAAAGGTGCAGAGCACGTGAACATGGAATAACACAAACATACATTAGCCTCAGTATGACACTGACAAAAATGTAGGATTATACAAGAATGTGTATAAAACTTTATCAAACAATTCCGTATATATATTCCAGTCTTTCAATATGCTTAATGAATTTTAATAAGGAAAAATATATTAAAAGTTCATTATTATTTCATGATAGGGGAATAAATCTCCTTTCATTATCTTTATATTAAAAGAAAAAAATAATAATTTCCTCTCCATCTTTTGTGCTATGACATTTAACCCTGAACACACACACACTTGCAGACTGCATTTGTGATGGCTGCATGCGTCTGCCAGTGGGTCAGAAGTTGTTGAAATTTGTCCAAAGAAATATCAACTAAACTCAGATTTCAAGGGTAAATGTTAGTGATGCTGCACTGTCTAACAGGACAATGAAATGTGTTTGATTTCTTCAACATAAGTTTTTTTTGTTTAATGTTCATTTTACTGACTCAATTTGATCAAAAACACGTTTTATGGATCATCGTGTTGGTGTGTGTCATATGTAGTTGATTATGTGGTTATTAGTCATTTATGGCTAGGGAGGGGACTCAAGAACTAGTAAGTAATTCTCTTATCAATGCCATGAAAAACAATGATGATGCACTTTGACACAAGGCATTTAGAACAAACAACAGAGGAATTGAGGAAGTAATCCTGTCAGACAGGAGACAAAAATGCTTTTAAGTTGGGCTTAAATTAACTAAAATTAAAGCCAACAGCAGTTTGAGATTTAAAGTGAAGGTAGAAACACCAGCAATGTTTAAAGAACTTTGTAAAAGCAGCACTGGATTATTTACCAGCTGTGCTATGTGTTTGAGGTTGTTGGCACAGGAACCCTGAGTAGGATTAGATTTTTTTTTCAAAAAGAAAATCCACAAGAATTGATTAAAGAATTGATCAAGAAATGACAAGGAATTGGACAATGAGCAGAACTGTCAGTGGCATTGGTATGCAGAAAAATCCTCTCGATTCCCATCCCTACTTTTGGTTTTGCAAAGCATTGTATGGTAGTTGTTTGATCTGGATGAAACTGTGAAATAAAGTAAAGTGTGAAACATCGAAGGAAGCTGGGGCAGGTAACTGACAGAGGAGCCAAGTTGAGGTAGGAGTTTAAGTGGGACTTGAGGACAATTAGCAACGCTGGCAGGTTTGTTGTTGTTAGGATTAGGAATTGATAAGATTTTATTGATACTAATGCCATTAACGATTCTGCCTATCGATCCGACTCATCAACGACTTTCTGACTCACTTCTACCCATTTTCTGTGTGAACAAAAATTGGCCTACATCTCAGCTTTCAGTGGCAACAAGGTCAAACAGGACCCTCCTGTTGCTGCTGTTTGATGTTGTTTACACTTATTCAAAGTTACACAATAAGTGTCTTTTTGACAAAAATAAACCACAACTTTGACCACTTCTACCCGTTTTCCCTGATTTCTGATTTCTTTGTTGTCATTTTTGCTGACTGTCTCTGATGTCAGTGAGACAAAATAAAACTAATGACATCAATTCCCTAAGGGAGTTGTTATTGATTTCCAACTGGAAATGGTTTTTGATTCCCATCCTTAGATGTCATGTCAACCATGCCTCTAACTATGCATAGCCTTAAATCATTTATCATATCAAAACAGACAAGTTATTGAAAACAGCCCCCAGTACAATAAGTGGACATAAAGACAGAACATTTTCTGACAAAAATCTTTTTTTAAACATGGAAACATTTTTATTTCTGATCTAAAAATTGGATTTTTCACATGAAGTGTGTGTAACTTCCTGTGCTAAGGCATCCAGCCTCAAGTGGACACTTGAGAAACTGCAGTTTTTGGCACTTCCAGCTTTGTTTTTGGACTCCAGAGTTGCCACCAGGTCTGGTGTTAGATCCATGTCCATCTTCAATATGTTGTGCATGTGTTTTAGATTTCCAAAGCTAGCTGCTAACATATCAGCATCATCACCTATTCATCAGATGAGTTTTTATGCAGAGTTGTTGGTTATTGTGTTGATATTTGTCAGTTTGCTCACACTGAGGGCCCTGGGATCAGTATGTGTGGGTCCAGCAGTGTGCGGATGTGGGTTATCTGGGAATGGGCAAACACAGCGGCGTCTCCACAGGCCCCCAGACCCTGATTCAAGAACCACATACAAACAGACATTATCATACAGCTTCATCTCACACTGAGGACATGTCACACACACACAGGTCCACTTTTCATCTCACTCAATAGACAGTGGCCTAGATTAGGCAACAACAAAGGAGTGGGCTTCACCTCTGGGATAAGGGGGGACGGTCCTCCCTTGTAGACCTCTGCACTGTTTATTTGCACTGGAAACCCAGATGCTGTGAAACTCCCGCTCTGAGGCGCTTCACAAACATTAGGTCTATTTGCAGAGGTGGTTTTAATTCTTTACTGAGCAACGGTTGGCTCCTTCCATTCCCGTCCTGCAAGAGTTCAACCAATAGATTCAATTTCCCCCTCCCCACTCAACCAGCCCCAAAATAAACATAACTAATGTATATTTTAATGGCTTTAGTGGCCACTGAAGACTCAAATCCCATTTCTTCTGCGTATGGTATCACTTTCCCTGCTAAAACAAATCCTCAGACCACAGCTTCTTTTGCAAACCAGTTCTGGTTCCTGCTTCTGCTGCTCATGAGGATCCTGATACTTCCTGAGAGGACAGACCGTGTTCAGACTCTTTCAGTGTGAAAACAAGGAGGAGATAGAGGAGTTGGCTGTAAAGATGTAAATAAAGGTTTGCATACTTCTCTAAACTTTGATGAAGACCACATTTCCTCAGTAAAAGGCCTCATGTATCATGGAGTGGCTTGTAGGGATGGGAAATGGTTGTAGCCAAGAGTCAATAATAAATGTGAAGTGAGTTTCAGGGTTGTAGTCAGTCAGTTTTTGGCTTCACAGTTAAGATTCTATCTGATACACTACAACCAGCTTAACCGAATTTGTTATTTGTTTTGCTGCTATAAATCTGGAGAAATTCTTAAAATCAGGAACTAAGTTGTTGTATTGAGATATTTTATAAAACATCCTCAGTTTTTTTGACATCAGTTGAACTGTGATGCTGATTTTGTTTATTAGACAATGTGAACGCTAAAAATCAATTATAACTTAATCTCCTGGCTGTTTTTTGTTGTTGTTGTTGTTAGTTTTGGGTCTTACAAACATAGTTCAACATTTTTTGATTATTTAAAATGTTATTTCAATTATGCTCATGTTTTTAATTTATGTAAGTTACCTTTGCAACCCAAGAGTGGGTCCCAGCCCCCAGGCTGGGAAGCACTGAACTAGAAGTTTTTTGACATAAAATATCAAAATGCTTGAAACGTAAGTTACTCTGTCCATCAAACAAACCTCAGTGCTTTGCCTTAACCATATTTGCCTCATATTTAACAGACTATCACCGCTACAAACAACAAGACCTATGCCCGTGTATCAACTTCCTATCATAAATTGTTATGGATTACACGCAGCATTACATTATGTTTTCGACTCAAGACGAGGTGAAGAAATTGGTTTTTGACGACTAAGTTATCATTTTTTTCTAAACTGAAAATTTATGCGACTATTTTCTCAAACCAAATCAGTTTCTTTCAACTATTCTCACTCAAGCCTGAATGGATTGTGACATCATCTCTAGATGTATATTGGAGCAAATTTTTTCATTGTTTTAACAGACATTTTTATTATAAATGATCAGTTTGACTGTTACTGAACTTAGTATTCTCAGGAAAAACAAATTGTTTCTTAAATTCTCTCTTATTTCACTAAGTTAATCAAACTTTATTTATTAAACCCCATCCTTTTCCTGTCACTTTTTGTGTTCCCCTTTTGGCTATCTACTATCTACTTCCACTTAGTCACAGATTTTGTGAATTTAATATAAATTTTCATCGCTATATGTGGATGAAATCTCGCTCTACCTTTCCACCAAACCAAAATCTAGCCGCCCTCTCACCTCCACCAATAAATCAGATCCTGGTTTTCCTTTGCTGTCCATAACTCCTCAGTTTAGGAGTTAGGGTCAGAGTTAGTCAGCCTGAATAGCACACTATCTTTCCAAGCTCACACCAGTAATGTTACCTAATCTACACAATATAATCCCCATGTCTCTCCCTCATACTCAACACTGCGGCTGACCTCGTTCACACCCTGGTTACATCCTACGTTAATTACTGTAGCTGCCTTCTCCTTGGTCTCCCTCCCATACTCCTCCACAAACTCAAAATTCTTGGTAGAAACATACAAATATGATCAGGGAAACAATCCCTGTTTTCTGGGAGTATTTTTCCTTGAAATGCACATCCCTAGTATTGTGGTCAGCGGCACACATCAGATTAATTACTTCATCCATTCAACCATTCCCAGCATTTTTTCCTTGAAGAAGTGCATCATGGGAGCCTCGTGGTCAAGGCGGTGGGATGGTCGCACCAGTATTGTGAAGCACCCACTGACGAGGGATTATTGACATGCTTTCACAGGCGAGTTGAGGCCATGAAAGGAGACATTCCTCGCCACAATGGACCCAGTGTGTGTCGCGGGGGCTGCAGACATGAAAAGGGCCCCCTGAGTGTAACACTGTGACTCGTCAGGCTGTAATCAATGCAAACAAGATGAAAGGGTCTTATCAAACGAGACAAACAGACATGAGAAGTGTCTGGACATAAACACAGACGGCCTTTTTTGGCTAAAGTCCACACTCCTGTTTGTGTAAATAGCTGCTGTAGATATTGTATGTTTGTGTGTCCATGCAGGAGAATAACAGAACTTATCACACGCAGTCCATTCTCTGATGTTATCGTCTGTTTCATGTTGCTTATAAAAACTAGCATTGTTATAGCCAGTGGATTGCCTTATAGGTAGATGTAGACTTGTGTCGAAATCTTCCAAAACTGTATTTTATTGATTAACAGAGGAAGTGAGTTACACACAGCTGGATTTCAAACACAAAGAGGATGTTGAGGAATTTCTTGTTTTGAAATCCTTTGTGGTGATTTTGCTGTAATCCCTCCTTGAAAGATAGCCCCTTCCTCTGCAAAGAAAAGCTGTGACAGGTAAGCTCTTTAAAAACACAGCTGTCCATCCGGACAGATTGTTAAGGTACTGAAGATAAACACCAGGAAGAAGTGAGAGAAGACAGGAGGGCTCCTCAAAGTGCCTCCACAAATTTCCCTTTTTGTTCCTGTCTTTTCAGAAGCGCACCGACATTTCTTCTCAGAGCTAAAAGGCTGTTTTATTCTCAGCTTGTACATTTTATGTTCAAGATGTTCAGAGTTATTCTGACACATAATTTATACAGCTGTAACACCTGCTACACATATTGCTAAAGAAAGAGGTCATGCTACGGTTTAAAGTGGTTGAAATATGATAATAGAAGAAGTTGTGATTTGTTTGCTTTTAAAATTCTGGGATTTAAATCTGAATAATCGTTTTTTTGTAGTGTTTTACAAGGGTTTTTTGGACCTGTTGCCCTTGAATGTAATATTTAGCACTTAGCGTTCTGAGTGTTTGTTGTACTCGCAGCATTCATTTAAAAGAGTTCACAGTTGATGATATCAAAAATATGACTGAGTCTTTTTTCAGGCTGGTGCACTGAGCATTAATGAATTCACAATAGCTCTGCCTCTGGAGCTGTCTGTGATTAATAAGCTCATTTAGCCAGCACTCATTGTGACCAGGTCTACAGGTTGGCCCTGTGTAAGGCTCTTTAGTGGGTTGGTGTTATTTTTTGTGATTACCATCCAAGTGGCTGCTGTAAGAAGCAGGTCAATAGAGCGACCTGATCCCGTCCTTCAGCTGAAAGGGAACCCAGTGATGACTGTGAGGCCCACTCTGCCTTTACCAAGTGAATGATAACACACACAGGGAGGTGACAAGTACCCCTTGTACTGATGCTGCTGCTGCCAGTGAAACACGGATGGTGCCTCGTATCATAGACTCTGTTCCAACACGATGATACCAAAACACCATCAGCAACAAAACTACCGTGTTCAAAATAAGATGTCTGTGTTTATGTTAGCAAAGCAACTAAATGTGCTTTTCAAACACAGAGAGTATAAAAATGTTAATTACACAAAGGAATACGTAACATATCATACCATTTGTTTTTTAATTAAAAAAGTTAAGACTCTGTAAGGTACAAAAATAAAGGACATAATGTTTTACCAATGTAATGTGTATGATTTTCAAGTGGTCATGACTAAATAACTAAAAAACTACTGCTTGATTGTGGAAAATTCATCCATTTAAATGATTTTGATTGATATCAAAATCAGCAATACAAGGCATGGTTACTCAATGCTTCAAAAATAAGATTTTAGCAAAGATTTCAAATGATTGAATGAGTCATATTGCCTTGAGAGGTAGACGCTGATGTTACTAAAGTCTGAAAATTAGTTTGCTCTGTCCTGAAATTTGGTATTTTTTTAGCTCCCCTAACATGCAAGTCCAACTGTGATATCTGAACAACAGTATTCTTGATTAAAATCCTGTTCTTTGAAAGATACGCTGATCACATAAGATACACCTCTCTTGTTCAAGCACCAAAGAAGAGCAGAGGAAACATGTACAACTGGTCGAGATGATGAGATTAAGTTTGATAATTAGGTTAAAATCATATTCTGTTCAGTAGATCATAACTTCTACTTAAAGGGGGAGTATGAAATTTGTCATCTTTGATAAACTGACTGAAGGGAGACACTCATGACAACCAGAGTTTGCACAACAATTAGCCGAGTAAAATACTAAAGCCACTGTACCTCTCTTGGTTAGTGGCCACTGCCTTGATGCCATAATGTCATTCTACCCAGATGTAAACAAAGGACTTTGAAGGAACGGACAGCTTTCATAGCATCTTGTAGGAGCAGCATGATTTGGCAATATTTTAATCTAGAAAATGAAGATAAAGTTGTATCAAGGCTGTGATAGATTATACTTGTGTTTAAACACTCGTCCATGGCAATGAGTAATCACTCTTATGGAGACGTAAACCTGCAATGGGGACTGAGGGAGAGTGGTGCACAGCTAATGTGATACCATGTTAAATAAATTCAGTTGCTCCATGTGTTTTTTTAGTATTTTCTTAATGCTAGACGAGTCAGTTAGTAAGAATTAAAATAGCATTTTGTTGAATTTGAAATAAATCACAGTGAAATATCCCTACCATGAACCACACAACATGCAAAGTGCAGAGTTGTGACTCCAGAGAGCCGGTTTACATTAGCTGACTTTAATGAAGGTTTGAAATTATATTGGTTTCCGTTCAATGTTAACAATCACCCTGTGAATCTAAAACCAGAGCACAACCCTTCCCTGATTAAAATATTGGTTGTCTAATTTATCTCATGAAGTGTCAGACTGTTGAAATGTTGACCTTCTCAGCAAATTAAATTATGAAAACTGTAAACATCAAACATTGGCAGACAGCTCTGTGTGTTCGACATTGTTCATAATCTGCAGAGGGTTTCATTCAGCTGTGTTCTTTCTTGTTCTGATGTAAAAAATTCTATTAAAAAGAAAGAAAAAAGGAATCTACAAGTATGTGAGAGCAGCCTGACATCTCGGTGACATTTCAAATGTCTTCTCCATGTAATGATCTTTTTTTCATCAGTCGCTCGGCAGGCTACCAGCGAACTGAGTTCATTATGGACCAGAGCAAAATGTGGTTTCCAAGGGAACAAGCCCGAACATGCAGAGCCTCAGGACTGTAGGCAGGAAGTGGTGTTTGCACGCATGTTCACTTCAGAGGAAACTGTGTAGCTTTTATGCATGCTTATGGAGGCTATGCGATAAGGTACATGGCCTTGTGTGTGGCTTACGTGCATGTGGAGCCACTCAGCCTTGTGAGATAAATGGAATGAGGTATATCACCTGGGAGATTGCAGCCAAGCCATCGATTTCATGGGTCATCAGATAATACCAGGGCTTGCTCAGCACATGCCCTTCAGCACTAGGCAAAGGCTATCATTTAGCCAGATCAATAGCTCTAATTACCCTGCTCCACCCACTGCCATAAATTCTGAACTGATCATATTGCCTTCAGAGGAGCAGGGGCGAGGAAGTGCAGTATCGCTGATGTAATTGCACAGACACCTAAAGTATTATTGAAGGAGGAATCTAATATTCTCAGTATAACATTTTTTCACAAATTCTGAGTCAAAAAAAGATGAGATTTTGCCTCTAACCATCAGTAGTGGATTAAACAGGGTCAACTTTGCACCAAAGTATTGGAAATATGGACATTCCTGCAACACAAGCAAGTTTTCCCAGTAAATATAAACATGGTGGCATTACACACTGGATACAGGAGGGGACTTTTGAAGACAGTCAACAGCAGTCATCACGCTGGACATGCTGTCTCAATTTGACCTGTTGTCAAAATAAACACAAGGTGAAGTGAGTTAGCTTAGGTGGTTCTCTAGCCTCTGGAAAAACAACTTGAGCTGTACCGGTGTGTCAGTCCAGTCAGGGTTAATACATTTATCTGTCAAAAACAATCAAAATAGATGAGTCACTGGATATATTGATACCTGCGCAGTCTGTGCAAATAAAGACTCCAGCTTTTTTTCTAATTTGTTGTTAGAGCCAGACAAACACATTGACGTCAGCACTGATGATAGTCTGTGTGACCTCAGGTGCCTCGAGTGGACACTTGAGGAACTGCAGTTTTTCCTGGCACACTGACATCAGTTATCAACACCGTTTGGTTTTCACACAACAGGGAAATAAAATACAACTACATTTTTTCAATGAAGAAGTCATTCACCTTTAGATCATATGAGTAATAAAAAACATCCCGTCATTATATGAGAAAATAAAGATAAGGCAGAAAGATAATAACCACATGGACACACTATGGAAGTGTGTCAAGGCCAACAGTCAGTCTTTATAATGAGCATACTGGCAAGAAAAAACTTATTTTAGTGCAGACATGAATGAGGGTGAATGACTGCCGATCTTAAGTAACAGCTATAACCCCAGGGCATGGTGTTAAAGGACACAAATTGATTGTTCTAAGTCACGTGGTCTGGAGCAATTAATTAAGTTTCAGTTCTGACCTATGACCTCATGATCATGAAAACAGGACAGAGCAGACTTAGAAGGAGAAGATATATGGGGCTTTGTCCAACTCTGGAGGGCCCTTGTGCATGCACCCCTGTAATTTATCTCCTATGTGAATTATTTTGTAAACGCTTACAGATTTAAATTGTTTTAAAATCTGTTCAACATCTGGAGAAAAAAAATGTTTCACCACATAAAAAAAACAATTGTATGAATCCAAAAACACTTTGAATATCTAAGGGTTCTCAAAGTGGCTTCATCTCTCAAAAATCATTGAAAGTCATGGTGGAGACCAATCATTTTTATCTTGTTTCGAAGGAAAGCAAATATAATACTATAATGAACTTAAAAAACAAACAAACAAACAAAGCCCACACAGAATGTAGTAGGATGTTTCTGAATCAGAGGATACCAGAGATTTAAGGGCTGGTTGATATATCAAGTTTTTAGAAAATATTGATATACTATCAAACAAGATCTAGGTTTAGACAGTATTGTTGATATCATCACAGTTTCTGTGGCTCAAAGGCAACTTTAACAGAGCCAACATTTTGGGTGTTCTTCTTGACTCTGGTTTTCTCTTTGGCCGTCCCTACGGTTTTTCGTCTTCATGAAAACTAAAGAACACACCCCCTTATCACTCACAACAACAATCCTGTCAACACAGCAACATAGAGTGAAAGGCGGGAATAACGCTAACACAGAGAAGGAGGATGGATGGTAAAATGAAATAAAATGGCTCAATGACTTCTTTTCAAGCTCTCGGATGAGCAACAGAATGACGTTTTTTGTAGAGAATGCAGACTGCAAATAAAGTTTGAGCTTAACAAATCTTTTCCACCTTTAACATTGGCACCAGAAAATGTTATATGGTGACTGTGTAAACTAGTGAGCTGCAGTGAAACTCTGCGCTGAAACAGTTCTTGCTTTGAGCTTCATTAGCCTGTGTTTTTAAAATCATTCACCTGGAAAAATATTGAGATATACGTACATCAAATGTCAACAATCAGCTAAAAAATATCAACATATGAATTCTGGTCCATATTGCCCTAAGGAGTTTTTGTACATAAATCCTGCAGTCTGCAGCTCTCATTGCATATGCTAAGAAAAAACTGTCCCTTGTACTAATGACTGGTGACCCCTGATGTACGGTGTGCCAAAGAAGAGCCAAAACAAAGGGGCTTGGTCATGGAAAAGTCCGTTGCTGTAATGTTGTTGAATACAACGTGTAATCACCCAATGGTGCTTGTTTGCTCTGTTATCACCCAAAATTATTTTAATTATGTTGTTTACCCTTTCTAAAGCAAAAAACAGCCCTAGCTTCTGTGCTAGCCTAATGTTTATACTTATGACACATACCTCATTCAACCCCACATCAAATATCCCAAACTATCGCTTTAAGATAAGATAAGATAAGATATTCCTTTATTAGTCCCACAGGGGGAAATTCCAAGTAAGTAAGTATTCAAGTTTGGTAAATTAATGAGATGTAAAGTTTGTAAAGTCTACGAGTAATTTAGATATTGATCCCAATAGCATGTCTATGGAAATGCGCATATGGGTATGCCATAATAGAGCAGCTCTGGTCAAGACACCAGTTGCCACTTTGGTTCATATCACATCTTCTGTTTGTGGTTTTACTCCCCATGCTCTTCCATGTCTAAAGGAGCCTTACACAGTTTCATCTCAACCAGGCTGTTATTTTCTTTAATCCTGAAAAGTAAAAGCACAGAGGTACTAAGTGCTCACAGACTTCCCTCCACTCCATGTCCTTATATAACTCGCTCACAAGTTTTAGTGGCTCAAAAGACCTTTGAGTCTCTTGTGTGAAATGTCTGAGAGGTTATGCAGAGGTCTGTAACAAGGCCAAGATTCTAACGCTGCCGTGTCTGTTTGTTAAAGTGACAATGAGACCCAGTAGTTAATTTCACCACAAGATGTTGTTTTGGGATTTACTTACAAAGAAAAGAGTGTTTTTAGAGTGCGATGAGACTCAGCTTCAAACAGAAAATAACTGTGAGATACATACATTGATGAAAAAACAGGCTGTCGGTGTGCAAATGTGGTTTTACCTGATTTGAAACAAGTAAGCTCACACGAAATAAAAGGAAGTGTGAGACGTGAAGCAGTTTCACCTGCACTCACTTGTCAAGTTAGACTTTCTCTCTAAACAGTTCTCCTGTTTAATGTGCCATTAACTCAAACACAAATCACACACACACCTAAACACACGCATGCGTGGACAAACAGTATCTTGTGTTAATATCCTCTAACTGTCCACGTTAAAGGAGTGTTGTTGTCAGTGTCTGCTCTTTCCTCACCTCTAACATGCTGAGTGCTGCCGTCCTGATATCAGGTTTCTCTACACTCAGAGCTTTGCAGTGCTCCACTTATCACCAAGGCTGGCACACTTCCCGACAAACATTACTTTATGTCTTTTAGTCTGGCTCAAACAGAGGAAACAGCTCTGATACTCACATGGTAGTAACCTTAATGTGCTGTAATGTGTCCAAATGGTAATGCTGGGAGATAAAGCAATAAAAAGTCCTTCATGTCTTATCTATTGATACTTTGTCTGCAGCCATTTCAAAATCAACAGCATTTGATGTTTTCATTTGTGTAGTAAGTACACTGAGATATTACGGTTGCTTTAATAAGAGCCTTATTTCAGGGATTGTCTAATTGTCGGTGTTAGTTGCTCTTTGCATGCTCTTGTAGGTTATCGATAGAGTTTCTCATATTGTTGGCGAAAGTTTGTCTTTTTAGTTTACTTTTACATTTACAGCTTTGGTAACAAACTAAGAATTACTTAGTTTATTTGGGACTCCATTTCAGTCAAAAACATAGCCACATTATGGGTGTTTTATTTACTGACTTTTAATGTGTAGAGTTGTTGTGGTGATTGATTTATTCATTTATGTAAAGTAAACACTCTCAGAGTATGCAATCATTGCTCCTATTCATCTGACTTTTATGTAAAAATTTTGTGATATTTATAAACGTAAAAGGGTCAAAGTCAGGTGCACCCACCTATAATGTATGGGTCCAAAAGTTTGGGACAGTATCAAATGGAACAAACTAAATGTCTTTGAAGACATCTTTACTACTTGTTAGAGACCTGCAATGCCTTCACAGTGAGTGTTGTTTTCTCTGAGTGCACAACCACTGTATATGCCCTGTGAGTCTTTGCCTGGGACCAATACTAAACATTTAAACTATTAATTATGATGCCCTCAACTGAACAAGATGTGTACGTCTACCATGAAGTGAATTTATGTTTTATTTAATGATTGATTTTTTTCCCTTGGTCTGTTTCCTGTCGTTTAATAATTAATTTTGCCCTTTTTATATCTTTCACTGTTATTATTCTATGCATTGATTTGACAGAAAATTAGAGGTACAAATCTAAATAAAGCAAGCTACATATGACTCTGTAATGCCTGTACGGTGGCTGTGTCACAGGTAATGGTAATAAAAATGCATGTTGGCAGTGTCACATCAAACTGGTTTTAACCACTTAACCAGAGCAATGCATAATCAGTGCAGGGTTTTAAATGTTGACTTGCAAGAATGAGCAAAGGTCGATGGTGTTGTCCTTGCTAAAATGGTCACAGTTCAGGAACCAATACTGCATTGTTTCCCCAAAGTAGCTGTGGTCATGAGCTGAGCTTATTAAATTGAAAAAATCTTTATCAATGTTTGATTGATTCTGAGGCTTTTTACCTTACTTCTTCATTGGTCTGAATACAAATCTGTTCAATCAACTTAAAGTGAGCTCTCTGTTCCCTCAGAGTTTTGAAGTAGCTTTCTGCAACAATGGTTATTATGCTGTCAGATTATGTAGCTATCAAACAAATGAATACTGACCAACTTTTCCATCTGCTCAGCTTGAAGGAAAGAGAATACGCAGGTGTATTTTGGCATTGGTTGTGTATGTTAAGGTTATGTTAGGAAAGGAACCACTTCAGACTGTCATCACTTGTTCTGGACTCCAGTAATTAGTTTAGCACAGTTTCAATTTATTCTGAGCTGTGTCTTTCCAGTAGGCGTGTATTTGTTTTAACTAAAAGTTATGTCCTTGTCTATGTCTCTGTGTGTGTATGTGTGTGTCTGTTCATTAGAGGTCCATCATGCTGTGCTGCCCCCATGCTGGCAGGCTGTTGCAATGCAGGCTTGTATCCAAGCACATCCAAACATGCCCAGCAGCTGGCCTCGGGGCCGCTGTAGCTGTTTAGCCCATAATAGTGACTGATTAGAATACCAGTGGCAAGAGCTGAACTCAAAGCGGTTGTTGACAGGGCATATTAAGCAAAGTGGGGAGTCCAGCCGTCGGGATTTGATGATGCCACCAGGGAAACATGTGCTGGCCCACACAGAGGCTCTTTAACACCATAACATCCAAACAGCTGATAACTCCATCCAAGAGACTGGAGGAGGTCAGAGTGCTCCACTACACAGCTCTGAAACAGGAAACCGTGAATACAATGATGACACTGTATGATATTACAGTAAACAGGCAGTGCATTTTCATGCACAATTAAGTATAACAACAGCCGATAGCTCAGCTTAACTTGGAACTTTCACTGGAGTGCAGCCCTTATCCCAACATACAAACACTGTATGTTTTTTTAATTATTTCAATTATCATTGTTTAAGTACAAATTAATCTTCTGCAACTATTCTATCACGTTATAGTACAAAAAAAAATCATGCCTAAAACATACTAAGAGACCCGCAGTCAGCAGGCACTACCCAGCAGACTGAAGACAAGACTCGCCATCCATGTCTGTCTGATGGAAATAAACATTTTTGAGGAGGAGCGCATCAGTGTGTGACTGGCCGTCTGCGTTGGTTCAGATCTCTGCATATCTACAGTGTAGCCTTAGGTTTGGTGCAGAAGTAAATGGTTTCTATTTTCTAAGTCTATGCCCAGCGTGGAGACTGTGGGGCACAACAGGACTTCCTGTCCAGATTAGTCTGATTGAGGAGTATGCATGCAAGAGAATAGCTAGACATCTTTAACAGCTTTATCTAGTTAGGATAGCATGACCAGAAAAAAAGTTTAAATACAAGGCAATTAAAGTCGGACAGATGTGTAAACATTCACTCTTAAAGTCCAGTTCAGTCAGACTGACAGAAAAATCTGAACTGCACTAGAAGAAAAAGGGCTGAAACTCAGTATTCTCAATGGTAGTTACGGCTATGTGGGAGAGCTGGCAACCCTTTGATTAGGTACTAGTTGTTATTAATTTAAGGGAGGCTGAGATTATTTTGGGGGGTCTTCAGCCACTTACCAAGTGTCTCCTTCTCTGTGCTGGCCAAAAGGTAGTAACAGGAGCATAAAAGAGGAAAGAGCTGGACCAGTGGAACAAGCTCTGTGTGTGTATGCTGAGCTCCTGTGATATATTCTCTCACATTTTGTGCTATAAATCAACACCAATATCACTTTATCACTGAATCAATATAAATACATAAAGACTGATGGCACTGGTGCAGAAAAGCACCGTGAGGACGGCTGATGTCTGCTGTTAAATCACTTCCCTGTTTCTTCCATCACCCTCTGTTTTCTCTTTAAGTTTCTCTGAAGTCTTGAAGTACTATACCTATCAGAGCGGAAATACCGTAAAATAATCCTGAAACATGAAATGCACTAAAACATTAATGAGATTTTGGTCTTTGGGGAAATTTAATGTAATTCATTTTGTCATTGACAGAGAGCTATTAGCACCCTCCAACACTCCCCCAGAGATCCATCCACCGTGTTTGATTGTGTTTCACTGCTCTACAAAGTGCCACCTCAGTGTAATGAGTTGTTCATAATTTGTCACCACTCTGCCTCTTTCAACAAAATAACCTTTTGTTCTGCTTTGCTGTCCACCTCACTGCACTCTCCCAGGAAAGGCTTTTAGGGACATCCACTTCAGAGAGGAAGAGCTGAGCAGTGCATGGAAAATGAACGTGCAGACTCGTCTCATACTTCCATTATTGATGCAGAAAATGCATTTAGCTGCAGTCTTTTCAACCCTAATATTATGTTAATGAGGACCTTGCAAGATACAGGGCTCTTCGAAAAAGGTGAAATATGTGCTCACAAACATTAAAGAGATTAATGTTAATGCACCTTGCTGCCTTTTTGCCCCGTATGCTTCAGCTTGATGGTAATGGTCTTTGGAGTTTGATCTGAAGTCAAGGATGAGGACCGAGGTCCACACATTATTGTCCACAGAGCAACAACAGCGATGAAAATGCAAGGGCAGTGTTTCATAAATAATAACTTGAGTTCCTACAACAATTCAGTAGCAGTCCAACAATATAAGATGATTTTAAAAAAATACCCTACGCCATGAATGTGATAACTGAGGGGACTTAAAAGAGTTTAGTGTAAATATCTCCATATGACATTGATCTAAATGGTTATATTTTGGAATATGTAAAATAAAGATGAAAGATGGTTTGTCATGTTTTAAGTATTTAAAAATAACAGAACAAGAACAAGAACCAACGTCATTTCAGGTATAATGTCTCCTTCAGTACAAATTAATTAATCTAAACTCACTTTCAAAGTTGTCACATTTCCAAGGTTTTACACTTCAATAATATTCCAGTAAAAATAAAAAAAATTTGATTCCTCTTCTCTGTCTACCTTCCTTTGAAAAGCCTGATTTGGGTTTCAAAAAGTTCTTCTCCTCTCATGTCGTGACAGAAGAGTTAAAAAGAAATACAAGAGTGCAGGGAATCATCTTATAAACATGTATCTTAAATTTATAAAACAATATTGCACAGAGGCCCATTCATAAAGATGCAGCCATGGGCCATCCTCTCTCTATGACTAGAGGTTACAGTTTACAGCCGCTCTGCTCACAGAGGCTACTCACAGCATTGTGGAGAGACAGCAGTAAGAGACATTATTTGCAGGTGTTTTTTTTCAAAATTATTTATCGGCTCACTGGCGTCCTTTTTGATGGGCTTTCATAACACACTGACAGTGAAATTGTGCTTTATCATTCAGGACCACCTGTTGGTCTTTAAAATTAATATATAAACCAGAGTTGAGGCAGAATAGAGGTTCTTCAATATTCTCTCAAAAGCATAGTCTGGGAGCTGTTGAGGCCCCGGGAATGTTAACAAAGTATGCATTTAGCACCTGCAGCACCAGTTCCCTGTTGGCCTGCATTTACACCACTTCAGGTTTAAGCACAATTCTGCTGTTACATCATAATGCAACACCTACTGTTTACAGGCTGCAACAAAGAATGTCAGGAACATGACTGCATTTTTTCTGACTTTGTAGCCCATTTCAAGTCATTTTGGTTAGGTATGACCAACATTTTACAAATGCTCACAATTCTCACTGAGAAAAGCAGTCACATCAACTTTACAATCTAACATCCTGTGCTTCTGCTCATGCATGAACAGACGTACTATCCTGAAGCACAAATACTCCATCTTATTTGCAGTGAAAGGATGCAGAGCTGGACTATAAAAGAGGCGTGTCCAAACTATGTCGCCGTGGCCAAATGCTGCCTGTGGGCCGCTTTTATTCTGCCTGCAGTGTATCCCAAAAGATGCAATAAAATATAACCCACAGTGTATCATGAAATTTTTACTTGATTTAATAATAAGGACAAATGGCTTCAGATGACAAATATCACAAAAATGCTTGTTTTCTTCACTAAATGCTCCGTATCAAGATTAACAACGTTTATTGTGCTAATAATCTGTTAGCACCAACACAGCTACAGTTTTTAGCTGCTCTTCAGTTTGCTCTGCTTTTATTTTTCTCAAATTTCTGCACCATATGACACTAAAACTGGGGTTTAATGTGACCCAGTCATCCTTGTATTTTCTGTATGTAGCCTTCAATAACACATATGGGCATAGAGTACAGAGCTCACACTTGACAAACAAAAAGACTTGTGAGTGCAGCTGAGGTCTGATCTGATGAAAGCTAACTGGTAAGTGCATTATGTCTTTCTACTCCATTACTGCTGCACTATTTCACGTGGTAAAAATATGCAAACTGTCTCGTTATTAGGATATAGAGAGTCAAGCGTCTGATTAAGATATATTCCTGAGGTCTAATCAGCTTTTGGTTAAAAGCAAAATCACATTAACATCTCTGCGGCATTCATGAATATGTTTGCCATCAGCATATTCATTCAAATCAAGCATGCGAAGAAGATACATGATGGCTCAGTGCCAGCAAATACACAACCACATAGCCTACACACATCCTCTCAGTGGACATATGTTCAAACACTGCACTTTATTCACTTGTATTGAAATGAATATGCAAAAGAAGCCTTTAAGTTCAATCAGAGCACAGAGCTGTCAAGTAGAGAAGATTGTTGCCAGGGGGGCTGCACCAAAATTACAATTAAGCTGTCACAGCCAGAGTCAAGAGCACCCTCTTAAAGCCTTTCTCTCATTAATTGGGATTTGGGGAGTACCTGGGTCTCCTTGGTAGCGAGGTTCAAGTGGTTGTTAGTGAATGACGGAGCAACTCCTTGAGTGGTTCAATCTTCCAGGACTGAGAAGATGAGATTGTTACGAAACGTGATCAACAGCCTCTCAGGGGTCACGATGTGGAGCTTTAGCAGCTCCAGGAGTGTGTACTTTACTTCATGCTCTTTGTAGCATCGCTCACAAATACGATTTAGACACTGACTGAAGAGCCTCTCCAATGGCAGATGCTTCTCTCATTCTGGGCGCCACACACATTCACATGAACACACACATACAAAACACAACATCACTGGGTCCAAGGTTCGACTGCTTTTAACTGGCTGTGGTGACTTATGTTTTAATAATGTGTGCAAGAGAAATTATTGTAACATATAAAGATATCAGCTGCAGAGAGATGATAAATGATCATAAATCAGGCATGAGCATAATTAGCTGGCCAAACAATTTTAGCTGGATAACTAGTTAATAGGGATGCTCAATATTATCGGACCAATATCGACATCAGCAGTTATGGAAATTTTTGCAGACATTTACAACCAATATTTGACCATGAAAACTGGCAAGAAATATCCCATACATTGTCTATGATATTGGCAAAATGTACAACTGTGCCAGGACGTTTTTACCTCATCAAAACTGAAAGTCCAGTTTCACAAATCAAAGCATCATTTTAAAAGAATAAAATGTTTTTCTTGCTTCACATCTGCTTCCAGTTAGACTTTATCTATGAAAGGAAAGGTCAGTGTTAGTGAAGTAGAGACTTTGTGCTCTTGACACAAAATATCAGTATCGATTTCGGTATTGATGATAATCAGTTCGGAAATTTCGGCTAGCGGATATTGGAAAAAATGTTATATCATGCATTCCTGGTAAACTGGGTATCAGATTTAAAAGTCAGATGAAATAAATTGTTCTATCTAAATATGCCCACAATCCCAGCCAAACACTCAGTCTAAATAGAAACATGAGCGCCTGCCACTTGAAGCCACAGTGGCTGGCTTCAGTTGATGACTGTTGTGTTGCTGTAGAAATGCTCTTGAGGTGGACTTAGATTACTATTTAATTCATAAGTCTTTTGATGTAGTGGCTGGAATGATTTAAAGAGCCTCATAAAAAGATGTTTATTTATAAAATGATTCATTATAAGGTTCTAGTTTTTGACTGAATAAAGAGGAAACAGTTAATGAAGGCGGGTTTGGCTTTACCACAGAGCTGTTTAAAGCTTGGGATAGCAGTGACAATAGCCTGAGTCAGGGGGTTAAAAACAATTAAATCTGTACAAAACCACGTCATCAGCCTTCAAGTCATTTAGATGTTCTCCCAAAGATAGCAGTTAATGAGATTAAAGAAGTGAGCTGAGTAGCCAGATGAAGGAGGCGGATGAGCCGAGGATGAGCTGTACTGGCTCACAGTATGTGGGGGCAGTATTTAACATCATTGGTCCCTCTAAAATTTAAAGATCTTTTATGGGCAAATTGGAAAATGTGGATGAAACACATACATCACTATTAGTCATTTAAGATTACAAATGAAAATTAGTCATGGTAACTAATTTCAAGTTCTGTGTGTAAAAGTGTAGAATGAAGAGTGTTTCCTCAACAACTGAGCACAGCAGGATATTTACATTAAATGTTTATAGTAAAAGCTCAATTTATGAAATAATGTTCTGTTTTAAAATGTTGTTGATGGTATTTGTTTGAGGTAATGGCATGTTTGGAGGACAAAGCCTAAGGATGCACTCACACTAGGGCTGCATGCTGCGCCGTGCCGCGGACCGCCTCCACCGAGCGTGCCTGGTTCAGGGGAGTGACTCGCTTTAGTATGGCACGGAGCACTCACACTATGCAAACAATCAGGATTTAAGTGGAGAAACAGACTTAAACGTGGCAACAGAGATGCCCAATATTTAAATTTTTCCAATATCAGTTATGCATATATTTCCAAACTCATTATTGCCGATACCAATATATTGATATTAATATTGTGTCAAAAGGTCAAAGTCTCTACTCAACAAAAATTAACCCATTCCCATTCAGTCTATTTGTGTAAGAAACAGACATGAAACTCCCTCTTATTATTTTAATGGTTTTGCAGCAGAGGAAAGTTTTTTAATGTGCTAAGGTTTTCTGACCTTCACTGTCAGTCCTGTAGGTCAACCATCAAACTTATCAGACAATGTTACAGTGAACAGACATTTTTGTCATCTTTATGAAAATCCCAGAGTCAATGCCACAGAAAAAAATAGTTCCATACAAATCTCTAGTCCTTTGCAGTTTTGTACTTAGTGGTCATGTCCAGGAGAGTCATGAAAACTACAGACTGACCACTGTATTTAAACTGCAGGGAAACAAAACTGAATATTTATAATTTCTTTAACTGTTTAATGTACTGAACTGTTACACTGCTGCGTTACCAGCTCTAGAGTTAAACCTAATTCTATAGCTAGTAACCTGTAACCTAACCCCCCTCTCTACATGATGTTAATACTGTAAAAGTGTTACCTTAGCTCCCCTTCAGGCTGATAGACTGTCTGTGGAGGAAAGGGATAAATAGACTGTGGGACCACAACAACATCAACATTAAAAAAGACTTTTGTAGAACATTTTTGGCAGGCAGTATGTGTTTCATACTGTATGTGTCTCTGTCATAGACTGCAAAAGAATTGGACAAAGCCAGGTGATGTAAGGTGTTTGATTCTCAGCCTTTGGAACGTTGTTGTTACCCTTTAATGCAGTGTTTTTCAACCTCGGGGTTGGGACCCCACATGGGGTCGCCTGGAATTCGAATGGGGTGGCCTGAAATGTCAAGTAATTGATAAAAAAAAAAAAAAAATTAGGCAATGATTATCATAAAAATATATTTTTAAAGTAATAAGTATTCTTTTTTAAAATGAAAACACCACACACAATCTTAAACAACTGTCTTCCATACTTTTACTTTCTCAAATATAAATGTAGTTCAAATTAAATGCAGCATTTAAAAATATCTGACCTGGTGCAACTTCACTGAAGGCCGCGATCTCGTGACTTTACAGTTACTGGTGCTTCAGTTCCCTCGCTTCAACTTAACACACAAGCTTGCAGTCAGTAGGAAAAAAATGCATAACAAACCTCCATGGTTTGTACAGTATAACAAACATGATGAAAAACTAATTCTAGAAGAAAAATATCTCTGTGGTCCCCAGAAATTTGTGATGCCAAAATGGGGTCACCGACCAAAAAAGGTTGGGAACAACTGCTTTAATGGATGCTGCCATATTGGATGTAATCTCAATCAAACTTTAGCCAAACCTACTTACAGACATTGCGATGCCTGGTCCCAAAACCAGAAATCCTTAATAAACCCTCAATAAAAGAAAAACAGGCAAAATATTTTAAAAAAAAAGGACTGAAGCCTTTTTTTAACCAGGCTGTGAAGATGTTAATTTAGGGCATAAAAACGTCTTTTCCCCACACAAAACCATTTGTATGTCAGGTTTCTGCAGCAAGCCTCAAGTGGACACTTCCTCATGGGCCTCCATTTTCAGGCCCAGAGGTTGGCACCTGGTCTTTGCCTAAGTTGTAAATATGTTGTCAGATGCTGGCATATCAAAGAACTATTAAGGCTATCATATCTGTTATTTTGTTACGGGCCACAGTGTCTTATGTTATGGTTCATATATAAAGCCATATGGCAGTACAGTCCACACATCAAAAAGCCATTAGCTGCATGCAATTTTTGTATGAACATATGGAAGTTAAAATAATATTTTTTTGGTGATGCAAAAAGACTTAAACACATTTTCTTTCTCAGAATGTAATGCATAATGTTACATGCTACTGTCTGAGACTGAAAACAGGCTGGAGAGTATTGGACATTGTTTTTCTCTCATTTTGTCATTGTTAGTTACTTGAACCCAAAGCAGGATTTGCTTTCTTTTAATGCATTTATATTGAAGAGTATAATTGAATTCTACATCAGAGAGATAAGAGAGCAAATCTTTGAGTCTCACTTCCTCCACCCTTCCTTTGCTGTGTTGTTGTCTCATACGGTGTGGACTAAGGCTTGCTGTCCGCCAGATGAAACCTGAAAAGTTTAGGAAACCTGTGCTGGCAAGGAGAGCTGGAACATACCTGGGACAACAGATATTTATTATGTCGGCGCTGTTCTCGACTTGTTGTCAGGGGACTAAAAACTCCTATGGGCATCTCTGTGAGTGAAGGAAGCAGAGCAACAGTAAGCCTATGCAGATCCATCTCACATCTGCCTGCAGTGCAAAACACAAAGGCTACATGCCTCTGGAGGCTCTCCTGTGATACATGTCTAAGTGTCAGTTCCACAAACCTGGTTGAAAAAAAAAAGAAATCATTCTCCTTTGACTTCTCCTCTGCTCCTCTACAGATTTACTCAAAAACACAACCAACACCTCTCCAGGCAAAGACTTAATTCAGGCTTTTCAGCAGTTTAAAACTGACCCAAGAGGCCTGGCAAAAATACAAACATGCTCTTCGACAGACAAATGACAATCCTCTCCAGACACAAGATTTAAAAATAAAAAACAATGATCATAACAGGATCAATAAAAAACAGAACTACCAACTGGCAGTTTTATGTCTCCTCATTTAGTTTGAAGACTGACAGAACTCCTTTGTTCTTGTGTTCTTGAGATATCACATACACAAGCAAAGGAGGATTACAAGGCCAAAGGATCTGTGATCAATAACCAACCAATATCTAATCAGTTCATTCCTGTGTCTGTGTGTACATAGGTGCAAAGTCTGCCAATACCCTCTTAAAGCGTTATTGAGTTATCATATTCACAAGAAAGGGATGAACATGAGACTCCATGGCTTTGACCTCTGACCTCCAAAATCAAATCAGTTCATCCTTTAGTCAGAGTTGACAAGTTTGAAGTATATCCCTTCAAGCCTTGTTGAGATATGGTGTTGACAAGGATGGACTGATTGTGGTGGATGGACAGATGGTCAGGCCCTAAACACTCTGCATTGCCTTGACTGTTTCCAGCACTGAGGCAAAATAACAGATTAGAAAAGCCTCAAACTAAAGGCCTTTACACACCGAGGGTGATGCAAATAAACAGCTGGAAATTGTGAACATTCAGAGGTGATTTTTTACACGTCTTTCTGCTCACATTAAAAGTGACTTGTATTTACATATATGTTGTGTACATTCTAAAAAAGCCTCGCTGCAGAGGCCAAAACAAATCCGACATCAAGTCACAGTGACCTGGGGCTGATTTTAACTAAACGGAAACTAAGTGGGCACATCTGATCCAGTAAAGGAGAGAACTTGGTGCATTTAAGCATTTTGTCTCTATACTTATTATCCTCTGACTTTATCAAATCAAGCAGCCTGCTGGGATGCAAATACTCCATCAAGCAGGCCGCCATGTTGAATGATTTGACCAACTGCGACAAACCTGCCAACAAGTGCTTTCACTGATGTGGGCTTACTGGACACAAACCTTGAGAAAAATTGACCATGCTATGAAAAACTGAAAGCTGCTTTTTTCACTGTCACTGGTGTGTAAGCTTGCACTGATTGGCTATGCATTTCAATAAAACACAAATTATGTGTAACTTACTCTTGCTAAAAAATCATATCTGGTGCATAAAGGCCTTTAGTCTGCCTCTACTGATCCAAAACCAACAAATCAGTTTGGACTGTCTGGTCGGCCATGAAAATGCTTACTGCTGAACTGTATGTAGTTAAAGTGAGGTGTTGGAGAAGAACAACTAAAGTGCTTAAGTCCTTTTGGGGCAAGCGCGAGGTATGACAGATGTATCAAACAAACAATAGGAACAAACTTAAGACAGAGTGGAAATGGCATGTAGCAGAGCACCACAGATTAGACATGAGCCCAGGTTGCTCAGCACAACAGCCTCTATACATCAATAAATGTGGACAAAACCATTTATCTACTGGTGCATTATTATTTCAATTTTTGAGGAGGAAATTGTTTTTGTTTATTACATTCAGCTGAAATACCTCGATGCAACTCATCTGAGTCAACTAAGTGTTTGTCAATCAGATAAATAAATGTAAAAATGCAACATGAACACTTCAACAAATCCTGAGTTATATGGTTTGAGTGTTTCCCTGTTTTCAGTTTAACCCTGTTCCACATGCAGCGCTCTTTAATTATGTGACTTCAGCTTGATAACACCTCAGTTTGCTGAGCATCAGGGCTGTAAACATCTTGATGTGATCTGGGTCTGACACACTCTGAGAGTGATTAAGCAAATCAACATAAATTAATGAAACTAATAAATCACTGTGTGTGATGGCAATTTTCTCGCTTGTCTATGCTGATGAAGATCTCAAATACTCATTTCCTGATATGCTTTAATTATGTGCTTGTGCCATGAGATTTCTGTAAAACAACCCCACTACAACAACACCACACACTCACACAAACAAAGGCATGTTATGAATAAAAGAAATCTGGGGACAAAAGTAAGATTTAGTGCTCTGGCTAATGAGATTAATTTGCTTTCTGTGAGGATTCTCTCATCAGACATCATGCTGTGCTCCCACACTTTTTCTTTTATTCATCCAAGTTCACGTATTTCAACTAAACTTCAGTACATCTTCATCGTTAAAAAAAAAAACAAAAAAACAAGAACCTTTCAAACCTGGTTCCCAGCCAACGCTGACCATCTGTGCTCCACATTTTGAGCAAAGGTTGAAAAAGCCAAGAGTATCAAGGAGATTTTCTTCACGCGCCTCGAGCAGCCAACACATAAAAGGATTGGATGAAGGAGCACAGGCACAGTCTGGATAATATTTAGACGATAGTTCCATTAAAAGCGGCAGCTGACAAGAGGAACAAGCCAAGAGTCTCCTCACTGTCTGAGTCCTGCTTTTAAAACAGCATTGACAGGCTGGGTTTGAACATAATTGAACAAGCAGCTGATTACATTTACAGCTGAGTGACAACGCACCAGGAGAGGAAATGAACTCATGAAAGTTTACTCCAAGCAATTTTGTAAATCATTACTCTGAAACCAAACATTTGCTGGCACGCTGCTGAGTGGTCTTTGCCAAACATCACATTTGGGAAATATTAACCTAAATCTGCTATACAAGGAATCTATATCAGCCAGTGCGGCTGGATTTCGTCAAATGATCGTCCAGTTTATTGACAATTTATGAGACAGAAAGTCACAAGCAATGATAGTAAAACAATCTCAGCATGACTTACATGTTTTTACCTCTGACTTCTGAGGGCTGAGGCTGAGCACATTGCTATCTTTACCTGTGATGTCCTCAGCAATACTATAATTTGGTTTCCTAAGAGAGTTATGGTACTTAGCCTGCTGCTAAGGCTGAGTGAGCAGCTTCCCCGCTGGAGCCCTTAATGAGATCTGTGCAGGTGTCACCATAGTTTCACAGCTGCCTGGAGCCTCATACAGAAAGAAAGACAAAGCACAGAAGTGAGAAAATATTATTTGCATACATTTTCAAAAGAGACTGAACTCTGCTTAACTTGAGAAAACAACAAAAGCCTGAGGTAAAATTTTCCCCCATGTGTCTTGATGAATGATCAAAAAGATACAGAACAGCTAAAGGGGACTGAGGGTCTACAACCATGACCTCTCCATGAAGCTAAATGAGACATGGAGCTAAATGTGTCCAGAAGAATGCACACATGATCTTTATGCAGGTTTTGTCTTGACCATTAGCCTCCACATCCAAGCATGTTCATCACAACACGTTTATTTGATGCTGATGTCATAAACTAAAAATATTTTTACAATAATTTTCAGATGATCATTTGAGTAAGTCAGCTTAATCCTCTTAGGCCTGAAAATTAGTACCTCAGTATGTATTGTTCATCATGGTTGCAGCGCGCACACGCATGACTGCCAAATCTCAGGACATGTGATGTCAAGCATGTGACTCAATGCACCCCATGCTGACACTTTTGTGTTGTTTATCAGTCACTGATGTTGCTCCTGAATGATCATGGTGATGTTTTATGTCATGTATCCTCACAACACAGTTTATCATAGTTTTTCAGGTAAGATAACAACTCCATGACAATGCATTAAAAAAAACTGGTCAGACAAAAGCTGTCTGACTGGAGTAACCAGGCAATGCTTGCTATGAGAGGGGTTTCTCTGATTCTGATTGGTTGGCAAGTAAACCAGTCAGAGAGCAAACAAATGGTCAAGTATGCAGAGCATGACCCTTTAAAAATTAGCATACAATATCTGCAATAGAAACTACATTTCATTCAGCCCTACTGTGATAAATTCTACCCATTAAAGCCCTACTAAGATATCTGTATTTTTTACCTGAAGAAAATAAATGTCACTGCTGTCATAGAAATATTAGAAAATATATAAAAGTGTGCAACTTCAATCCATCAATTTCAACCAAGGAAAGAATAAAAACTGCATAAAAAATACAAGAAGCTTCTGAATCATCATTGCAATTTTTTTTAAAATAAATTATACTTCTTCACAGGAATATTACAATTGTAAATACATTCCTCTCTGTTCAACGGAAAGATCAATTACCCTTCAGAGTTTTTATGAAAGACTCATTGAGACTTTTTACATTTCATTTTAAAAGGACGAGTTACTCACCTCTTGTTCAGTAAAAGATACAAGAGTACAATGAATAAGACTTTATCTGGCCGTGGCAGCGAAATGCACAAAATGAAGAGCTGTAAGCTTCACTGAAGAAATAAATTGAGCCACTTCGCTCTCTGTACTGTATGCTAAATAAAGAAATTCCTAAGGATGAACATGTTCAATCATCTAACAAACTAGCATGTCTAGCTGACTCCCAAGGTCAGATGTTGGTATTACTGTTTAAGCGTGATCCTAAATTCAAAGAAACCAAAGCAGTGACTTTAAGAGGTACAAGTAAATCCTTCTGAATAATATCTGAATGTAAAACTCAAAAATTTAACAACGCCAGTAACTTCAAAGTCCTTTAACACAGCAGAGAAAATTTCATTTATAGAATAATTATGGAATAATTATATATAACTGCATAACTTTGTCTGGTGAAAAATCAAAGAGCTTGAGCTTTGTACATAACAGAAAAGTGGGGAAAAGAGTTTGACAGAGAAATATCCAAGGAAGAGTACAATATGTGTAGGAGTCAATGTAGGACTACCAACTCTAGAATATTGAAGGAGTTCTGTTGGAATAATATTGTTAGATTTTTCATTACACCAAAACTTAAAGGAAGACCTCTCCTGCTGGAGGCTGTGAGGAGAGCATGATGTCCATCACACACATCTTCTGGTAATGTGTGACAGCAAAGTATTGGGATGATGTATGTAAAGGAATTAAAACTATTTTATGTTATGAAGACTAAGCCTTTCAAGGTGCTATATCTTGAAACTTCACACCTGAAAACATACAAAATGGCTTAAGGAGAACCCCCTACACACAGAAAAACTGGTTGGACATTGGTAATGAATACATAATACGGAGAATTTTACACACACTTTCAGGCTGAAACAATCCTCATGCTGATGTAGAAATTGGCATTTTAGCTACATCTAGCCTTCAGATTTTGGAATGAGCCCGTCCGTCACTAAAACATCACATCACTAAGCAACGAGAGCCAGACTGAAAGGATCGTGAACAGGGCATCATTTACAACAGTTATGAGGTGAGGGTTTTTTCATTTGTATTTGTAACTATTATTTTTATAGATTATAGGTCAGTTAAGATGATGATTATAGGTTTTGTAAACTTTTAGTAACACAAGCAAACATTAGCCAGACTCATATTCAAAAATCAAGTTTTGCTCTTTTTGTCCCCAAAACCCACCAGTAGACAACATGGTAGATCGTTATGTCAGCCTCGAAAAAGGGGAGACCCGCGGTACATAAATATAAAAAACTTTTTCTAACTTAATAAAAAGAAAACAAAAGTTTTATGGAGATGATTGAACACCTATTTCGACGGACTCTACATACAAATAGAAACATTATATCCTATATTCACCGTTTCTGTTTGGCAAAATGCTGCCAACTTCTACACACTACACCTTTAATGCCTGTCACAAGACCAAAGAGAAGAATATTTGAAAGAGATTAATGGACTGCTGTTTAAGAGTTTATTTTATTGTAACCTTATGGGAAGATGAATAAAAAATATGTGAAAAAAAGCTGCTTTTAAAGGTTTGTTAGTAGACTTTAATAAAGGCCTGTTTAAATTTGTGCCTGTTCAACAGATGACCACAACCCCCCCTCTTGGTGCTCCTTAAAAAGCTTAGCCCTAAACATTTTTGGAAGTCCAAGCAATGATAAGGATAACTAACAACTGATATTAAGACCTGAGTACTACAACCTTAACATGTGAAGCTATTGTTAGCTCTACCATCGTGCAGCTGTGAAAATAAAAGAGAAAAAGGGAAAAAGGGCAGAAAGGCAAAAGCAAAGTTGCTCAAACGCCTTCAGTTGCTAATTGGCAGGAATAGAGTTGTGTGGTTGCTCCACGTTGCTCTGTTGTTGCACAGACAGAAGCGCAGCTACAGGACTGATATCAGTCCATCCAACATGCTTGAGGTGGACATATGGAGTATATTCTCCGGAGGATTCGCTCATCATTGCGAGAAGCCGCCCTGAGCGATAACAACTACATGATTAGTTTCAACACACTTTGAGTTCCTGGTTGAGCTGCTGCTTAGTGTCCTGATTCTTATGCTTTCTCTGAGTTTTCCTTTTAACCAGCATGCATCCCAGAATAGCATTTCTCTATGAATAACTGTGTAAGTTTTTCAGAATACAACAGAGAAAAAATCAGCAGACTCCTAACA
This sequence comes from Cetoscarus ocellatus, assembly GCA_037902135.1. NCBI lineage: Eukaryota > Metazoa > Chordata > Actinopteri > Labriformes > Labridae > Cetoscarus > Cetoscarus ocellatus. The sequence continues at coordinate 414,211 of JBAMNC010001581.1, forward strand.
CTGCTTAATGAAAAGGAAAATTCACACCTATTTCTTAAAAGACTGGGGCTGGACATGAGACACATCAATGCTGTTATGATCATGCTTATATAGATGAATCTGGGTTAGTGTTTTGGCCGTAGTCTACATGTTAGGGACAGTAAGTGACATCACGGGGGGTTCAGTGTTAGACTAATTTAGCTTCCTCAGTTTCACCCATTATTAGTCAGGGGAACACAGCAGCAGTGTACAAGGCAGAGACATTCATGAGGATGCTACGAGACTGAGCTGAAGTCATTCATTTCTTTTTCATACAGTAAGGGTTACACCTCTTTAAGCTGAACAACCAACAGCTGAGCAGAAGTTGGCCAATGGCACGGACAGGGCTGTATGGACACAGTGACATGAAAACACACAAAACCCATGCAGGCAGCATAGCTTTGCATACATGCAAATAAGCTAAGGGTACACCTTCAAACTAAATGAGCTCATTGGCTGTAGAGGAAGACTATTCTTTTAGCTGGCAATATTGTTTGTACCTAAGTTCCAATGCAAGGGTTAGCCTATTTAGTTATCAAAATATAAAAGTATCAAACTAATAAAGAAAAAAATTGAAAAGAGTTTAATCTTTGAAAATACTAAACAGACCTTTACAAAAGACCCCAAAAATAATAGAATCAGAAATTCCATCACTGTCAGTGGGGCTGAACATTAATCACAGTGTCAATAAAATAACAACATGGCCAACTGTGGTTTTCAAATTGTAGGTCAATATGTGTCAAAATATCATCTTAACTTCAATATTTAGCAGCAGAGTTGTTTCAGCCTATCAATCATACACCTAAGACAAAATAAACTATATTTGCTTGGCACAGAATATGCTATCAATCATACTCATCAATTATTTTGAGAATATTATACCAATCATTTTTATATATCTTTGATAAAAAAAGGAACAGTTAGCTTAAAAATGTAATTCTCTTTGTTAATATAATTCATAACAGAATTGCAATATAGGTCAAAATAACTGCAATGTAACATTTTTTTTAAATCATTCAGCTCTAACTGACGGAGAAATTTGATTTCTCTGATTATATGATTTAATTAGTATTTCTCCATATAATTTAACGAGAGGTGAAAAATAAAACCTAGACTTCTGCAGTGTCAATTAAGTTTTAGAGATCCGGTGAGATATGTAACAATTTAATCAATATTTCAGGGGAACTGTAGGGCTGTGCATCTTTACTTGTGTCATGATCCAATTTGATTACAATTATTTGGTCAACGATCAAATTTGATTTGATATCACAATGCACCCTGGTGCAATACAATGAAAGGTATCCTGAATTTCTACAGGACTCAACATGGCAATTTTTTGTTTGTTAATACAGTCACATAAATGTGATGTCCTCATTATGGAAAAAAAAGTTTTTTTTTGTAACCAATTTCAATAAAAATGGATTTTCACTAAAAACAAAACCAAAAATATTTTATACCTCTAGTGTAACTTATTCTTCCTCTTCAAAACACACTAATACTGCAGTCTCGTAGCTGCTACTCTTAATTTAATTGATTATATGCTGTCTCTTAACGCCGAATCATCTACATGCACCTCTGGATTCATCAATTAAAGCACTAAAAATCCTGAGGGAACTGAGAAAGAGTTAAGAGGGTGCCTCAGCCCACCTATAAGAGATCTAATATGCCTAAGGGTGCTGTAAAAATTCAACATTATTATCATTAATATTATTGTGCTGCCACATAACATAAGGCAGCAGGTAAGACACAAACACTGTGCTCTCTAATACTGCACAGAAAGTCAGCTCTCATCACTTTCATACACAAGTTCTTCTTGTGTCAGCATGAAAGACGTGAAACTCAGAGCTGCAAGCTGTTTACCTCTGTTGAAATCAATGAGCGGAGACTTCCAATTAAGCCAATACACCGCAGATCAGAAGGAAGCCAACTCGGTTTGTTTTGTTTTGACTCGTCTGGCACGCTCAGCACTCCTCTCTCCGTGCAGGAGAGTGTGTGTCACAGCACTTTTTCCTGATGAGTCCGATGTGATCTGTCATTCCCTCTGTCATTCACTCTCTCTCCTCTTCTCTCCCTCTGGACTCTTTCCATCACTCGTCCAAGTGAGAGAGTGGCGTGACAGTGATGTGATGGGGCTACACAGACTGTCAAGATGGATTGCTACCCTGGGAGATTTGCAAACTCTCTCTCTAACACACACATACACCCAGGACACACAAATGTACAGACAGAGTCACACATGCGTGCATTCACCCATATTCATACACACAATTGCACACATGCATGACCACACAATCACAGACTGTGCTGCGTGCACACACACACGGTCCAGCGAACTCTCAGGCCTGTCAGCCGAAGGTCGCTCAATCTGACAAAGTGTTCCAGTTGGAAACAGGCCCAGCGAGGCATCATGGCTTCACTGCATCCACTACATCATAAAACACACACATATACACACCTGAAAGATGCAGCCGTCTACCACTACAATACACAAGGGCTGGGCGATATGGACCAAAAGCCACATCTCTATATTTTTGAGCTGAATGGCAAAACATGACACATACAAGGTATGAATATTAAAAATGATACTTACGAGGCTAAACCATGGGGTACTCAGTCACACAGAGTGTTATCATAGGTTGTGTATTCACACACAATTGCTATAAGTTTCTACTTAGAGACATCGAGACTTCACTGCAGGTGTTTTTGCTACGGTGACAGAACACGCGTTAACTTGATTTTTTTTAACATCCTGGTACTGTGCCCATGCAAATCAAAAACTTCTGAAAACATTCACAGAATTAAACAAATCGTTCACAATGATCAACGGCTCAGTTTAAGAATGACAGCAGAGATGATCCCCACTGATGAAGAGACAGTTCTGAAAATTTTGCCTGAAAATTTGGACATGACAAAAGTGAGTGCCAAAGTCGTCCCATAACACTTCATAATCACTTTTTTTTGTAAATGACTTACATTTGTCCTTATGATCAGGAGTCAGAAGTCTTGGGAAAACTTTGACACACACGTTTCTAACCATTTTTGACTCCTTAGCAAAAACACATGCACTTCAATCAGAAGCTGGCAGTGAACAAAAGACGCCACCTATGGGTGTTTGTTAAAGCACTTTGTAAACCTATGTCTTCAAAAGTGCTGAACAAATAAATATATTATCGTTATTATCATTACTTATTGGAAACTTGCAGCAGCTGAATACCCAACCTTTAATGTTTAACACTCAGTGTGACCGTCTTATTATTAATAGCCATACCTCATACTGCAACATTTCTTTACATAAGGGTTTGGGAAGTTTTATGAAAGACTTATAAAATTACAGGACTACAAAATTTAGTATAATTTGAAAAAAAAACCCCAAATCATACCTGTTTGATACCATAGCAACAGATACACAAGTCCTAGTCAACAATACTGAGAAAGTTTTGTACCTGATTAGCTAACATTACAAACTCCTGAAAACTTTCAAATTTTTACAGAAACCCTCTTTTACTACTATGTGCTTCCAAATATGAAACCTCCTTTATTTAAACTGTTTCTGGTATTAATACTACAGAAATTTAAGAATTGTAAGATGTAGTTTTAACCTTATGAGAAAGAGAACTGTCTAAAAAGCACAAATACATTCACAATATGTTATTATTATAATACATTTTATTTATGGATGCCTTTCAAGACACTCAAGGTCACCTTACAAATACAACAGCTATAAAAACAATGCAAAAAGAAAGGGCAACAACATCCAGTTAAAAAACGACATAATGATTGAATTAAAGACACAAAAGAACATAATAATAGCAAAAAGGCACAGCTGAAGAAGGTTTTTTAGTCTGGATCTGATCAATGTCCTGGATGGCTTGTGGAAGAGGTAAGTGGACCTGACAGGAAGCAACCTAGACTGAATTGTTACAACCAAAAACGGCTTATTGTTAAAAATTCTATACAAATACATTTTAAAAACTGAAATATTGTCCAGCCCTAAAACCTACTAACATTTTGCATAGTCATGCTAATTAAAAAAGGAGCTCATACTGGGCTGCTGGATTATTTGATTGATATTAAGACCCCATAATTGACTTTGGCACTGCAGTGAAAAACATGCAAAAAGATGATTTTCAAGATGTATTAAATAAGAAAAATAATTTTAGGGAGTTTTTCAGTAATCCTGTAATCTCAATAATCTTGTTTTGATAACTGTGATCTGAAAGTGAAACTTGACTAGTTCCTCAGCCCTACTCGAGTCCATTAAAATATTTTTTATATTAGAGCTAATATTTACTTGGTATATAGACACACAAATCACCTGCTAAGAGACAGCACGGCCCTGTCAAATGACCCTGTGACCTTATATTTCACATTTAATTCAGACCTGTGTAACACATCAGACTGCTGCCCCTCATACAAACACACCTCTGTGCCCTTTAAACCACATGAAGAGGGAACACACACAAACAAACACACACACAACCACACACCCACACACACACACACACACACACACACAGACCAGTCAAAGATGATCAGTGTGAATCTCTGCCAGGCAGCCCTTCCCCCTTCTCTCTGACACACTCACACACACACGCAAGGAGCCTAACCCCACAGGACAGCATGTCAGGCAAAGATCTGAGAACACATTTTCGACTTGGCTGAGCAATCGAGCGGCCCGGGGGTCCACTCGGGTGCTGGTCTCTGCCCACCCTTCGTCTGCCCCTCTTTCTGCATCGCCAGTCAGCAGCGAGCAGCCGATGAGGTCAGCCAGACGGAGAGGAATCCATACTCCGCTGGCACAGATGCCTGTAAAACTCAATTCCTGTTTTTCTGTCTTTATCTGTGGACCAAACACTGCTGCTGTGTACGACAGTCTCATCCACAGGTCATGACTCTGGCTGCTGATGTTTATGTGACAGATACTTTACTGGTGATGTGACGCTTTCATCATGTTGCTGCATACAGCTGCAGCTTCACTGTGCAGTACATTGAAAAAATTAGAAATACAAATAAGTCATGACTGTAAGTATTAAAGGCTCAGACAGTAATGTGAGCAGGACTGAAATGCATTACCGTAACACATGATTATGTAAAATTACATCTCTAGATTGAGTCATCTTACTAGCCTTTATCCCACCCACTTGAACATGGTTTGTAACATTAGATCACAGTTTTTTACAAATGGACAGGTAAACAACATTTTGGGGAGTTTGCTTCTGCCTCAAGTGGATGACTGAGCAGCAGCAGCAGCAGAAGAAAAGCTGACAGAAGGTTTTCATTTCATTTGCTGCAAATAATGGGCATTATCTGATCAGGGATCAGAGTTAGTGCTTGAAGTCACAATCCAATCACATGAGGTTAGCTTTTCAACGCCAGAGAAATACCTAATCTTTTGCAATACAATGTGTCCAGTCGGTGACCGAGTAGCCACAACAGTTGTGGCATGTTTACTGTAACATAAAGACTGTTCACAAGAGGAAAGGACCTGCTTCTCAATTCTGCAGTTCTGCTTCTGTATTTTTTCACAGCTTTCTCAAGATGAACCATGCTGACTCTGGCTGCATGCACTGTGGTCAGAACTTCTCATGTGCATTACTCCATCAATCACCCTCGTAATGGCCAAACCAGACATTTTCAAGTCAAGAAGCAGCTGCGGTTAGCTCCGGCCCCTTCATTATTTACTTGTCTTTTTAAAATGAGGATCTTAAATGATATAAAACACTCCATAAGGTTAACTAAATGACAAACCAACGTTTCTGTTTTGTAATTGCATTTGGACCACACATCAACAGAATACAATTTAATGATTTTATTTGAAAATCTGAACCGAAAATTTCCCTTGAGTAGGTCAATGTTGGGGAAACTTCTTGGGGATCCAGCTGAGCTCCCGGGCACGAGGGGATTAGAGGACAGAAAGATGGAGACAGGGTTGGTGGGAGGAGTGTAGAGAACAAGAGCAAAATGGGAAGAGAGAGTTAGGTTTGAATTAACAGATTTCACATAATGAGGAATGATGGCTCTTAAAAGTGGCCTGCATGCTTTACACTGTGAATTATTGGTAAAGCATTCTTGGATCCCTCCTCATGAGAACTAGGAAGTCCCCTTCTAAGAGGCTTTCTCCATCAATACCTGAACTTCTTTCCTGTTGGGTTCTCGTTTAGAAAATAAACCTTATGGAGTGCATATTTTAAATTAAACACAGTCCTCTGTTTGTGAAGAAAGGTTAACAGTGTGTGCAGGCAGAGGTGACAGTGGATCATTTGTTACTGCTTTGGATGAGAAATCCCTGGCAGTGGATTTTTACACACTGTTCATTAAATAAACACAAATGTCCACTCCAGTCTTTATGAAGCTAGATACCATGTAGAGAAACATGGGTCAGACAAATGAGAACAAGCTCAATTACCAAAAATATAGGCATTTAAGCTTTTTCCCCCCATTTGTGGATGATTAACAACACATTAGCAAGAGGGCTAATTAGGCCTGGAGAGTGTGTGGACCCTGTTATTAGCACACACTTGTCAGTGTAGCACAGAGGAGAGCACATTTCCATCCCACTGCGAGGAGCCAGGTGGCCTTTGTTTGTGAGCTGCAGACGATCTCAACAGCAATCTTTCCTCTGAAGACCCGTCTGCTCCTCTGTGCTCCACTTAGACCTCGAGTCTGACAACCACAGGGGAGATGAAACACACACACACACAAACACACACACACACACAGGAAGTGGTGGGGGAGGTCATTCTAGTACACAGGCAGTTTATGGTACGACAGACTGCGTCACAGACGAGGCCATGTCAAAACACCTCTGCCACCACCAGCGCTGCAATTGTGCTTTTGAGGGTGTGTTAGTGTCACTGTGCGTGCAGATGTGTGTATTCATACCGTGAGAGAGAAGTCAGTAGCTCACAGTTCCTTGTCGTTATTTTTAACCAGAACTGCGGTGGTTGAATGGGGAAGTCTGTCTGTCTGGCTTTGCGTCTTCCTTTAGGTGCATCAATCATCTCTTTCGCTGTCTTTCTCCAGCTATCTGTGTGGAAGAAAAAGTCAGACACAAAGAGGGAGGAAATGAACTATTTCATAAGATAGAAACGCACACACAAAGCTAAGCTGCTGCTACGTTGATGTTCATCTGAGCACTACACTGTGTTTAACAGTGTTTTGTATGAAGCCGAGTGTGTTTCTGTGGGAAAGGAGAGCGAGAATCTGCTAATGAGCAGTGTGTGTGAGCTCTGTGCTGACAGTAGCTTACACAACCACTTCCAGACACACTCACACATGCACACACACACACACACCAATATGCACACATTTCCTAGGAGACAAGTGTGGAGAAAGTACTCCCAGAGTGAGAGTAGTAATTAGACTCCCACCCATTCACACAAGGTGCCGTGTAGGAGGACGAGCAGCAGGTGTGTGGGTGTAGGGGTGTGTTTCTGCCAGTGTGTACTTGTAACTTGTGTATGTCTGTGTTGTTCCTTTGTGTACATGTACATAATCATCACGTGTGAATACATTGTTAGTTGTGAGCAGTTGTCTTTGTGTGCCCATACGCCTGTGATGGTGTAGTCGGATGCTAACAACGCGGTGCACGGTGACCCTAAAGTATGGATGCATCTGTTACAGGAACTCAGCAGCAGGTGTGAACAGAGCATAGAGAGCGAGAAAACATGTTCAGACGTGGGTTTGTTTACACATTCAGAGTCAACGATGCACAAACAAAGGAAAGTCAAACTGTGCTGTTTCCTCCGGGCTGAACTAATTTCACTTCCTCAGAACACATTCAAAATAATTTGTGTAGTCAAAGCTCAAGCCTAGAATAGATACATAAACCCATCAGGAGAGGTAATTAAATACAAAGAGAGAGGACAGCCTAAAACAAGACTCACATTTCAAACATCCCCCTTGAACATCAAATGTACATTTTAGACTAGAATCTGTAAATGAAAAATATATCTAAACTACCTAACTACGTTTTATCCTTGACAAAAAAGATAACTGCTGAAAAAATCTATGATACCTCTACCAGAATTTTGATGGTCAGTATGTTTACTTTTCAACAACCAGACCAGATGAGACAAAAGCTCAATCCCAGTACACCCCTTGCCCTTACCCCTACATTTTGCATGTTCCCATGAAGGGTTGGAACAGTCATAGGCTGAGGTGCTAGGGGTACATGGCCCTTACAATGGAGGATGTTTGTTGGGCACTTTCCAAACTGAGGCCCTGTCCACACGAACACTAAAACATTTTTGTTTTAAAATTGTGCCTTGTAAATATGGCATCATTTAAAAAAATGTGTCCGTCTACATGAAATGCTGAAATCGCTGTAGTATTTAAGCTAGGCATGTAAAAGGTGCTGTACCGCTGCTGCAGACATACACCAGAACCAGAGAAGAAGACATGAAACATGCATAAATCATTTGCAATGTAAACAAACAAAACAAAATGTGACGTATGCTACACTCAGTGTTCACTCTTTGCTCTCTGTGGTGGTAGAGGAGCAGAATATTTGATGTAAAAGCCAAACAAGCTCAGTAGCTTCTGCAGCACAAACACAACACTGTATTCCACCATTGTTTCTGTTGTTGTTGGGTTTGCACATGCGGTTTAAGGGAGAGGCGGGGCAACCAGATCATTGTTTCTGAAAAAGTGTATATTTGTTCTACAAATAGAAATGCAAGGGTGGCGTTTTGAGGCTTATTCAGTCTGGGACCCATTTTCAAGTTTGTGTTTTCAGCTTTCAAAACGCCAGATCCATGTGTACGAAAACCTACACCATTAAAAACTTTTCTGGATACACCTAAACCGGTCTCCATGTAGACAGCCCCTGAGTGTTACGGTAAAACTCCTGGAATGCAAATCATTGACAAGATGGACACTCACCTGGTGCAGGAAGCGTTCAAATGAAAGTAGTTCCTGTGTTAATAAGGCTTATAGGTTACAACAGCCGCTGTTTTATTATTTAAATGTCTTTTATACAACCCTTAGTTACTTTACTTTTAACAAGCACTAAAAAAAAATCTTACTTAAGTACATTCATGTCTTGGGTAGCTAGGGAGCTGGCTAATCGCTATATAGCTACAGAAGTAATGATGAAGTTATATGTTATCTAAAAATGTGAAAGCAAAATGATGAGAAAAGTGATGTATAAGCGGTGAAACACAAATGTCCCTTATCTGTTCTTCCAGAGACTCCTCAGCAAACCAGACACCTCATCTGCTTCCAGGCAGAAAATGAAGAGCGTCTTCAAGTGTTGTCCAGCCCACTACCACCTCTTTATGTGTTTCAAGGTGCGAGGAAACACTCAAAAATGATAGGTTGGCGTAGTTATAAGAATAATAAATGGGACTAAGGTAGAATATTAGGGGTAGGTTGGGGAATAAATACATCCCATGATATTTAAGTTGTTTTAACCATGTTGTCTTTACCAGTGCTAAAGAGGCTAACATGTTTTATTCACAATGCATCGTGTTTGCGGCATCATTAAGGAAAAGTTCTTAGAGAAGGGTCAATATCAGAGCCATGGCTTTCCAGAGACAATTGAAGAAGTCAGGCAGTAGGAAAAAGAGACCAGCCAGGATAGTTTTGATGATGTTCTAGTAATTGAGAGCAATCAAATCAAACCTTGAATCATGACAGGCATTGTTATTTATTGTTTACATCCTGTATGGATGAAGCAATGATCTGCTTTTGACTGCTTTGGCTTCATGGCCTAAAATTCAAGCTAGTAGAAACATGAATAAAATTACTATTACAAATAACAGAAGACTTGAATTACCACAATTAAAAATAAAATATGCATTGAACCAATATGAGAAGTGCACCTCCAGGGTGTATTCATCTATGAGTACACATTATAACAGAGACTCTGTGATTTACAGCACAATGGTTTCTACTCCACCGCCAGCTTTCATCACTGTTTATCTCACAGCACTAAACTGTGTTTGGTAAGAAGTCTGGCTGATCTGATCTCTGATTAGCCCCTTGGGTCAAATGGATGGGAATACAGAATGATGCAACAGGTAAATGTCACCTGATGAGACTTTTTATGCTCCATATAATGAGGTCCCATTAGCTTAGATCGCCCACAGGATTTGAAACAGATAATTTAGGAGATTACTGGTCTCCTGATGAAGTCACAAGGTTTGTAGGTTGGAGTCTTTGCCAGAGGGTGATGTTGATTGTTGGCTTCGCATTGGAGACACCTGTGGGAATAGGAAGGGCCCACCCAAGTGATTGCATGTGTGTGTGTGTGTTTATGTGTCTGACCTGAGCAGTTTTGTTCAACACTCAGAAAGAAGTTGGGGCTGGAGCGAGCTCAACATGTGTGAGGGAGCAAGAGTGAAAGGAAAAGCGAGTGTGTGCGTGTGTGTGTGAGAGTGTGCTGTATACAAACCACAGCTTTGCTCCATGTTGTAATTTCCCCTGCCGCCAAAACCACCGCTGCTTCTGCTGTTGCTGCCTAGTGCTGCAGCAGAGTTTAGCTTCCATGGCTGTCTCGCTGGCTAGCGCTTGTAGACAGGGGTTACACTAACCCTATGACTGTTTGTTTATCTTGCAGCCAGAACCAACCATTAAAAGTGGGCCCTCAGTCAAAAGCACAAAAACAGACGCTTGTCATGTTCGAGGGCTGTAATTGTAGCTCTCGCGTGATGTTTTTATTTTCCTTCTGACCTCGCTGGATAAACTCAAGAAGCCACTTAACATCGGGCTTGGCTTGCCAGAGCCCAGAGAGAGAATTAAGCAACACACAGTCAAAGGAGACACATTCTTTTCTCCTCCCTTTTAATTCATAGCTACGCTGCTTGTTTTTACTTTTTTCTTCACTCTCATCTCTGAACTGTACAAAGGACTGGGTATCTGAAGCATAATTATACCATACATTCAATAGATTCAAATCTAATGCATTATCGCTGAGATTAGCTCCACCTTGAACTTGTTGAAAGCTGCCACACAAGCTGTAAAAGATTTGTTTACAATGAGTGAAGAGTGTCTTCAAATTATCCTTCTGCAGATTGCTATGTGCACAAAACAGTTCTGCGCCACTGCTGCAGGGATTAAGACAAAATAAAGCTTAAACTTTAAAATCTTCCAAATACAAGAAATCTCGTGCTGTCTTGCTTCCTCGAAATGTTGACAGAATAGAGCTCTGAGGTTCCAAACTTCACTTGTGGTTGTCATCAATTAAAACCGAGAACTCGGGGTGCTCCAGGGACACAATCTCTCCCCGCTTTCCCTCACTCTCTTTATCTGTGTCTACGTCTGCTCAGCATCATTGTGAAATGTGCAATTATAGTCACAGGGCAGAGGGGAGACAAAGAGATTCAAGAGAAGAAAGAGAGTGAGGGGGAAAATTGGCTGGGTTGCCGTTTTTCGTGTGACAGGCGTAATTGACTATTTTGAGGGAGGCCAGGGGAATCTCATCTGGTGAGGCCAAGGAATTTAGTGAGATTAAAGGTTAAGACAGGCTAATGACTTCAATGAGACATGTTCAATGCTGTCGTTACATCAGCAAAGTAGGGGCTGTGATGAATTAAATTGCAGTTCACAGAGGAATACAGGGAAGGGAAACACATGCCCAACAGACACAACATACCAACAGATAAACACCACGGAAAATCAAACTGCTCATGAAATTGTACATTTGGGTGGAAGATACGGCCTACAACACTCACTGGCCACTTTATTAGCTACACCTTGCTAGTATCAGGTTGGACCCTCCTTTGCCTTCAGAACTGCCTGAATTCTTTGTGGCATAGATTTAACAGGGTTCAGAAACATTCCTCAGAGGAATTGGTCCACACTGACATGACAGCATCACTCTTTGGCTGCAGATTTGTCAGCTGCATCCATGATGGGAATCTCTCCTTTCAACACATTTCAAAGGTGCTCTGTTGGTTTTGAGATTTGGTGACTGTCGAGGTCACTGGAGTACAGTGAACTCAATGTCATGTTCAAACCAGTTTGAGGTGATCTGAGCTTTATGATATGGTGTGTTATCCTGCTGGAAGGAGCTAACAGAAGATGGTTACACAGTAATCTTGAGATGAAAATAATCAATAACAATACCCATTCATGCTGCGGCATCTGAGCAGTGCTCCATTGGAACTTGGGGACCTAAAGTGTGCCTGATACAAGGCAGGATGGATCCATGCTTTCATTTTGTTTATGACAAATTCAGACCCTACCAACTGAGTTTTGCATCCGAAATTTGAACTCATCAGACCAGGCAAACATTTTCCAATTCTCTATTGTCCAGTTTTGTTGAGCTGGTATTATGAATTGTAGCTTCAGTTTGTTTTACTTGGGTGACAGGAGTGGCACCAAGTGTGGTCTTCTGCTGCTGTGACTCATCTGCTTCAAAACTAGATGAGTTGTGAAACTATCTTCTGCATAACTGGTCATAACAAGTGGTTATTTGAGTTACTGCCTTTCTGTCTCTTTTTTGGACCATTGTCTATACACACAGGAAAGTCAGACAACAAAAAGATTCCACATACAGTGTCACTTAAATCATCTTTCTCCACATTCAGCTTCTGGGTTTGAACTTCAGCAGGTTGTCTCAACCATGTACATGCCTTAATGCTCTCAATGGCTGCTATGTGATTGGCTGATCAGCTATTTGCATTAACGAGTAGTTGAATGGGTGTACCTGACAAAGTGGCTGGTGAGAGTGTATCAAATTGCCTTTCCTATTAGCCCTTTTGTATGTTTTCACCTCTCCACCCTGTAGGAGGAGGACTATGTGTGAATGGATGTTATTTATGAAGTCACAACATCTATTACTGGAGATGTTTGCTACAGGGTTTTTTTCAGTCCTTTTTTATCGTTGTCTTCACTATGAGTGTTATTTAAATGTTGTCTTCTGAACAGGAAAACTTTGAAAACACAAATAGTCAGTAACCAGTGAATTGTTTTGCGGTAAAAGGGTGAAAGTTGTACTATAGGGATGCATGACACTGGATATTTGCTGATATCCAATATTTCTGAGCTAATTATGATGTTTTTTGTCAAGAGCACCAGGTCTTTACTTTGTCTTTACTTCAATTGACTTGTTGCATTCAATTTGACAGTCTATTTGTGTAAAGAACAGATATAAAACAAAAAAAACAAAATTTTACACTTGAAAAAAACAAAACTCTTGATTTTTAAATGTACCTATGCAGTGATGATAGCAATACAGTAGTTTTGTTTATTTTGCTGATATTACAAATGATACATGGCCAACAGGTATAGCTGTAAATATCATCAAAAGTTCTGATATTGGCCCATAATATTGTGCATCTCTATTTTATTGCATCACAGGAAGGACAACTATGAAAGATGCACACAGCTTGTTGTCTCGTGCTCTTAGTTTTCTACATCAAGAGAGTAAATTCAGGTGATTAAATCCAGTGTTAAGTTAACTCCAAGACAACTATTGGTTAGATTATGTTTAGACATCAGTCCCCAAAATACTTTGTTACATTATTCTCCAAAGCAAAAGAAGGGAAATTACGTGTCCAATCCATTGATCAAAATCTACTTCCTGCATCATCAGTATTTGTACCATTTTAATTCCAGAATAGAGCTCTTGTCAACATAATCTTCAATGCAGAAACATTTCTATGATTACTTTGACCTCAAATTACCCTACTGTGTCACTCACAGAGATCCAGGATCACTGCTGAGTCACTCATTTATCATTCATGACATTTTCTGACACAGAGGACAGACAGATGGATGGACAGATGGACGGACAGATGGACAGACAGACAGGGAGTGGTTCTCCTGCAACGCCACAGTGGCATAAACGATGAGCTGTCAAAGCCCGACGTTAAATTGCTGTGGAGTAAATATACTCTGCAGCATGGCGTGGGCATTGCCAGGTCATTGTGGTGGGTGTATTGTGTGCTTGGAGGAAGTGTGTTTGTGTATTTGTAAAGATTTGTGGCGTGTGAGCGGAAAGTGAGAGGAATCCACATCTGTTAATAGTCTGGGGAGCGCTTTGAGACATTTTCTGGGAGCTTGTTGTTCTGGAGGCGACAAGTAAACACAAGAATGGTTAAGTTTCTTACATAGGTTTTGGTTTCACAGTGTCCTGACTGTGGCGAGCCCCACGCTACACGGGCCAGGAGACGATGGTTAGGAACAGGAAAGGCCGCCTTTGCCCTTTTGTGGCACCAAATAAGTGACGGTTCCTCTCGGTGTCCCACAGGAACCACATCTAGAGGAGTCCTCCACAAACCTCCACCCTCTGCTTTGCCGGATTAGATCTCCCAACCATCCCACCCAGTGACTGAACACTGAGGCCTGGGGAGCTGGCAGAGGCGAGGCGGTTGTCTGAATGAGACCGCAGGCCGATTTGGCCGACTCCTCCAGCCTCCTTGGTAGACCTTCAGTAAGGCTTCATTACAGACTGTGGAGCCAGGAGCTGGACCACACTGTGCGCATGAGTATGTGTGTTTATGTGTGTGTATGTACATCTGTGGCTATTTTGCGTACATGCAAGTGTTTGTTTATGAGTGTATGTTTACTGGTGTGTCTCTTTGATTTCTCTCTCATGCACGTACATCTGTGCCTTTATATTATGTATTTAATGTGACCATGTGTGTCTGTGAGGATGGCTTATTCACGTTCACCACCCCTAAAGGCAAAAAGAAAAACCAAAGATGGTTTAATGGCCACAACTAAGGGACTTGACCCGTGTTTAGGCTGGCTTGAGGTTTCAAAAATAGCAGAATTATCTTTAAATAACCAGCAGGCGCTCGTCCTGTGTCTTTCATGGAGCATAAAAAGACTCAGCTCTCTGTAGGCTCCAGTGAGTGGCAGTTTTGGGTTATGCTTAAGTTCAAGAAATGTTTATGATGCATAACCCGGCTGCTTCCCTTTTTATAAAAACAAGAACATGTACAGAAGACTTCTGAGCTCAAGCAGCAGACCCCGAGGGCCAAACACTGACTGAGATGACAACAAGCCAAGACCTGATGTTACTGGGAGTCTGAATATAATGTTGCATTATTCACATGTAAAACACATACAAATACATGTACATACATACATGTAGAGTGCATGCAAATAGCTACTTGGCAAGAGTGACCTCCAAATGTGTGTGTATGAGTGTGAGCAGCCTCTAAAGTACCCAGGATGTCACACAGCGCTGTCAGTCAGTGTAAATGAGTTCACTGAGGGGCTCCGATGGGTCAGAGAAGTCACAGAAGCCTGTCCAAGCTTACACTCGCTCTTCCTCTCTCTCTCACACTCTCACACACACACTCCTATTTTGTTCCTTTAAAAATTCAAAACTTCTTGCTACATTCACTAAAGTACAGAACGTAATCTAAATACATTTCTGGGGGTTGTGTACATTTTGTGCACCTATATGCTCTCATCTTTCTCTGTTATATTAGTGTTACTTATTTGGGGCTCTGAGCTTCACTTATTGCAGATGTACAAAGCTTTAATGGTGATGTCCATGGTGATTGAGTTTTTGTTAGTATCAAAAGTAAAAAGGTTTCAAATTTTCAACTGAATTCAGCCGTTAAGAG
The DNA here is from genome assembly GCA_037902135.1 of Cetoscarus ocellatus. Lineage (NCBI taxonomy): Eukaryota > Metazoa > Chordata > Actinopteri > Labriformes > Labridae > Cetoscarus > Cetoscarus ocellatus. Next base: position 429,756 of record JBAMNC010001581.1, read on the forward strand.
AGAATGCATTGTTGAAACTGCATAAATGCAGTGCCTCACTTCAGTTTGAAACAATGTCCAAGTATCTGTGCACTTTAGGCAGTATGAAGGATTTTTCCTGCAGTTTTTATTAATGTTACCTTAAAAACAAAATAACTCTGCACAGGTGTCAATGACTTATATCTAGGAAGCATAGGAATCTCCACAAGTATCAATATTGTCAAATTTACATAATTTTATCTAAAATTCTGGTATTTTGGCAACTGGTGCGGCTCAATTATGGCAAAAATCATATTCACAATTATTCTAATGGATGTCGAGATCACAATTATAAAAAAATAGTGTTTTTACAATATGCGCCACATACAACGCAAGCACTTAAAAGCTTTTTTACTATGGACATCAAACAACAGGCAAAAAATGAAATTATATGTGAGAAGAATACAAATAATGATAGATGGAAAAAAGATGAAGCACATGCAGCATGATGAGTGGCACAGAATCTTTAAATCTCCAGTTATTCAGTTTCATAACTGTGCCAGTTATTGTAATTGCGATTAAAACTGCATTAATTGTCCAGCTCCAGTGGTAACACCAAAATACAATAATAATTCTGAAACACCAGAATCAACCACTAGACCACGAGTGAAAAAACACTTGTCACCTAGAAGAGTGGTTCCTGACCAGTTCTTTCTCAGAGAAATTTAAAGACAACAGCGGGTTTAACAAATCGGACACTGTTGTGAAAATCAGATTTCAAATTCATGTCCTGATGAAGACGTGGATGAGTCAAATCGTGCTGACATGACTTGTCCCTGCTAAAATAAAGAATTTTTAACAACATTTGATTGCCTCAGATCTTTAATGTAAGTCTTACTTTTGTGCCACTGAAGCAGGACAGTCTTCAGCCTGTTTTTTTAACTGTACCCCCATCCTCATTCTTGGAGAGCATCGGACCCTGTATTTTGTCCTTGCACACCATGTTTGTATTAAAATTTGCACTGAGACCTACAGAATAAAAAACAATACACTGAGCTATACAAGTTACACAACATGCATGTTGTGTTTTGTGATGTATTTAGGTCCAGTGAGTAACACTGTGATTTATTTGAGTTGGCTCCTTCAATAAGTATTTGGTTTTTGGCTTGAACCTTTAATAAGTAATAATGGAGGGGGGGTTAAATTACTTTATTTTCTTAGCTATATAAATAATAACATCAGTTACATGATGTGTCTAAGTTAATGGTTTAAATACATCTATTCGACTATTTGCAGAATTAATATTTCTCTCAGTTTGTCAATAATTTTGCTAACTTGCATAAACACAAGCATGAATTCACTAGCAGGAATTGAGCGGCGTCTCGTTTCTCAGAAGTGTGTTTTCACCCCTTCTCCTTGGCCCTCAAAACAGAGGGCTAAGGGGAAGGGGTGAGACGAAGGGGTAAGACGGGGGGGAAGGGCTAAGGGGTACAATTGGGATCCACCCTTACGCTTATTGTCTGTCCCCAAAGTTTGTCTTGAAATGAGTTAGAACATTTCAGATATGCTGGTCCCACAGACTGGAATCTGCTGCGGGAAAAAATGGGAATGAGGGAGCTGGTCTCTTTAAGCCTTTTTCAAAGGTGTTTCAGGGTATAGATGCTTTGACTCCTGACTTTTTGCTCTGTGACTCTAAATTATTGTTTTGTATGTGTTTTTCTGTGTTTGTAATTGTGTTATTTCAGCAGCTTATCTTGGCAAAGGCACTCTTGTGAATGAGATTCTTAATCTTTCCTGGTAAAATAATGTTTAAATTAATTTAATCTACATAGGACTTGGTTTCTTGTCTGTTTCTCTCAACATCTGCCTCCTCTTGTATCCTTTCCCTTCTCTTCTTCTCTACCCGTTTCCCTATGCCTCCTCCTTCACTTTCCTCCGTGCACACCCACCTCTGCGTTGGGCCCTCTCCATCACATCATCCTCAGACCTGAATCACTTTATCTATTACTTCTTTCATCCCTCTGCCTTCCTTCGCTCTGTCTCTTCGTCTCTCTAGGGGGAGTAGTAATAGGATGATGGGTGGGTGGTCAGCCATCAGGAGTTTTGCTGTGCAGCTGAGGCCTGTCTCACCTCCCACCTACTCCTGCAGCTATCCAGCTCCATAAGCACACACTGACTGAGGAGCCACAGCCTGCCTCGGCGTTTTAGAGCGAAATGCACACATTTAAACTGGAGGCAAAACCTGGAGTACACTGCACACACAATCAGAACAAATGAATCCATGATAGTGTGCATGCAGAGAAACACATGAGAAATTGACTGTCTTTTGCTGAGGAGTAAGAAGAATACAAAAAAAACACCATGAGCATCACAACACAAACACATTAAACTTGTATAATCACTGTTATAACACTTGCTTTTCTCCACCCAACCAGATACACTCCTGTACTGGGATCATCTCACTTCTTTTTTTCTGGATGTCACTCTCACTGTCTCCCTCAATCTGTCTCTGCTTAGACAAATCCAGAAGCAATTTGTCCCTGAGAAGCCCATCTAATAACAGCCTGAAATCGATGTCTTAAAGGCAAAGGCCTCTTGCCTCAGAGAGCCTCCAGCGGCCCAGCTCCTCCACAAAGGCTTTAAATCACCAGATTATTGGTTTTATGAGTGTGACCCATGTGGAAATAATTGCTAATGTTCCAAGAGTAACCAGTGGAAAGGTGGGTAATGGGGCAATTTATAAATTCTGATTGTAATACATGGAAAGCATCCAGGCTTTCTCCTCACTGTTATTTTATGGCTGCTCATAAAAGCAGGCCGAGCAGCACAACAGCGGTGACGACCACAGCCATTAAAATCAATACTGCTGTCGCAAACGCTGTTGTTACTGCTCTCATGCTGTTTGTGGAGAGCTGATCCTTTAGGACTCAAAGCAGCAAATCAAAGAGTGACAGGAAAATACCTGTTTGAAAACTCAGAGAACAAAAAGTTTCTTGTAAGTAGATATGCTTAATAACTTCAAAATGTCTCTGAAATGATAAGAGAAAATGAGGTTTTAAAGGAATACCTGTGTCTATAGATCCTCCTTGTGTTTATGAACAGTACAGTGCAGGGCTCAGCTGGAACAAAAGAAGCTAATGCTGACAAGCAAGCTGTTTCTGGCTTGTTCTTGACAATATCTGAAGATAACAAAGGGTTCACTAGATATAAGCAGGCACTTACTCTGTGACCAAAAATGTTACTTGGACAAGAGAAAGTGATCAGTGACAAACAGGAGCAGACTGGCTTAATTTCAGCTTTAAGACAGCTGTATTGCTCCTTTTTTTAGATGATATTTGGGGCTTTTCTGCTTTTATTGGAGAACAAAGTGCAATCATCACAAATGTAGATTATTAAACTTTCTTCTGTAGCATGTCAAAAAGCTAATTTGGTAAATTAAGATTGTAATTGAACTAAATGATTAAGCCAAGGTAAATGTTATCAAATAGTGAAATATTAATGCACATTTTGCCCCAGGAGCAGAAAAGAGACTCAAACCTGGAAAAACACGTGCATGTATCAAGACCTTTTTACTGCCCATTATGCAACACAATGTTGCTGCCATTGTTTATTTTTCCATTGTCTGTCTTAAAATCCAAATATAACCTTGACAAAAACAGTCTTTATCATAGTGCCATCAAGTTTAAGACCTCTTAAAAATAAAAATAAAAATGCAAGACGTCTTTCAAAGGCCTTAAATTAAAAAAAATCATGTTCAAGACTAAAGACTTTTTTTAGGATGGGTAGAAACCCTGCGTTTAGACCTTTATCACACAGATTAACATCCATTTTTAGATCTTAATTGACTGATTTCAAATGTATACATTCAGATTTTACATTATCAATATTTTTCAGGGAAAATTTGTGGCTGATTTACAGCAGTCCAACCTCCACTTGTTGAGTCTCCATGTGCACTATGTGCAGTTAGGAGACAGAAATTTGGGCAAATATGCCACAATAGGAGTTAATAGTGCTCTCTATCAGCTCCTCTCATCATTATGTCACACACTATATATGGTAAATGGTAAATGGTAAATGGCCTTGAGCTTTTCTAGTCTTTGACTACTCAAAGCTGCTTTACACCGCAGGTCGCACTTACCCATTCACACCCATTCGCTCTCACATTCACTCACTGATGGTTCAGAGTTTCTATGTGAGTTATCCATCAGTATCAGCTAACACTTTCACGCCCTTTCATGCCCATTTACACGCCACTGACGCAGCAGTGGGAGCAACTTGGGGTTAAGTGTCTTGCCCAAGGACACATCGCCATGTGTCGCCCGGAGCTGGGCTTGAACCTGCAACCTCCCGATCACTGACCAAGCGCACTATCCAGCTGCGCCACCGACGCCCAACATATATCACAACAGATTAAAACAATTTTACAAATAAATCATGTGGGGTGCTAGCTTGATTAGAAAGACATTATTTGAGAAGGAAACTGATCAGTATTGATGTGTTTTTCAAGACGGAGCTACCTTTAGGAGCTGACTTTTTGATGTGGACAACAGATGGCATCTTCTGACAGAAGGACTTTATCCATTTCATCGTTTTGTGGATGTTTAATGCGTACATTTAAATATATGACATGAACACAGTAAAACTCCTGAGCTGCTGATCACCCAGTGGTGCCTGTTTGCCTTTGAGACAGTTAAAGTCCTCTTGGGCTGTAAATCAGTACACACTTTTATGAGATGATGGTACCAAACTTTTGAATGCAGGTAACGTGGATGCTCTGAGGAGTGGGGTAGACCAAATTCTCTCTGATGAGAGTTCTCCTGCTTTTCAATCAACTTTGAAACTATCATTTTAAGGAGGAAGTTACATATAATTGCTTTAAAGGTTCTACTTTCTCCAAACACTGCCTCTGGGATGCTGATTTATCTCATGGAAATGTATAACAGTGATACCCGGAGAAGACACACTCATGAACAGAACATACAAATCAGGAACCTTCAAATGTGAAACACCTGTGCAAACCCCTGCCACTCACTCCCAAACTGGCTGTGATAAAAGGGAAAACATTCTCAAGTTCCCCAGCAGACCATACAGGAATGACTGTGAATTTAGTTGAACTTTAAATATTTATACATGTATCCAGCAGTATGACCCTAAAACAATATTAAAGAACTTAGCCAGGAGACTTCAGTGCTGCTATTTCAAACTTTAAATCATTAATTTCTCGTCCTTTGGCACAGCCTGACACACCCCAACATTTTTTAAATCCTTTTTGCCACTTCACCTCTGTGGTCTGGTTGAAGAGCAGCTCCTGAGTGTACAGTAACTACCTGCTGTGTGTTTCTACAGCAGCACAGAGACACAGAGCAGAGGGTAAATGGAGGTCTCTGGTCTCTGGACTGGAGCCTAATGACACCCTGCTCTTCTCTCCCTCTTTCAAGCCTCACCACAGCTTTGGTCTGCTCTCCTTTGGTCCAGTCAGCAAGACACCACAAATAGCCCATTCCCTCTCTCCACGGCTCCCATAACCATACAGGCGTGCATGGGAGCACAGTAATTTTCCACTACAGATATTTTGTATGTATGTGTGGGCCATGTGTGTGTGAGTGTGTGTGTGTGTGTGTGTGCAAGCATGCTCAAAAACCAACATTCATACTACTCTGTTTACTTTATTAATTATTCGCCATGTGCTGTACATAATAGCAAATAAAAAGTGTTGAGCATCAGTATTTACAACAGCAGAGCAGATCATAACAAGTGAGCATTTCTGTGTATGTCTGCTTCAATGAACGCCTCAAGAACTGTTGATACTCCCTTTAATAAGAAAATAGATCAACTGGTTTTAAACTATATTCAAGTATGATAAAGAACAAATTAGAAGATGACTTAGCGTTGAGTTTAAGATGATAAACATGAAATCTTATTTAATTTATTTTTATTTTTATTTTTATTTATCTCAAACTTAAAAATAAAAATAATCAAACAATTTAGTCAAGGCAACATAATGCTTATGTACATTGGACTGTACATGCACATAATACAGTCTGAAGCTGACAACTAGCAGTTCAATATCCAAACTCGTATCTCCATCTCCTAGCTTTTAGCCTAGCACTGACACGTGCTCCCCGGTATGGCTTCTTCAGCTCAGCTGGAATTGGAGGTTTAACTCTCTCTGAGTCTTTTGAAGCACAAGGGGAACTCTCTTGTGAACATAATCTTGTCCATTGTTGGCAAATGTACATTTGCTAAGGCAAGTACTATCTTTGGAGAATTGACCCTGAACATTTCAGAAGTCTACTGTAGCAGAGCACAGCCTTGACCCTGAACGTTTTTGTCATTGAGACACATCGTAGCAGAAGTTTACATCCAACTATGGATAGAAAACAACCAGTTATGAGGCGAAACTACAACCGCACCCATAACATGGATGGACCAAACTACACGGCTCACGGTACCAACAGCAAGAGCCGCCAGTTTGACAGTCCTCAGGATGCACCCCATCAGCAGAACAAAACCCCCTTCAAGAAAAACAGAATCCAGGACCTGGGGGACATGCTGAACAGTGGACTGAAAAGTGAGGAGGTGGTCGAACAGCTGAAAGATCTCCTTGGTAGGCATATTAAAGAGCTGACCTGCAGGGACACTGCACTCTCCTGGACTGAGATGATGGCAGATGAGGACCTGCAGGCAGCTTTGGATGCAAGCAAACAAGAGCCCTTTCTTGTTGATGACCTCGAAGACAAGCTAAAGGAGGAAGCACAGAACTTGAAGAATATGTTGAAGGAGGAGCAGGAGAAGAGACAGAAGTGTGAGGAGGAGGTTGAACAGTTGAAAGAGGAGCTCAAACTCCAGAGCACAGCCTCAAGTGACCCAACAATTGAGGAAACCCTGAGAGCTCAAAACAGAGCCCTGGAGGAGAAAATAAAGGCCCTGCAGAGCGGTGAGCTGACACCAACTGTGCAGAAACCACCTGCTAAGAAGAAGAAGAGCAGCCGGGAGCTGTTCTACAAGATGGAGGCTCTGGACCAAGAAATTGAGGCTCTGAATCTGAAGCTGGAGGAGATGGATAAGGAAAGGGACCATCAGACGTCCAGGGCTGATGACCTCCAGAAACTGCTGGAGGAGATGGAGAAGGAAAGGGACCATCAGACATCCAGGGTCTCTGAAGAGGAGTCCTCCAGCAGTGCCCTGCAGATGGACAGTTTGAGGAAAGAGCTTGATGCAGCCAAACAGAGCAACCTGGATATGGCCTCCAAACTCAAAACTGCAGAGGAGGCCAATCTGGCACTCGTGAAGGCTCTGGATGACTCCAGAAAAGAACATGATGAGCTGGTTTTGAAGGTCAACAGCCTTGAGGAGGAGATAACAGACAAAATCCGCCTGGGTCTGACGCTGACCGATGAGTTCACAGCAGAAAACAGCACCCTGCTTCTGGAGGTGGAGGCCCTCAAGGATGAGGCCTCCAACAGAGAGGATCTCCTCGGTAGGCAGATTAACAAGATGACCTTCAGGAATGGTGCGCTTTCCTCTAAGCTTAGGGCTGTTAAGAAGGCACATCGGGACCTGCTGACAGCTTTGGATGCCACCAAACGAGCTAAGAATCTCCTGCTGTGGAAGCTTGATGACCTCAAGAACAAACTGATGGAGAAAGCTGGGATGAAAACAGAGCTTATCCAGCAGCTGAAGAAATCCAACGCGATAGAAAATATCCAGAGAGAGCAGCTGAACACCCTTAAAGGATAAGTTCGGTATTTTGACACCTGGACCTTATTTTTAGGATTAAATACGCTCGTAGACTCACCCAGACAATTTTGGCGGAGCTCGGAGCCGTTGTCGAGCAATTTAGATCCATCTGACGGCATTTTTCCTCATGCCATAGTAGCAGACGGGGCCAGAAAACGAAGCCCCTAAATTAGACATTATCTGCTGCGAAACTCGCTCATTTCAGCTACATTTTATAAATGAATGGCCTTGATATCACCATGTCAGCTCAACTTTGTTGTTATGGTCATCCGGGGCTTTACAAGGATGGGTAACTTTTGGTGACATCATAGACAAGAACATGAGTAGAGCCGCTGTTGTTGCTAGGCTACACGGCTACACGACTATTTTTGTGCAACATGGCGGTATATTTATCCGATGTAGAAGTGTCTGACGACGACTTTGAGTATAATGGATGCCCGTATTGTTTTGAGCCAGAATATACCGACGAGGAGCTATTTGAAAGGAGGATGCAGAGGGAAAGAGCCGAACAGCTGGCCAGAGAACAAGCAACCACTGCACGTCCACGAATGGGGGCTAACTGGTGGTGATGTTGTGGACATTGCACGGCAAACACAACAGAGGAGGAGTGCCTTTGCTGCTCATAGTGGGACTTGAGACCAGAGGAAACACGTATTGATGCCCCCCAAAATACGATTTCTGGCCCCATCTGCTACTACGGCATGAGAGAAAAACGCCGTTGGATAGATCTAAATTGCTCGAAAATGGCTCCGAGCTCCGCCAAAATTGTCTGGGTGAGTCTACAAGCGTATTTAATCCTAAAAATAAGGTCCAGGTGTCAAAAAAACAAACTTATCCTTTAAGGAGGAGCTGGAGGCCCAGAAAGACAGCATCCTTCTCCTCATGTCCAAACTAACTGTCCAGGAGGCGATCTGCAAGGCTGTGCAGGACACTGCGAATGAGGAGATAGACCATCAAACATCGAGGGCTGACGACTTCCAGAAAAAACATGAGGGAGTCAAACAACTGTTCCACCAGAGTGAGGAGGTCACTGTGTGGAGGAATACCAAAAAACTTGAGAGCCATAGACCCTGCATAGAGCATAGATGCGCTTTTCTACCATCATCACATATGCATTAACACTTTGGTAATAACCAGCTGTGTAAATGCAGAACAATCTCCATGTAGCAATACTGTATGTGTCACACAGCTCCATCCTAAACAACCTTGAATTTGAACATCATCTCTTGCACACCTCCTCAAACTCACAATTTCTGAAATTAAAAGCACACAATGTGTTCCTCAGCATTCCTTTTAAAGAGCATTTTTAAAAAAAGAAATGAAAGCTCTAGCACACAACTTCCTCAGTATGGGAAACACACGCTTGATAGAGTCGAAAGCAGAAGTCAAAACAGGCCACAGATGCATTTGGTTGGAGTGTGGTTAATAAAAGCTCTGGGGGGACGGTTTGAGGCAACATCTAATTCAGTCCACATTCAGTTAGAGGGAAGCCACAAAGCTTGTGGGTGGTCCAGGGCCTGTCAGCACAGCCATTTTGTCTTCTGATGTCACATGTTTAGATTTAAGGCCCAATTTGCTCTCGTTTCTCCATGCTGCTGCAACTAAAGAAGGATAAGTGAAAGGAATATGCATGCAGAGAGGGGAAGTCCAAACGTAAGGATGGTTTTTCAAGAATACAAAACAGATGAGATGACTAAGTACAGATAAAAATGTTGCCCAGAAGCAGTGAGAATGCCTTTCTGCTTTTACAAGACAAATAACACAAACAGAGAAATGAGAAAGTAGGAGCCCACAGCTCTTTCAGTGCATCGACAAAAAAAGTAATTTGATTCACCCCTGAAAAATTCAATAAGGCACGGAAAGCTCAATCTAAAATCTCTCAGCCTCTCTATTCCATCAAAGCAGTGACGTGATTTCATATCTGCAGACCTAAACCTCTGTGAGCTCCTGATGAAGAGTAATCCATCTTGATCACAAAACAATATGATGAACAATCCCTCTAATGCATTGATGTTGACAACTTAGCCAGTCAGATTGTCATTGCGGGTTTGTGGGAGAGCTGCACAGACAAAAACAGGCAGCCATCAATGCTTTCTACGAGGCTCTGCATGCACAAAGACGGAAACCAATATGTCTAAATGTTGCAGGTGTGTTACTTTGCAGCACTTGTTCACACACACCTCCACTGCTCTATTTTACACGTCTGAGATATAGTGTGTCATCTCGCACATCGATGCCTTTTACACACCCACAAAACTGTGTGAATGTGTGCACGCTAAACAGTTTCCATTCCACCTTTGTTCTCTCTCTTGGTTGTGGTGCATTATAGGACGCAGTTATGCAATTGTGTAGGGGTAGCCTATTTTCTCCACACCTCTCTCTCACTTTCTTACTTCCTCTTTGGTGTCATCTTTTTCATTTCCTGAAAATGTTTGAATTTTTTTTTAAAAGAGATCAGAATCGAGGCAGATGAGAAACTTTGAGTCACTTGAGAGGAAATACAGTCATTGGGCACTTTATTAGGAACATCCACTCAATTGCTCATGAACAGGCAGAGCTGATCAGTCAATGACAGCAACAAGTCAATATATCTGACATGCAGACATGGTCAAGACAACTGGCTGAAGTTCAAACGGAGAATCAGAAGAAAGAAGAAAGAAGAAAGCTGATTTAAGTGACTCTGAACATGACATGGATATCTTAATAATTCAGAAACTGCTGATCTACTAGGATTTTCAAGGGTTTACAGAGAATGGTCTGAAAAAGAGAATATATCCAGTGGACAGCGCTTCTCTTGGGGGAAATTGCCCTGTTGATTCCAGAGGTCAGAGGAGAATGGCCAGAGTGATTAGAGATGATAGAAATAAGTACTTGTTAAAGCTGTGCATGAGACAATTTCTGAGCACAAAACATACCAAATCTTGAAGAAGATGGGTTACAACAGAAGAAGACCACACCAAGTGCCACTCCTGTCAGCTAAGAACAGGAAACTTTGGCCACAATTCAAACAGGCTCACTGAAATGGACAGGGTCAACCTGCTAAAATACAGGTAACTTTTTTTCTGTCTGTAATCATTCTGATCTAGAATTACTGGTGCTTCTGCTTGTCTTCCTCCTCTGCTATAATGACACCCAAAATAAACATTTTCAGCATATTTTCTTTTGAGCTTTTAGCGCTGTCCATACACTGCAGCATATGATGAAGTTTTTTGGTGAAGTTTACAGCCACAGAAATCATTGAAGTTTAGGTTCTGGTCAGTGTTATGCACCCATCACCTCATACCGGCAAAAAAGGACATGTTGAGACGAAACAGAAAGGAGGCCAAAGCAGATACAAAGGACACATCACCGCTTTATGAGTTATTAGTAAATGAAAGTTCACTAAAAACTTGGGTAAAATATGCATTTAGAAGCGTAATAGTCTCCCTGTTAGGGCAGTTGATCTGCCCACTTAGTTTATGAGAGAAAGGCCTTGTTAAAACCCATGACAGAGTGCGGTACAACTATAAAATAGTTGTATGAAGTATGGGTACAAAATCTATGCAAGATAAAATTCTACAGGACAGTGCAATAGAAAAACTCTATATACAAATATAGGATAGAGAGGAAACATACATTATATTGCCAAAAGTATTCGCTCACCCATCCAAATAATCAGAATCAGGTGTTCCAATCACTTCCATGGCCACAGGTGTATAAAATCAAGCATCTCGGCATGCAAACTGCTTTTACAAACATTTGTGAAAGAATGGGTCGCTCTCAGGAGCTCAATGAATTCCAGCGTGGAACTGTGATAGGATGCCACCTGTGCAACAAATCCAGTCGTGAAATTTCCTCGCTCCTAAATATTCTACAGTCAACTGTCAGCTGTATTATAGGAACGTGGAAGTGTTTCGCCAACTTTCTGCAGAGTCAATCGCTACAGACCTCCAAACTTCTGAATGAGTTTCCATGGCCGAGCAGCTGCATCCAAGCCATACATCACCAAGTGCAATGCAAAGCGTTGGATGCAGTGGTAAAGCACTCCACCCACTGGACTATAAAGCAGTGGCGACGCTGTTCTCTGGAGTGATGAATCAAGCATTTCCCATCTGGCAATCTGAATGGACGCGTCTGGGTTTGGAGGTTGCCAAGAGAACGGTACATTTCAGACTGCATTGTGCCAAGTGTAAAGTTTGGTGGAGGGGCATTATGGTGTGGGGTTGTTTTCAGGAGCTTGGCTTGGCCCCTTAGTTCCAGTGAAAGGAAACTTCTGAATGCTTCAGGATACCAATACCAAACTTTGACAATTCCATGCTCCCAACTTTGTGGGAACAGTTTGGAGCTGGCCCCTTCCTCTTCCAAATGACTGTGCACCAGTGCACAAAACAAGGTCATAAAGGACATGGATGACAGAGTCTGGTGTGGCTTGACGTTGACTGGCCTGCACCAGAGTCCTGACCTGAACCTGATAGAACACCTTTGGGATGAATAGAGCGGAGACTGACACCAGGGCCTTCTCCACCAACATTAAAGTGTACCTCAAAAAGTGCTTCTGGAAGAATGGTCAAAAATATCCCATAAACACACTCCTAAACCTTGTGGACAGCCTTCCCAGAAGAGTTAAAGCTGTTATAGCTGCAAAGGGCGTCAAATTGAACCCCATGGATTAGGAATGGGATGTCACTTAAGTTCATATGCGAGTCAAGGCAGGTAAGCGAATACTTTTGGCAATATAGTGTATCAGGAATAAAAAGAAATATTTCTATGTATATATAGAAATGTATTGCGCAGAATAGCTGAATATTTACTGAAATATCAACTGTGGTACATGCAATATGAAACCTTGATAACAATGATTATTGAGATGAATGATTCTTGAAAAAAATAAACACCATGTCACAAGATAACAATCTAAAATTTTCATTATGCTCTTTCGAGACAGCGTTTTAACTGGCCTGAGGGGGCTAGTGGAAGGAGCAGTCGGCTGGCCCCAAGCCTGTCAATCATGTGTCTGAGCCAGTGGCCAGTTATGATGTAGAGACCTGTTATTGTTTACTGTAGCTACACGGACACGTCTTGATAAATTCCTTCCATGAAAACCAACCAGTGTCAAAGGGGGAATAAAACAGTGTCAGGCATTAAGTGAGCTGGTGGGCTGAACAAATATCTTATTTTTTATATATCTCTTGTATACGGGAGGTGGCATATTCCCCAAACGACGTCATTAGGGAACAGTTTTCAAATCGACTGTTGGAACTCACATTTTCTGAAAAGTAGTTCAAACAACAGAAGAAGAGGAGAGATTTTTCTCACGGTGGTTTTTTTAGGCAGCTTTGGGCACAAATATTTCAATGAAAAAAATAAAAAGTGAATTTTGTATAATATGGGACCTTTAAAGCATCCCTGAGACATCAAATTTACAGGACTGACTGAGACAGAAAGAGGTGTGGACTGAAGTATGTATGTAAAGACAAACAAATGACCAACCAAAGACATAATGCTTTCAACCTTACTTTTCTCAGCTGGAAGGCGTAAATTAGTTGAGAGAGTTTGCTGCCCATTGAAACAGGGGAAAATGTAATGAAGGCAAAAGTGGGGAAAACCAACCACTCCAAGCATAAAGAGAGTTACAATCTGGAACAAAATACTCAGAAGGCCTTTATTTTGAAGAGCAGACAGTAATTGTTTTAAATGTTAGGTTAATTTGATTTAGCTATTATAATTAAGGTGTTTTAAGTATTTTATTCATTATTGCACTCTAAAATCTAACAAGTTAGCATTACTTAAAAAAAATTTGGTAACCGATTGCCTTTAAAAAGGTATGTAAATATGATTAATAGTCTTAGATTAAATTTACTTTATATGTACTTGTTTTGTGTACTCGGAACCCTGTTGTCTTTACTTAATTTTATTGAGTTATTTTAACTTGGATTAAGAAAGTTATGTCAACTTCCTATGTTAGTCATCCACCAGTATCAACTCACACATTCACACTCTTTTATGACCAATTACACACCAAAAATTTGAGGTTAAGTGTCTTGCCCAAGAACTTATCACCATCTGTTGCCCAGAGATGGATTCGAACATGCAACCTCTTGATTACCAACTAAGCACACCATCCAACTGAGCCACCAACATCTCACATTCAAGCAGGAACAACAAAAGATGTTTAGTAGTTAAAAAAAATTGGCGTTTCACTTCTGTGTTGCGGCTTAATGCAGATGAGTTAAATAACTCACCTTGAGACTAAGAGAAATTCTGCGTCCATCAACATCGAAATCAATCTGCAGAGTAGTCTCCCGCCTGTCTTTACTGCACATGTGCAATCCTGAACTCAGTGTTCAATCACCATGATAAAAAGTTTCGAGCCCAGCTTACACACAGGAATTAAGTTGTTTAATTTTCTCAAGCTAAATGGTTTCCTTACTCATATTGTTTGAGTTCAATCAACAGGTTATTAAGATTTAAGTAAAGTGCACAAATGTAATTTAAGTAAGAATAACTATTACATTTTAGAGTGTGTCACACTTTTTGTGCCTGTTTCCCACCCCCTATTTGTGTGTTTGCCTTACAGAGCTGTGTCTTTGTTAAATTGCGGTTAAAGCATAATTACTGATTTATATAACTCTTCATTTGCTTGGCTTTCATTTACAGCTCTGCCGTGTGGTCTCCAGCAGCTTCCAACCACGTCAGCCAGACAAGAAGAGCACGTCGGCTGTCTGCACACATCAGTGACCACATGCAGACAGGCCTCAAGTCACACACTCAAACACATCTGAAAACAAAGATATAAAAGATGTAAGTAGCGTGTGAACCACCTCTGAACATGTGTGTATGTGTGAGAGCATTCCGATACCTAACACACTGATAAGTTGCAGCTTTTAGCAGTGTGAAGAGGAGACTAACCTCATCTGATTTATCAGCTTCATTACCTGTGACAATCTGACAGTGGTGCACTTTCACAAAGTACAGATCGAATCTGTTTGGGTCAAATAAGGGCAAAAACAAAGGCTGTAAATATTTGAGGTACATGTGTTCATTTAAAGAAGGTAAATCATGCAGACAAGAATACATGAGAAGAAATGAGCTGCTCTCCCCTCCTGCTCTTGTTTGTGATCATTATTGTTGGTTTCCTGTGAGCTAAAGAATGAAAGAATGTTCTGGAAAATGAAATATTCATGAGCCAAAGATATATGAGAATAAAATGGAAATGAATGTTTAGAAAATCCAGCCGACGATAATGTGGTTGCACAATTAACAGAGACCAAAAGTGTTTCGGTGCAGGTTTTCCTCATTGTGTTTGTGTGGGAGACGACTGGAAGCAAACATTTTTTTTCTGCCCATCTGCAACTAGTTCCAGATATGTTTCTTGATTCAGTTTGGCTGGTAGGGGAAGTCAATTTGCATCCTGTTTCTTTCTTTATTGAGAAGAAAGAGAAAAAAAATCATAGTGAACAACGTCTCGCCTGTTGCCATGACAACCCTCCATACCCAATAACCCGTGGAAATAAATAAAAAAAAGTGTGTGTGTAGCCGTCACACTCACAAACAGGGGCGCTCTGTCGGCCATGGTTTGAGGGCAGAACCAAATCTTGTTTACAGCACAGAGAAACTCTCATACACACACACACACAAAGAAAGTGCACGGAAACAATCTATCCACTTCACTACAAAAAAACCCTTCAAGCAGCTCTGTCGGCACATCCTGTGTAGATGGGAGCCACCAGTGAATACAGTAACCCACAACTGCATGTGGTGTTACAGTTCCTACGTCAGACATCCGGATCGAAACGTGCTCTTAAAAACGATTAAACTTTTGGAACAATAAAGAAAAGACTTAAACATTAACAAAACAAAAGTATTGATGCGTTGAGAAAAGCACACACTTCTTCTGGTAGTTTTGTGAGTTTAAAGCAAAAATGGGTTGAGTGCAGCAGGAGGCAGAGAGCTGGAGGTTTAGAGAGGCTGCTACTTGTGGTTTTTGGGTTTGTGGGCTTTTGTGTAAGATATAACGGTTCAGTTTCCCTGTCAGCAGATTTAGGGCATGTAAGCCACTGCTGGGGTGGTAACACGACATACCAAGAACAATAAAACATACACTTTTATGAATAGAATATGACTTTGGTCGTAGATTTTAACAAACAGCAGGCACAAAGTATGAATCCAAAGAAATTTAAGGCAAAATCTCATTAAAGGACATCAATGACGTTTATGTAGAGCAGAAAGAAAATAAAAATAACTAAAGCAAGGATGGCAAACTGTTAAATACTGACACTTATTTTCCATGCAATATTTTTAAATTATTCAGTCTCAATGATGATGAGTCAATAACTGAGTACACCAGTGGGACAGTTCAATATATCTCACTAGTCCATCTGGTAAAGAGCCCATAGAAAGTGTTAAGGGAGGGGAGAACCTTTCAGAAGCATATCTGGCAGGTAATTGGACAATCGTTCCATCAGTTAACATTTATTACGGGCCAGTCAGATTAGTCATCGGCAGCAGCTACTGCACAACAGAACGTGAGCCACTTCATAAAACAAACTCTTGTCAAAACATGTCAGAGGTGAAGCAAAAATATACTTACTATGGAGAAGTTTGTAGTGTTTGCATTTGTTTTCATTTAGTAAATAAATGCAGTCATGTTCTGATAAAACTGCTACCGAAGCTGTTAGCATCTACAGGTGTGAAGTCACGTCCTGCTGTCATCTCGCTCATAGCTTCTTCCTCTTCCTGTTTTAAAGGATGCTGATAGGACCATCCTGCTTTGTGCTGCTCACACGTTGCAGGTTGGAGCTTGGCAAGATGGACCTTCCTGATTACAGACATTGAATCAGGCCGGTACACCTGCTGTGATAAGTTAATGAGTCACATAAGCTTCAGAAGACCTTAGCCCTGCTGTGCAGCTGGATTTGCCAGATTCAATGTCTATATTCAGGCAGATCCATCTTGCAGAGCTGTAAGCTGGAGCAATTTGTTTCTTTAAGGAGAAAGATGCGGGAGAAACAATCGTGATGACAGTGAGAGGCAGCTGCAAGCCTGTAAAACAAGTGGTGTCTCGTACAAAGATTAGCTTGAATGCTACATGTTTTAGTGTCAGTTTTATCAGAACTTGACAACATTTCTTCATTAAATGAAGATCTCAAAAGAAAGATATTTTGCTCCTCTCCCTTTGGCAACAGTTTGATCAGCAAACTGGCTCTCCTTATGAATTATTCCTCATTAGCAGCGCCTGTCCACTACATCATCTGATTTCCCTCCCAAACACTTTCTATTATCTGTTGCCCAGATGGACTAGTGAAATATATCTTATATATTAAACTGTCTATCTGTGTGTCAGGTTAAAAAGATCTAGGACTTTTGTCCAATTTAAAATCGAGAGCTGCTTCAAACATTAGAGCAGGCAGTAGCTGTTCAGAAGAGATTCATAGGTTGACAAATGTTCAAGTCCTTTAAGTTTGTTTATTAAAGAGATTATATTTCAAGGGAATCAAAATCTTTAATCTAAATTAATCCTTAGCTTTTGATAGTTTACTCAAAATCAATTGCATCTTCTCACATTTAGAATACTTGTACTTTGATTTTTATGTTTTGTTTTATGGTTGATTGCATGTAAGTAGAGTACAGCAATTCTTACCAGTTTATTAATACATAAATAAGGTGAATGCAAATAACTATATAGATATTCTATGTTGTTTCTTTTGTATTTTAGATCTATTTTCATTTAAATTTATGCTCCAATGCAACATAAATGTGATCTACAACACTGACTTAGAGGTAAAAGGCAGCTTCAGAGTTCTTATTATGTCAAATTAATTACTTCATTCATTTCAAAGTGTGCAAATGGCCCTGTATAAACTAACTATGATGTCCAAAGATCCTCTGTTGGTGTAACCAAATTAACACTTAAGTTGATTTCTCTGTGTAAGTAATCCAGTAAATGTTTCCTATTAAGACGTAAGATTTTATTAAGAAATGTGTCTTTGTTGTGATTATATTCTGTCATTTGGACTGGCTTTAAGCAAAAGTACCTTTACTTTCTGTTGAAATTACCTTGCTTTTGTTTTGAAGGGGAAAATAAGGAAGTTCTGTCTTAGCGACGTTGGTGACTTTAGCGACATTAGCTCAAGCGTGGAGCAAAAACGGGTAGAACAGTGGGTTACAACAGTAAACAAAATCAGAAAAGGATGAAATGATTAATTTAACAGGAAGCAGACTACCTTTGACGTGTCCCTTTAACTTTCTGTGACTTTTTTATCCTATGAAGGAGTAAAGATGTCCTCTCTCTGGGTTAGTACTCTCCGCCCCATCTTGTAAACAAATCCTTCTCGAGGTGAGAGGGGAGAGGGGCTTGTCAGTCTGTAGTATGAATGCCTCCACAAACCCCACAAACATATAACTATGAGTACAAACATCCTTTATTCACATCAGTGTAGGAGCAACAGGTGTTTAAAGATGCTGCTTTATGTGAATGGATCCTCATCTGGCTGAGAGGAAAGGGGCTGTTTCGGCTAGTTCAAGTATCGGCATGAAACGCTCCACAAAGCCTTAGAGGTTTTTGTTGCCCCTTGGTGTGTTTTAAATGTCTCCTCGTCTTGATAGAGTACTTCTATGCACAAGACAATGTGCATGAGAATGAACATACTCAGGCAGTCATCAAAACTGAATATATGAACCTAAGTAAAGGCAAAATATGGTGTCTTTAAGCTTTAAGAGAACAAATTTTCATCAGACAACTCACGCTTTGGTTAGTCTGAAACATTTATTGGCTTGACTAAACATAATTTGCATTAAATAACATTGCAATTAGCCTCCTATGGACATTTCTGTAAAAAGCCAGACAAAATAATAATCAAGTTATGCAAAACAATTATTGTAAAGCAGTCAAAACTACCCTTTAACACATGCGTGGCACACAAAATAACCACATTACATCAACACAATGCAGCAACTTTAAAAAGTAAAGTTGTGTTGGACTGTATTTCCAGCAGTAATTTTTACTACTTTGAGATTTTTATTGGAAAATCTGTACTAAAACTCTGAAAACTACTTTTATAAGCACACAGCCTAGAGCCATCACAAACAGAAAAGTTGTTAAAAGTTGTACAGTGTAACAGAAGTTTAGTATTTTTAACAGATTTCTCACAGAGTTTAGACCAGTTTAAAGAAGGAGACAAAATGTACAGTGTCCAATTGTACATTCATGTTTCCTGAGCCTTGTGATCCCTGTATGTTATATAGAAGTTTTCAGTGTTTTTCACACTTGGGGGCAATTTTAATCTCCAAATATTAATTGAATGTTCCACTTTTCTAACATGCCTAAAAAACACATCACATGAGCAGCTTACATACACTGAGCATGATTATGTTGATGTCTACTGAAGGCATGTCGACTATGAAAGCACTTTAATGCCCTTTAATTCATTATCCATGTTGTATTAGCTGCTGCTAATCAAGGGTCACATTATAGGAGTGTGAAAAATCAGCATAGAACATGTTACGTCTGATAAGACACAACTAGGAAGCAGATGTGGGAAATAGTGTTAAAGGTCTGACTTTTAACAGTTTCAGAGAAGATCAGCGGTTCTTGCGTCTCTGCACAGTTTCAACTTATCCTTTAAACTCTCGTCCATAACAATTGGACTCTAAAAAAAAGAGGGTTTGCTGTGAGGATCTTGCCATAGTTTGATCCAAATTTAGCTCCACAAAGTGTTATGTCGAGATATACACCTAGCCACTATATAAAGCACAACTGTCCAACTGCTCTTTCATGAAAATAGCTCATCAGCCAATCACATGGCTGCAACTCAATGCATTTAAGCAAATAAACATGGTCAAGATCAGCTGCTAAAGTTCAAAAAGAGCATCAAAGAAGGGAGGAAAGGTGATTTAAGAGAACTTGAATGTAGCATGGTTGTTGGTGCTGGAAGGGTTGGTCTGAGTATTTTTAGAAACTGCTACCAGAATTTTCATCAGTCACATGGCACATAATCACATGGTAGCAACGTGGAATGTGAGTCATGTTACCTAAACCACATCATACAGCGACCTCTATTTTGGTACTTAGGGACCTAAATCATTTTTTTTCCTCATTCCCCCCGCCAAGGAGGTTATGTTTTCACCAGGGTCTGTCTGTTTGTTTGTCTATTAGCAAGATTACGCAAAAACTACTGGATGGATTTACATGAAAATTTTACCAGAGGTGTGGTTGAGGAAGAAGCCATTACATTTTGGTGCTGATCTGATCTAGATTGAAGTCACAAAAAAAACATTGAAGTTTATAATCCATGAATGGGCAAATCCCATTTATTTATGTCAATATTTTTATGGGAATTGTAGTTTGTTTGCAAACTGACATCAACATATTTCAAGCCTATGTCACTAAATTTCCCAGGTTCCTGTGCAATCCCAGCAGAGGAGTTCTGCTAACACAACAGCTAACAATAGCCTGGTAGACTGGCACATTTTTTAACTCAGAGATCGCATCATTCACACTCCCCTCTTCCCAGTTCCGATGTAAATGAACCACAGCATTCTCCACATGGACAGACGTGAGCAGAGACTCAGCTGCCCAATCGGAGCGGAGAAGCCACTGTCCTAACTGGGCTGCTTGGCGGAGGTCTGCGCTCTCGGAGTACTTTTCTAGTTGACTTAATCAACAGTTACATTTGAGAAACTCAGTAACAAGCAAAAAGATTATTGGTAAAGATTAACTCTTAAAGACATGTCTCCTCCTATCCGAAGATCAAATAATCTCAAACTGGACTCTTGAACATCACAGTGAGTTCACAGTACTATGGCCTCCACAGTCACCAGATCTCAATCCAATAGAATATTTTTCGGAGACAGTAGACCAGAAGATTTGCATTATGGATGTGCAGATGGCAAATCTGCATCAACTGCATGATGCTGTCATGCCAATATGGACCAAGATATCAGAGGAATGTTTCCGGCACCTTGGTTAACATATGCCAAAGAACTAGGGCAGCTCTGAAGGTAAGTCCAAGCTGGTGCTAGCAAGGTGTACCTAATGAAGTGACAAACTATTTGATGTTCATGTGCTTTAAGAGAAATGAAGAACTTCAACCACAGTTGTAATCATATCTATATATTCTTGGCAAACCCATGCACATTTTTACAGATGATAATGGCATGATATCTACTGATCTGTTTCAGTCCATCCCCACTGTTTCTCTTTTTGTTTGTTTTCACTTGCAGACATCGGTCCAGCTGGTGTTTTACTGTGCTCCGGTTTCTGTTGATCACTGTTACTTTGTTAAAGTTGCTGTGTTCATGGTGGATTGTTGCTTGGTCTTTGTAAATCATCTGAAAAAGTATATGGTCTTGAGCTGCTGCGTTTTGAGATAGAACTTATCATGGATTGGTGCCATACATAAAAAAGATGGACAGATTGTTAATTTTACATCAACCATTGAGTTCAGCAATGAGGAAAACCCCTTAAATCAACTACAACTTGCTTACATCATCATCCTTTGAACAATAATAAGATTTTGTTCCAGGAAATGACACCCACAGCAGGTGAACTTCAGTGGAAACAAAGGCAGTACCTGTGACTGTATTTGCTTTTATTCCAACAGTGGAACTGGGCAATCACAGTCATAATTCATTAAAGTTGTACTAAGTCATTATAAGACATAATCAAGAATAAAAACTTGTAATACATTTTTTTATTGAATGATGTAAAAGTATGCAGACAGTACAGAAACACTGTGTTTGCACAATGCTCAACTTGTGGTTTCACATGAACTTAATTGCTGACCCTCTCCGGGGAACAAAACTGTCAGTCATTAGTTCTGCTCGGTTCAGCCCTGCTCTTGTGACTGACATACCACATATCTTCAACAATGCAACGCTTTCACACTCAACCCACTCCAAATTGGCCAACTGAGAAAATTACCCTTCAGAACACAGCACAAGACACACACACACACACTTCTGAACAGCACATATGACATCTCACTCTGCAGATGAAAACAGCCCTTCACAGCTTTCTGTTTCTTTCAAAGAAACATTCTCCCCAGCGGGTGGACATTAAGAAGAAATGATTCACATTAGGGTTTCATGGTTTGGGTCAGGGCTAAATAAAAATACTTGTTGTCCTTGAGTGGAGACATCACATTACTACATGTTATATGAGAATAGAAATGAATGAGTGCCAACATAAAATCTGTGTCTCATGATTCTTTTCGTATATAGTATCTTATGGCTGGGAAATGTGGACCAAAAATCCTCCATCCATTCATCCAATGCATATACCACATATCCTTTTCGGGGATGGGAGGGCTGGAGTTGATCCCAGCTGTCATTGGGGTACACCCTGGACTAGTCAACCACAAGTCTAACATATATAGACAAACAAATAGTCATTCTCACATTTTCACCAAATAAGCTGTTTTTAGACTGCAAGAGAAGGATACCCAAGCAAAACTGATATATGAACAAGGAGACCATGCAAACTCCACACAGAAAGGTCCCTCAAGTTAAAAGTGCAAACCTCTACAATGCAGTGCCACCCCCCAAAACACATGTCACAGTATTTTCTTTTTTTATATTAATCTATTTGTTTGGTGGTTTGAGTTATTTTGGGGCCTGTTTGCGTTTATTAAAAAATGACAGGACAGGACAGAACAGGACATCGGATAGATTTGAAAAAATTGATAGGGAGTGAGGAATGACATGCAGGAAAGAGGCTGCATGTCAGATTACAACATAGCATACCTGCAAAGACAACTGCTAGGTCATCAATGGCCTTATATCTCTACATCTTTTTTTTGCTGAATGCTATTAAACTGTTTATCTGCAAAAAATGGTTGTCAAAATACTAGACATACAAACTTAAAGATAAGTGTGGCAAAAATCTGAAAAAACCTGTGTGACATCATTGCTACAAGATCCTAAACCCTTTATTGGGATAATTTTGTAATTTCTTGATTTGAAAAATTGAAGACTAACCCCTACAAATTGTCAGTATTTTATAAAAACAATGGATAACGATTAAATTCTTTAATCCGATGTGTTTTATAAATGCTATAATCTTCAAATACAAAGGCTCATTATTTTAATTTAAAAGAAGAGACACTGTCTTGACTGTACAAAAACATTTGCAACATGCCTGTATATTAAAGTTATAATATTTTCTACACTCTGAAATACCACACATTTCAAATTCATAAAATGTCCTTAATTTCAAACTTTGGTGGGATCAAAAGTTTGGAAACTTAATGATCTTCAATCATATTTTTATCACCACTTGGAGATCAACAACTCAGAAACTAGAACAGATAATTTTTTTTTTTTTTAATTAAAATTGGCTACTCAGAAACATAAGCAATTCACAAGTTTAATAAGAAAGCATAGCACCCCTTTTTCAAGGCCCTCGGTTCAGAAACCCTTAGGACTGTCCATCTAAAATGTTGCACGTACATGCAGACGCACCAACACAATTTTATTAAGCCAAGTCTGAGCCTGTGACCATGGGCGATGTCTGGACTTGGTTGAGTTCATATGGAATGATCCCAACAGATTCATGCAACCTGACAATGTGCTGTAGTTTGCCTGTTTTGTTGTTACGAAAACAATTTATTTTCCGAAATTTGATAAAATATGTAAAATGATAATTTCTCACTTAGACCAAACATATGAAATAGATTATCAAGTAGTTAATAAGAACACTGATGTTAGTGGTTCTTACTTTTAACATCTGCCAGAGCATTAGGCCTGGTAGATATTTATCTCTCAATGAACATGAATAAAAAATATAAATAATAATAATAATAATAATGACAATAATAATAAATAACAATAATAAAGTTCTATCTTATCTAATCTAATCTAATACACTGAATCAATACAAACAATACTTATTTGGTTGGAAATATGACAATTAATGTCTTAAATCTTTAATATATATTTCCTTGGCATGCGCAATTTTGTATTTTTGCTGATATCCAATGTATAAATTATTCCATAGGCAATTTTGCAGGTATCGATACAAACACCAATATTTTTTGGTCAAGAATTTGCAGTCTCTACTTCAATAAAATTGACCTGTTCCTTTAACTTGTGTTAGAAACAGACAGAAAAACAAGAAAAACAATGTTTCATTCTCTAATTAATGGCAGTGTTGACGTCTTCTTATCCGTCAAGACTAATAATCACTTTTATTAGCTATTCTTTGCAGATACTGATATCCTGCCAGTAATAACATACATCCCAAAAATTTCCCCAGCCCTTTATCGCTCCTAAATGATCCGTCTATTTCAATCTGTGTTGGTCCCGTTTGTCAACATTCTGCAGTAATGGCACATTAAGTTGCTTTGCACATGATTGTATCCAATAGAGACTGTATACTGAACATTACACAATAAATTGATAGTAGCACAAAGCATGGCTCTGAATCATATTCCTGGTGATTAGCACTGCACAAATCATAAATGCTTTACTGTACACAGCCTCTGGTATGGACTAAAACTGCCAGCAAATTCAGCAAATTTAAATGTAAAGCTGCTCTAAGCACCACCTTGATGAAATCCCACATTAAGCCGAGCAGGGAGTCAATGTGCACTGGAGGGAATGAGAGTGAAGCCAAGTCAACAGGGAGTTCTGCCTCCTATCTTGTCCCCCTTCCCTCTTTTCTTCTCCACTATCATTACCTTGTCTGTCACTCCCCATGCAATTTCCTCCTATTTTTCCCCCAGATGTTCTATCCTTCCCCTTTCCTTTTTCACTGGCAACCTTAGTAACCTCACCTTTTTTGTGTTTCCTTTTTCATCATGTATCTTTCCCCTAACTGTACCTCTTCTGCTACCCCATTTTTTCTCTGACCCCTGTATCCCTCCTCTTCTTCTCTTCCCTCAGGTTGCTTCCCTCTTTCTACTCTATCTGGAGGCGCCACATCTGGCAGCTTTCAGCACCAGACTAGGCCTGCCTGCTGAGAGAGAGAGAGAGAAGGAGAGAGAGAGAGAGAGAGAAAAAGAAGGAGCGAGAGAGAGAGATAATCGGGCTAATCCCCCCGTCATCCCAGAGGCTATCACGCTACTCTATAACCCCCTAATCCCTCTAATTCCCTCACACTCTGCAGTCATCCTCGCTGTCAGACACATTGGGATCCTTATCGGCAGGCGGGAGCTGCAGGCGAGTGTGTGCGCTTGTGCACGTGTTTGTGCATGCTTACATGTGTGTGTTCATACTTCAGTTACTTCCTTTTAATCAGTGAGGGATGTCTGTGGTCCCGCAGACAGACTGACCTGACCTGGGCTTTGAGGAACTTTGGCAAATAGATAAACAAGCCATCTCCATGCAGAACGAGGAATACATCCAGAAGATAAACACTCTCCCTCACTCTCTGGGCTTTTGATGATTCCAATTAGAGAGCTGTATGTCAATGTTATCCCCACTAACACAGCGACTCCCCCTCCTTCTTCTCCGATGTCTCACACTCTCTGATCTCCCTCTTCGTAAAGGCGCTGCAAATGTGAAGGAGTGTGTTAACAAAGAGCTAAATGTATGCAAGTTAAGTGATCAATAAAACCATTTAACAATCAGATTTGCTAGTTGCATGGAGGGATTTAGTGCATTATGACTGCTACATAACTTCACAAAGAAAAGTCAGGAGTTTATCATAGCCACAAAAAATTATATGGACTGAATGATCCTGGTTTTGATCAGGATTTTTAAGTATTCTGCTTTATATTTGGGCATGATAACAATGAATTTTTTGAAACAAGGACAAGCCCTCAACCTGAATTTGAGAAACAGGATTTTGCCACTTCGAGTATTCAAAAAGAAAACGAGATACTGTGCATTTCAGGGGAATTTACTCTTCAAAACTAACTAGCAATTACCTTGAGACCATAGAAGCCATAGCTGCTATCAGTGACTGTTTAAGTTACCTCAAATGTTGGAGGCACACAATTATCTCTGACCCAACAGCTCAAAATCTGAAATAATTGTATTCAACAAAAACAAAAAAAAAAAACCATCAATCTCTTACAATTCAGCCTTGGTGATTTTTCCAACAATATCTGAGCCACAGCCAGGAATCTAGGAGTTACATATGATTCAGACTTCACCTTAACATCCCATACAGTCATGCTTTTTCCATTTATGCACCGTCGCAAAAAACGTTAGTACTACCCGGACAGATCAGTGCCAGGCTCACGCACAACCGCATTGTGCCAAGTACTAAAAACCTTGTTGAAGAAAGGGACGGTGTCTTTAAAGCTCCATCTGCCATGTCTGAGGGACAGCGAGCAAAATGTTAACCTTACATAGCATGTTACATGTTTGAAAACCACAGCACTATGTTTAAAGTTTCAGTGCAAGGGAGAGACTGAGAGGGAGAAAGAAGGCTGCAGCCACTGCTCTGAGGGGTCGAAAATCCCACTGGAAGGACTTGGATAAATGCAGAAAACTGAACCTGTTCTGAAGAAAATAATGACAGATGAAAGTTTTGGACTGAGTGCAAACATGACCGACAGATTGTTTGATCAAATTTCCGTTCATACATGCAACAATTTCAGACAAATAAAACAGACTGCGCAAAGGTCTCAGGTCACATATACGAAAGAACAACTATCACACCATAACCCTGCAGTGCAGCTGGATCCACCTGCCTATGATTCTTTGGCCTGCAGCGGCACGGCCCTATCTGCATACTTTAAAGCGGGACGAGGTGGAAGGTATGACCGAGACAACAGCAGATGGCGACAGCTCGTACAGAGATGACCACAGATGCCAACAGCTTCAGAAGCAGTTCTGAAGCTGGCATTATCCAGTATTTTTTTTTTTTACAAAATCTTGGACATGTTGGACATGTTTAGTAAAAAATATATGCAGATGCCTGCAAAAGACATAGTCATAAGGAATAGCAATACTGTAATTCATCCTGTATACACTTTATTGTCTGCATCACTGGCGTTGTATCCTGAACTGTGCAGAAAAGTGGTCCAACAGTGAAAGGCTGCAGGGTGGTTGAAGGATCAGCAGGTTATTTTCTCCTGGATAATCTCACCAGGGGTCTGTGCATGTAAGAGGGTGTGTGTTTTGTTTGCGTGCCTGTGATATTGATCTGTGATTCTATTTAACAGTATGTTGTTTATCATGCTGGCTGCTCTGTGGGTATCAGCAGATTGCATTATTGGAATTTGGCCGTGTGTCTATGAAAATCTATCTATCCATCCATCTGTCTATCCATCCATTTATTTAGTGTTTTTTTATAACAGTTCATACCACAAATGAATTGAGTCATTCCATCTGTTCAGGAGATGCAGGGCCCTCAAATTTTACGTAGGAACCTATTTAAGAACAAACTTTTATATTATCTGTCCAAAAGAACCATGTTGATGTTGAGGCCAACACCTGAGTCCAGGGAACATCAAGGAGCTAGAAATGCTCGTGTTGGCTGAGATTCAGCTGAAATGGTGGTAGAAGCTTCAGCGATGGACATTGATACACCTGGTTCAGTCCAAGATCCAGCTGAGGTGCATCACAAAACATCAGTAACAGACCAGAAAACATCCAAGATGGAGCAAACCCCTCTTGCAATCAAACCTTTCACTCAGGGAGAAGATTTAAAAAGTTCCTCCCTCCAAACCATGTCTGAAAATACAAGGGCCTGTAGAACAGGCAGGTGTGACCTGCTTCCTTCATGCCACACCAATCCCTAAAAACACTCAAACACACACACAGCTAAGACTTTTATTTTACTTATTCCTGAAGTCTAGGTCAGTATTTGAAACATCTGACTCTGTAAAGGCTTACCTGGAAACAATTTGGTTTTGTCCACACCAAGATACAACATATAAAATCAAATCAAATAAAAACTCAACATAGAATTGAATAAATTCTGAAAATAATGCAAAAGTCTTTTAAAAGTTTAATTTCTTCAACCACATATACAGGTGAGTGTAGTTAAATGGTATCATTCTGTGACATACAACCAAAAAACACTATGGATGGGCTTTTTGCAAACGTAAGAACACCATGGCCTAATCTGAAGCCTGAAAATCTTCTGTGGCCCACTAACACCATTATGCTACCATAACACATGACTTTAAGTATTTCCTTCCATGTTTATATTTCATAAACAGAGATAGTCAACATGAGCACTCAGTTCTATTTATGTAGTAAGAATAAAGCACAAATAACACATTATAAACCCTATATCCGCGCTGCATGGTGTATCAGTTCAGAGTGTAAAAGTCCTTTCTTTAAATGTAAAGAGCCGTTATAGAGAAAACTCACCCAGTATTATCATAAAGGATAAAATATTCATCATTTCAATGTAAAGACAAACACTTAAGCTAAGGAAGGACAGAGAGTGGAGATACTCAAGTGTGTGTTTGAGTTATGTTGTGTCATGGGCAGAATGCGTAACAGAATAATCTGTGGCTGTTAAAAATAGAAGGATCAACATCTTGTTTTGGCTGTGTGATCAGTGATTAATGCCCAAGTTCCACAAAATCTCGGTCTCCCATGTCTGTTTGCTGCAAGCAGTTTGAGGCTTAACATCATGGGTTTAGCTCAGTTAACCTTCAATGAGCAACATCTTGGATCCAAATAAGTCTCCTTCATGCCCTGTAACTACGATAGGACTAAGATGCTCGGGCATGTTACTTCTTTACTTGCAGCGTAGAAGGTGAAATACTCCAAGAGTTTCCAGGACACTATAGTGTTACATTGCAAACCACTGCTATTAAATATTTTGTTTTCCTGTCACTTCATGGCTGCCGTTTGCAAACATTAGTTTCAGAGAACAATGTTACCTCTGCAAATAGTCCGACAATCATGCAGTGATGTGATTAAAGAACCAACCAACTGTTAAATCCAGCAGCAACAAAATTTGTCAACAAGCTTTGTGGACAACGTGACCTGCAAAACTATAATGAGAGCAAATACTATGTTTATTATCCAATGAAAGATAAAAAGAGCTCAAGCAACAGATAAGCACAGGAAACAATTTTATTAGACAAGTATGTTTTGGCTTGTGACCATTATCAGGGTAGTCCTGATCTACTTGATCATATATGTATCAACGCAATCATGCTTCCAGCTATTCATCTATTTGTGCATAAATCTACACATCTTACAGTCCTGGAAAAAGATAAGAGGAGAACAAGATCATAAGATGTATTTCTGTCCTTTCACATCTACTATTTAATTCAGTGTCACCAGTGAAATGTTACAGCGCACGACACTCCCACTCCCTCTCTGCAGACTCTGCTGGGCCGAGGCAGTGATGCGCTAGCTGGCATTGTGGCTAATGCTACAGATTGAGCCGGGCTTCTGCAAGAGACAGCTCATCAAGCTGGGGAGCCAGCCAAGTGGAGTGTGACAAATCTCCATTTACCATCGGCGCACGGGGGCAAGGGTAAAATTAGAAACTCTGCCGCTTCTAACTCCCCGCTGCTAATTCCATTTCGTGCAAATTAATAAGTGTTTTTGTCCTCCTCCCCTCACTCCACTCCCACCCCTCGTTTTCTCACACTCTCTCCCTCCCTCATCTGCACTCCTTGACGAATTGCATTATCTCAAGGAAAAAAAAGAAGCTCATACACTAGTAATGAGACATTGTTAGGCAAATCCCAAGTCAGTTCCAGCATTGTTTATGGAATAAATGCCTGATTATCAGCTTGAGGAGTGTGTCTGTGTGTGTGAGAGGCAGAAAAACTGCACTGCTGTTGGCTGCAGGGCAAGATGCAACTTGTCTTACGTTGATGTTGTTCTTTTGTCGTAATCATTTCTGTCTTATTTAACAAGAAAATACTCCTGACGATTTGGCAATGCATTACAAGAAATGACCTGGAGTGAATTGAAGCAAGGCATGCACTGAAGCCGTCCTCTGCAGAAGAGTTCTCAAGGAAAGGGAGAATTTTTTCTGTACACTAATTTCCATAATTTGGTCATGCAGAGTATGATGTTTCTGAAGCTGATTATTTTATAAAGCGCAATCCAAATATAAGTTTTAAAAGTACAAGTCTAAGAATTAGTTATTCATTCTGTCAACTAAAATTTTACTCCATTATGAGCAGCAAATTTTAAGTTTTGTTCCAGAAATCAAAGAAACACAATGTACTGATAAACAGCATCCATGTGGCCACGTGACAACACACACATATACAGACAGACACACACAGGAGATGAGAGATGGATTATAGTTTTTCTTTACAAGGTAAACCTTAGAAATACACGTTGCTTGTTATGCAATCCACAGCTGGTAAATAAAAAATGACAGCAGCATGTTTGTGCCATTAGTGGACCACATATTCATTCATTCACAATAACAATATGAATCGCACTATGAATCGCATCTAACTAAAGAGAAGTGGTGCTTATGTGCTGTTAATTAGCTTCTTAGCCCATGCTTTACGTCCTGTTTTATGAAACACTTGTGGCTGCAACATGTTTTTTCGACTAAACTGGTACAGATAAATTTAAAGGTTCTTATGATATCAGACAGACTTTCATTGACCGTTACTAAAAAAAAATATGCTGTTCTGGCTGTTTTGATTTCCAACAACACAGAAGTGGCACCACAGCACACTGAAAGCTACCTGATGAACCCTGAAGTGACTGTTGTGTACGTACACAACATGTTGATTGAAAAAGTCATGAAAATAATTAGAACCTTTTTTCTTTTTAAACTCACACAGTGTCTTATACATTGGTATGAATAATATTATTGATTTGAGAGTAACTGGTTCAGCTTAGGGCTTCCTTTCCTTTTTATGCTGAGAAATTGGAGAGTCAGGACTAAGCAATAAAATCTTCACAAACAGGTAATGATCAATCATCAGAGTTTAAGCCCTTACTCTTATATTGGCAGTACCCAGAGATTTACAGTAGCACTTGAACCCATCTCCCTAATAGGCCAGCGATTAGCAGGCTACAGAGGAGGGAAAACATAGCGGATCAATACAACACCAGAGAGAATCAATGGCCCGCTCCATGGTAGGTCTGTATGGCTGCTGCCTCCCATCAGACTCTTTACAGCTTTGTTAGTCCACCTTCAACTCTCATCATAATAATACATTTCTGCTTTTTCACAGGACCTGATGTGTTAATGTTGGGTAGCTAAGTCATGGCCATGAGAGGTTCTGTTTTCTGACAGTTTTATACATCAAGTAAAAAAAGATTATTGTTGATGACATACTAATCTAGATTTGGGAGAAATGGTTTTATCCTTCTATCTGTAATATACAATATAACGCAAATGAAAAAGCACAAAAAGTTAGCACAAAAGGTAAGGACAGCAAGAAAGGTGTGCATATCCCAAACACTCCATGGAGCATTTTTCTGTGTGGACAGTCTTTGTGGCAAAAGTAAAAGTTGTCCACTCTGATCCATGGGTGATTTGACCATGGAGCAGTATGTTAATCTCATTTTTGCTGCTGTTGCTCTGGTAGTGATGGTTCTTTCTAACATTCAACGGACAGCTGTGTTTGTAGCTCTAGCCTTTGAGGTCGGTTGACATCAGAAACACCAACAACTGCATCCTGTACTGAACCAAACTGACTGCAAATGGAAACACAGCTATAATGTCAAAAAACATGATGCCCATCAGTTTTTCAATACTGTGGTGACGGAAGGAGTTGTAAAAAAATAAACCAATAACTAAATGCCCTTGAGTAGAGGTAGAGCAATGTATCATGTGCCAATCATTATCAGCTGATATTGAAATAAATGATAATCTGACTGAAATTGATGTTAGCCATTGTTAAGATCACATGAGGTTAATTCTGATGCTCCTGCTTTAAATATTACCAGAAATGTTCAAATCTGAAGATATCAATAATTAACTTTTAAAGACTTTATCTGCTGATACCGACATTGTACTAATAAGTTTGTGCACCCCTAGGTTAAGGTCCTGTTTATCAACATTATGATGCATTCATACCGATTTGGTAAATTAACAGTTACACTTACTTTTACTATCAGTAGAGTTGAGCTAAGTACTTTTTTTTTGTCCAGTTTTAATCGATCCACACAAACCCAGACATGTGACAAATGAATCATCAAACTGTTTAAGCTAGTGCCATAGGAGTATCCTTAGGGTACCTGTTGTATTAGACCGCAGGAGGTTTTGTATTTGCTCTGTTGAATAAACAGTAAACTAGCTGCAGTGACAAAACACAAAACATGATAGATATTGGTATCGGTATCAGGTGACCTCACGCATAAGTGATTGGTGATTGTTATCAGCTGCTAAAAACCTGAGCGGGACACCCCTTCCTTTTAGCTTCACAGTAGCTGTGGCCATGCACAACATATTTCTTGTGAATCCAAGATAATCCATCATTTCTATCATAAAGTTTTCTACAGTTATGCTGAGGGTAGCTGCATGCAGTGTTGGACAAAGTACTAAACTCCATTACTTGAGTAAAAGTATAGATACTCCTGGTCAAATATTATTCTAATACAAGTGAAAGTTGTTCAGTCAGTTTTTTACTTAAGTTAAAGTACTGAAGTACCTGCTTTTGAAAAAAAATAAGTATTAAAAGTACATTTTTGTTTTAATGTCAACGAATTACTGTATTGTTGCCACAATAAATTTACAGAACCTAATGACTGAAACAACTTACTGAATGCATTGACCTGCTTGTAGAACCTGTAGAATAAAAAACTTGTAAAAGATGCTACGAAGCCTATAGAAATGCCTATTGAAACACAAATTGACAAAAGGACAGCCATTGCTGTTTTCATTTTATTTTATTTTTACTTAAGCTATACTTAAAAGTAACGAGCAATGAGAGCCTTCATAGAAATGTAGTGGAGTTAATAGTAAATTGTTTGTCTTTCAAATGTAGTGGAGTAAAAGTCATAAGTTTCCAAAAATAACAATACTCAAGTAAAGTACAAATACTCAAAAAATGTACTTAAGTACAGTACTCAAGTAAATCTACTTTGTTACCTTTCACCCCTGGCTGCATGTTAGCTTGAGTGTCTCCTGACTGCATGAAAATGGTTGGTAATGCGAAAATGCTGAGAGAGCAAGCATAGTGTATGTGCATAAATACAATTTACAATGACTCCCATCCTCTATGGGGTGAATTTCGGGTCCTTTCCTCTGGACGGAGGTTTTTAGTCCCAAGGTGCAGGACACAGCGTTATAAAAATAGCTTTGTTCCTGTCGCCATCACTGAGCTCAATAAGAAACAGTGACATAGCACTTTAGTTACTCATCTAATTTTTAATCCTATTTATTTGCTCCATCTTTTACTGTGACTTTTATTACTGTTATGTTTTTATAGTTATCTTCTTGAGGTTTTTATTGTGTTTTATTGTTTGTTGTTTTATCTATCTGATCTTATTTATTCTACTGATCCATGCTGCTACATATGGTGAAACACTGAGCACTGTATGTCTTGTCACTTTGACCAAATACCTGCCTGTTTATTGTTTGTGTGTGGTTTGTGTTGTGGAATGCAAACACTCCGTCTGCAAGACAAATCTACCCTTGGGTATAAATAAAATAATCTATCTATCTATCTATCTATCTATCTATCTATCTATCTATCTATAAATAGTTTTTCCTATTTACGGCAATGAACTCAAAACTGCTGTTTGCTAAGAAAGCTAAAATAGTGATAACATTCAATTTGAGATTTATTGTGCAGCACAAACCTGCACACAGGAAAACTTAAAACAGTGGTAATAAACATGATACATAACACCAACGCACCAAGAAGAGGATCAGGAGAAGCAAATGGAAAAGTCTGAATTTGCAGTTTTTTTCAGGGTTTTAAATAGCTTTCCACTGGTCTGTGTAATAGGATAGTGTCAGTGTGATGCTCTGAATGCTGGAACAAGACACTCTTTGTACTTGATTTCCATTTCCTTTTTGATATGGTCCAAGTGTGAAACACACCAAAAAGCTCTGCTGTTGCTATTTATACCACTGATTTCCTCATCTTTTCCCAACTTAGTCATTAAATACTTATCAGTTACTTGTGACCATTTGTCAAGAGATTCAGTATAATGTCTGACCTAATGATTTGATAGAAAACTTGGTGTGCATATTTGAAGGAAGTGGAAGGGACCAAAGAGCTTCACAAGGTCGCTGCAGTGTAATCATGAGAGGAGCAGTCTGTGAAGATTTCCACCGATAAGCAGCACGGCAGTATTTCCTGTGAAAGATGAGCAGGCACTCAAGCATCCATCTGAGAAAAAAAAAAACATCATACTGGTTTCATATTACAGCCAAAGAGTGTATTCACTTTTATTCAGCTCATACACTTCATTTCTAAAGTAACTTGCTATGCTATGATAAGTCAGAGATATATTTAGCTTAAAAAAAAACACTGATTAATTTAAGCTGCTTGTTGGGAGGAAGTTAATTTAACAACACTTGTTGAAGCAGGTTCATAAAAAAGAAGGCTCAGAGAGCCAAACAGATGTATTTACTACATCAGCCTTTTCCTGTGGGATACCGGAAACAACACAGGAAAAGGCTAATGAGGTCTCAATGCCAAAGACAAATGTTGCCCGCAACCAATTTACATATTTGCTTACATTTCTGGGTAAAGATCGTTACTTATAATGACTATGCAACAGAAACAACATGGCATGAAATGACTCATGCCCTTTTGACTTATATTAGTATAGACCTGATTTTTGTCTTAAAGTTACAACAAAGAAGTCGGACATGTAATCACAGGAAACAGAAGGGGTCAAACTTGCTGGCTATTCTTTGACAAAATTAAGCTTGCTGCACAATGTGCTTTGGTTTGGAAACAGCAGCAACCTTAAGACACAGAGGACACAGATTCTGCAAACATAGTGATCAGTTCTCTGACGACATGGGCTGACATCGAACAGACATTCATTTGTTTCTAGTTGTAGAAAAAGAGAAAACAGGCACTTAAGTTCCCCTTTTACCAACACTGAAGTGACTGCATGATGTGCTTTGGAACACATGACCATTGTACATCCCGCGATGTGACTATTGAAAATGTGCACATCACTATCAGAGTGGAAAAAATGTGCCATTGTTCAGCCGCAGGCTCTGACTGGACCACTGGGTAACACATACAGCTCAGGCTTTTGGATGGTCACCTACCAGGAGGCTGGCAGGAATAGCATTGTTGGTTAAAGTCTCCTTTTCGTACCTATTTTACTCTGTTGACCTGCTGACACTGCCATTCCATGTTTTTTAAAAGGTGCCCAATTTGGACTGTTTTCTGAGAGTTTTCTTTATTAACTTTAGACTTGTTGACAGCACTTAATTTAAATCTGCCTTTAGCCATATTTGAAGTTATCTTTAGGAACATCTTTACTTTATGGTTAGCTGAAGGCAGTTTTAGAAAATAAACTTTTTGAGACAACTGGAAAAAGAAAGCGTGTTTAGAATTTCATACTGTAAATAAAAAAACAACCAAATTTTGCCTTTAACCTTGAATGCAACTCTAAACCAACCTGAAAGTTAGTGTGGTTTTGTAAATGATTTTATCACAGCTCAACCTTATTGCTCTTTGCTTCCTGATTTAATGGAAAGAGGAACACATAACGAGATTAGACTTTCACCCCCGGCTCTAAACAGGTGTCTGTGGACAGCAGAGTTGATCACATGAGTAGAGATGACAGTCTGCAGGTGCCTTAATAATTCAGTAGCAGTTCTATTTGCAATCACAATATCAGTGCTCACTGAGCCATTTGTAGACTATCCCCCAGGCCTCAATAGTTATTAAAGACAGAAATTATATATTCATAACACCGGATATTGCTGCTTGTTTATTTATAGCTTGCTTCCATTTTTCAGTGGTATTTTGTCAGTCGACTTCCAAGCTATCTACTTCGCTTTGCCTCAGGCCATATATACCTCTCCCTCACCGGCTCCCTCAAAAAGGGGAAAAAACCTCAGGAATGGCTAAATTGAAAGCGCACTTTTTCCATTATTTTCAGGTCCGACCACAGCCAAGCTATTTCCTTGTTTGTTTGTGCCCAGACTTTGCAATGAGATGTTTCTTTCTTCACTGCCTTACAGATGCCTTGTTTAGTTCAGCTGCTGTCAAGGGACTGCAGAGGATGCTGGAGATCGAGGCTCTAACAATGTTCGCTGTAGTCAGGGGCTCCCAAGGACATGATGATATTATCACACTGAGGCAGATATGTGTGTCTGGGCGTGTGTGTGTGCATACGGGGGACAGCAACTATGTTTTCTGTTCTGGTTTTTAAATTAAAATATGTAAAATATGCTCTATAAAGCAGTCATGAGGTTTTCAAAAATGAATGCATTATTTGTGTCATTTGGTGACAAAATTTTTCAGTGCATGTCAGTTCTTGTTTACCCCTCAGCAGCACAGACGTCCTGCAGGACACACAGTCAGTCCATCACCCAAATGTCTGAGTCAATGAGCTGTAGCGAAAAGCTCTTTGGAAGCCAAACCAGAATCCCCAATGAGCCAAAAAGCAACTTTCACACATCTAACTGCACCCCCCACATCAGAGATATTCTATTCCCTTGCCTTTCCAAAAAGCTGTTGTCACAGCACATTTGCTCCTACTTAGCACATGACATTCACATAGAGACAGTAAAATCCTTGTTGTTCAGAGTGATTAACAGAAGGGGAAGGAAAAAACATTTCCTAATAAAAATGGCTGCCTTCCAAAAGACATTTGTCTTCATTTGTCAAAGGTGAGCCACTCTGTTCTGCAGTGCAGGGCACTTTGACTCAGAAAGCAGCGAGTTGGCTCAGTATTGACGAGTCAATCAGCAAAGGTCAGCAGGTTTAGGGGAAGTGGGACACCTGAGCGGGACTTAATCTCCTCCGTCCTTTAAGTAAAGGATTTTGGATGAATAAGCAGGTGCTGGAAAGCTATTACCTACCCACCTCCCTGGTTTATCATCAGCCAAGGGCAGAAGGGTCTGGAGAAATGCCAACTGTGTCCATGAGCACTTGCACTCACATTTGCAGGAGAGCCAGAAGTTTCACCTGCCTTTTTGACTCTGATAGGCATCTAATAAAACCCCCCTCTGCTCCTTACCCTCTCAAACTCTCCACAGACAGGAGCAATTCAGAGTAATGAGAGTACAGCTGTAGCCCGTGTCCTCTGCTGGAAAGCAGACATAATTGTCGCCTTAGCTGCTTAATAGAGACAGTGTGCACATCTGACAACCGCCAAAGTGCACCAATTCTCTAAGTGACATGACAGTGTTTACAGCACCAGGGGCCTCAAGAGTGTGTGAAGTCTCCGAATTTGTAGTTAATTGAACAGTAGTTTACAGATGACTGCATGTGTCACTAAACATCCATGACACATCTGAATCCATGAGGTAAAGTGAGGGGCTTTACTGTCTACAAGAGGATCACAAGTTAAAAGGAGAGCACTGAGGAAGTCCACATTGGAGACACTTGTAGACTTTATAAATTGGTATAATCAGTTGCAGATGTGAGGACATTAAAATAATATGACTAGCCAAGATTTAACAGCATTTACAAGATGTAGGGACAAAAAAGGATGACGTGTGTTTGTTCAAACCTAAATGTTCCAAGTGAAATGAGGCAGCAGGAGGGATTTCATCCAGTGACTCCATCCTCGCTGCCAGTGGCTTAAACTTAATAAAAGCATGAGTTCACCTCTGTATGACCGAGGCTGCTCACTCAAATAGGTTCCACACACACACATTTTCTGTCTGTCATGGGTGTGGAGGTCAGAGGAGTGAGGGTCAATGCGAGTCTGCAGAGAGGTTTTGTTTTCCCCTTGTCAGTCTAACCTTGGTGATGTCAGTTCATCCCCAGTGAATAAAATCTTCAGTTAAAGTATCAAAAGGCCTCAGAATAAAAACACACACCACACAATGGAGGAGCAAACATGATGAAGCCTTTTATGACAATACCAATCAACCAATGAGTATCTTTCACTATTCTGTCCAATACATCCCAAGTCCTCAAATTTCCTGAGGCTTAAAGTAGACGTTTGGACTTGAGCGTGAAGTCTGTAGGTAATAACGGTACACAGCACAACTGAGAGCCATTCACATTGTAGCACACAGCCCCACTGCAGGCACAATGATGCCTCTGAGTTGGAATTAAAATATTGAGGAACAAATGATATTCATTGTGCTGGAAAATGTGTCTTTTTCAAAATATCACTTTGATGCCTATAATATACCTTTGGTCCAAGTATTCAGATTAAAAGACTGCACAGTATTAATTCAATAATTAGTGACATAAGTATGGGTTCAGGAACAGGTTGAAGGTGAGAGGTGAGGCTGAAACAGTGAGGAAACAGGAGGGCATGGAAGGATCTGCAAAATGGCAATTCCAACTTACCTACTTGTTTATTTCATGTTATTTACTAATTTAGTGAATTACTTGTTTGATACATTTTTCGTACTAAAATTATTCATATCCTTCTTTGTAAATCAGACATCCTTTGAATTATTGTGCATTGGTTTATTCGAATCAGAATCAGAATCAGCCTTATTGGCCAAGTACGTCCACAACATACAAGCAACTTGTCTCTGGCTGTTTGTGTCTTTCGCGGAATGAAAGGTTAATGTACATACAGTTAGAATAAAATAAATAACGAAGAATTCATACACATACGAAGAAATAAAAATAAAAATACACATGAAAAAATTAAGATATGATGACAAAATAAATGTGTCATATATACACATTTTGTGCAAAAAATACAGTCAGTGCAAGTGAATCGATTTTACTATAACAACTCTGTCACTGTTGTGTTTGGACACTGGCTTGATGCTTGTACCTGCTTATGACTGAATATCTGTTTATTTCAATGCTCAAACTCGCATGTGAAATTAGAGATTGAGGCCTGAATGTATGAGTGAAATTTGTTGAAAACCAAAAGCAATATTGGAGGGAAGGTCTTTGACATTATGTTTGTATGATGATACATTTTTATTGGACACTTAGAAGTGACAGGAAAACACTTACAGGCCTTATCACATTTAATTTTTAAAGGAACAATACCCCACAGCCCACCCCACCTCCTTAACTGTTATAAAACATCACTTATCAGATAAGAAAGTAAAAGACTGAAAGAGTCAGCAATGTTGCCAAAGCAATATCTCTAATTAGGACAAGATGCCAGCGGAGAATGAGCCCCGAGTTTGGCTCCTTCTGGTGAGCAATTAAGACTGAAGCTGACAAATCACTGTGTCAGAGGTTTGATTGAAGACGGGGCCAAATGCACAGCTGACAATGTTATTGCTTTCAAACTGAACAGGTTTTACTGCACTGACGAGATAGTCTGACACTTTTGTTTGTTTTATAGATTCAGCCGTTTAGTAGCACTTAGCAAACTCCACTGGCAGATGTTTGTGATTAGGGGGCATATTAATGGGGAATTAAGTAATATACAAACATTAGCAGTCATGAGACAGAAAATTAGGTGTAGGTGTACAAAGAGCTGTTCTCCAAAACATTTTGTTTTCTCTTTTATTTTATTTGCCTACAGACTTTTTTTCAGCAAGCGCCTTGGTAAAATCTGAATTGTGACATCATGATAAGCATAAGTGAGAATGTAATACACCCCATGCAAACCCTATCATGCCTCAGTTTTGGAATACGTATCGTACGGTCCTGGCAATACACTAGCAGGCCCTTGTAAAAGTATTCCTTAATTGCAGCTTAATAGTTTAATTAAAATGAAGTGTTACCATCAAGTCTGGATGGAGCACTATCCGTTTTATATATCTAAATGAATTTGATGGCATTTTTTATGGCTGAGGAAAAGCTAATATTTTTACTTTGGCTACAAATATTAATTTCAAGACACACAATATTGCTTAATTAATCTCTTTTACTATCAGAAACTATATAATTTCTGCACACTGGCTGAATTGCACAAAAAGCTGTGCAACATTTGGAAAAACTGTGGGAACGAATCGGTGTTAACACTTTTTTCAAATGTTACAATTGCACTTGTGCAACTTTGACAGTGCTTTCTCTCTCTCTCCGTCTCAAGGTCTTCCTTTTCCTGATCTTATTACACCATCAAAGATTAGAATGAAAGCGGTTTCATCATGTCGAGACACATGATGTATAAGATCAAAGAAAAACTTGACAACCCCAATACAGAGATAAATATCTATGTAGTATATGTACAGTGTGTATGAGTTTGTGTGCAGTTGTTGATAATCATAATCAAATGCCCAATACAGGTTGTATAGGACTCTACTGCGATCTCTGTGAATATGTGGGATATGTTACACAATTTAGCTCTAAACTGGTGTACCAAGGAATTAAATATTTCAGATACTGTAGCGTATTGCACTTGGGTTTGTAACTGGATCAACATCAGTACAAATACTGAAAGAAACAACGGTGTGATCAAAAGTTCTCAACTCTTGGAGCTCATTTTTGTGCAGGCAAAAAGATCCTTTATTTTCAATAACAAATTAACCTTGTTGAAGGTTTGTTTGTGATGCTCTGGAAAGGGATTTAACTGCCTGACTACAGCTGTCTCAGGTGGTCCTCCTTCCTGCTGTTTACTTGACCTCGTCAGGTCTCAATGCACACAGAGACGGTGCAGACTAATCAGAGCATGAGTCAG
Organism: Cetoscarus ocellatus; assembly: GCA_037902135.1. Taxonomy (NCBI): domain Eukaryota; kingdom Metazoa; phylum Chordata; class Actinopteri; order Labriformes; family Labridae; genus Cetoscarus; species Cetoscarus ocellatus. Next base: position 469,980 of record JBAMNC010001581.1, read on the forward strand.
CCTCCTCTGGGTGAAGAAGAACATCCATTAATAAACAAAATGGCCAAAACAGGGCAATAACCTTGAACAGGATTTATGTTGTCTCTTGTTCACTTAATGTAAGGCACTAAATAGAGGTATGGGAGCTACAAATATGGCTGAAATCCATTCTTGTAGAATAATTAAGATAGGCTTAGCAACCATTCACCTCATCTGAACCCTCAACCTACACATGAGCCAAGTTTACATCTCTCTTCTCAATAATAACTTTCACATGAACTACAAGACCAAAGACATCCTTAATGCTAGAACTTTGGCCTGGTAGTTTTATGTGTCCATGTGATACCATATCACCAGACAGTGAACGATAGATACATAGGAAAAGTCAGACTAAAAAAAAGAGAGAGGCTTGGGTTGTCTTTGTAAAGGTGAAAATCTTCAGTGGTGACAGTGACCTTACACTGCCTAAATATAACAGTTCATCCTGGAGTAAGACCGGACATTTGTGCAAAAGTAAAAAACAAAACAAAAAAAAATCTCTAAACGCATTCTTGAGGTAATGCTTTCATGTGCGAGGGATGAACATAAGGCCCAATAAACTTGACATTTGACCTCTAATATCCAAAAAGTTGTTTTTCAAATCATAGTGAGCATTTGTGCAAAACTTCAAGAAAAACCCTACCAGCACTGAAAACCAATTTCAGTTGTGAATCTAAAACAACTCCCTGAAGGACTCGACATCATTCACCTTTTTGCTTAAGAATCCCCTAAGCACTTCCTTCCACTTTGTTCTGCATGACTTCCAGATCAAGGATGTCACAGAGGGAGTCAGCAGAAAGAATAAAAATGATGCATAAATGCCATCACGACAGACGAGGGGCAGAGGTGGCCTAAATTGTGGCTTAATTTTCAACAAAAAGATGCTCAGGGAAAAAATTTAGTGAGTGGAAATATCAGCAACCTGCCAGAGCATTCATCCATTCAGCACATTATCTTAATTGTTGCCACTGAAAACCTATGCAGGCCAACACTTGCCAACACAGAAAGTCCCTATGAATTGATAAAGGAATTCCATAATGGATCATATCAACAAGCAGCAAGCAAGGAATGAACGTGAGACTAATAACCTTTGACCCTTAACTTAAACCTCTAAAATCTGACCAGCAAAATACCAAGTCAGAGAGCAAATTTGTGCAATTTATTGAAGAATATAGTATTCTTAAGTTTCTGTGGCAAGATAAGTGCAAAGTGATCTCTACCTTTAGTATTTAACCTCCAAAATCTATCCACTTTATACTTGTGTTGACACTGACATCAATGCAAAATCTTAAGTAAATCTCTAAAAGCATTCCTCTGATATTGCTCTCATGTGTAAAGCATGAATATGAGGATCCTTACGTTTCAATCATAAAAATTAACAAGCCCCACTTTAATCAGAGTGGACATTTGCGCAAATGCTCTAGAAAATCCCTAATAGCATTTTTGAGTATTCAAATTCAAAGCTTTGGATGAACATGAGGCCCAATTACCTTGACCTTTAACTTTTAACCTCTAAAGTCTGACCAATAAATCACTTTGTCAGAGGGACATTTGTATAAAATATGAGTAAAATCCCTCAAAACATACATATTTTTAAAAGTACTTAATTCAAAAGCAGGTGAGGGTCAGTGGTCTCAATGAATTTATCCTTCGACTCATTGAATGTAAAAAGATCCATCTGAGTCAGAGTGGACATTAATGCAGCATCCAGAAATTCTGAAAGACTTCATTTGTATCATCCTCACAAGAATAACATGGAAAAACGGATGGACATAATGCCTCCTGTCATGGCTAACGCTGGGGGGAGGTATTAAAACACTAAATCTTCATCTGCGGTCACTGGAGAACCCTTAAAGGAAGATTTGAGCCCTTCTGTAACTACTCTTATGTTCAGTCAGTGAAACAACAGCACAGCTCTGTTTTATCAAATAAATGCTCGTTTATATTTAACAGAGACTGGGGCACATATGAGTTAGTAACTGCCTGCATAAATAAATGAATGATGCCCAAGTAAAAAAACGACGCAGAGACGAATGCAGTCTGTGCTCTTGCAGGCGAGACACGTCTCATGATGAGTACAGTGTGAGAGTATAAAGGCAGATTTGCATGTTAATATCATATGCATGGATGTTGATATTAAATTTAATAAGTAATTTACATTTCAGATGGAGAGCAAGTCTTTACTAAAATGTGTTGATCCACAAACCATAATTTCCTCTGCAAGTGTTAAACATGTAAGGAAATGTAAACCTCGGAAGAAAGTGAAAGACTCCTCAGGCACTCTGCCTAATTGGTCCCTCTACAATATTTTCATACACATCCCTTGAAGATTTGTTGATATTAATATTTCATGAGCCAGATTTTGCAGACTCTTGCCAACTTTGGGAAATAAATGAGCTGAGATGAGCTTCCCAAAGATCCCCTGCCAGCTTTCACTGCTAACGTTCTGCAGGATGTATCACTGGTATGACCTGTATACAGAGTGTATATAGTCTAAGTGGATGAGCATTGCATAGCACACTACTTTGTCTGCCTCCAAGTCCTTGAATAAAATAAGTGAGTGTACATTTCAGTGCACTTTGTACAAGTGAAAAATGAGTAAAACTCAGGTAATTTACAGATCAATGAAAGGTGAGTTTAGGCTCCTCTTGTGGGAGAAACAGGTTGTGACTCACACACACAGTTTGCTTTCTTCAGAATGGAAAAGCCCATCTTAAGAAACTGGTAATGAGCAGCTGAATTAAAACAAGAGGAATCAGGTCAATCTTCAGATGATCAAATATTTAACAGATAAAGAGACACATCATGTCTTGAGCTGGTACTTAAAAAAGCCCTTGGCAAGCTCAGGTCCAGACAGTGTTTTCCACTCTTAGTGAACACTTGGAAGAACCATTCAGTAATAATTACAGTCACCCAAGTGTATTCGACAGCCCGTTTTTATCTATTTAACCATCATCTACATGCACAAGAGGGCCATCCATTAATATCTCAACTCACTTTATTGAGGTGAGACGTTTTATGTTTGCCTTTTATGCCACTGTTTCAACATTTTTCTACAGCTTCCTACCATCAATATTATCCTGAACCTCATTAAAACTGGGGTTGCTATACACCCCTTATGGCCAATATGCCCTCACAGATGTTCCTCACCCAATATGACATGTCAGATAGACAGTTCAATTTATAATAGACATCTAAAACTGAAATAGATGGACAGCCATAGGGTTGAAATACTGACCTTTTTGTAATGGTTAGGCTCCAATGACATAAAGACAACAGTGGCTCCCACGGTTCCCTCTTATCAAATAGGTTTCTAGTTTGAAAAGCATTCAGGGCCTCTGTGTGGAGTCTGTAGTTTCTGTCCATGTTCACATGGGCTCGCTCTGAGTGCTCCTGCTTACTCCAGCAGACCAAAAATATACTTGTTTTCTTAATTGGTTACTCCACAATGTCTACAGGTTCATCTGAGGTGAGCTTGGTTGTTTATCTCTAAATTTTAGCCCTGTGATTGACTGGTAATCAGTCCAGGGCTGCTCTACTTGAAGGGTTGTTATGTGGCGATGTGAGGTAGAGTCCTTTAAGGAAGCATCACTCCATAGGTTTATTACCTCCACCAAGGAGGTTATGTTTTTGCTTGCGTATGTTTGTTTGTTTGTTTTGTTAGCAAGATTACAAAAAAACTACTGGACGGATTTTGCTGCAATTTTCAAGAGATGTTGATAATGGCTCAACTTAAAAATGATAAGATTTTGATGGTGATCCAGATAACCGCCATTAGCCAACAATCATTTTTGCTCAACAACTGTCTAACCAATAATGATATCAACATGATTCCAAGTGCTAGGTGTGGGTTTTCAGGGTCAATGAATCATATTATGATGGTAACGTCATCATGGAACTATTGCTTATAGATAAGATAAGAGATAAGATAAGATAAGATATTCCTTTATTAGTCCCACAGGGGGAAATTCCAAAATATACAGCAGCTGCAGGATACAAGAGAAGTATAAGAAATAAGCATTATACTGAAAAATAAGGTAATTACAAATCAAATACAGTAATGAAAAAATAGAAATAAAAATTTTAAAAAAGTATAAAAAAGTATATACTATATAGTCAGTGGCATATTTACAGTCCTTATGTCCATGTTTGTTGTTTAACAGATGGTTATGTACATGTTGATATTTTACAGATTGAGATTTGAGCTATTATAATATAAATATGGTGGCCATGCACATGTTTGGTATTTTTGCAGTGAAACATTTTAGGTATCACATATAAATATGGTTTATACATGTAACAACGATATGTGACCTACCTTGGTGGAGGTTTGCGCTTTCCAAGTGCTTTCTAGTTTTTATGTGTTTCTGCTCTTTGACATCCTTCAGCAGCATGTTCTAAAAATACACTCAAGCAACAGTAAATGTATTTTGAAATGCTTTACTTGACATTCACAGCAGGAAAGCTTCAATTATAAGGGGTAACAGAGAAAGAGGCAACACACCTTAACACCTAGAGTGCTAAAGCTCAAGAGCAGCTGTAGATAAATATTTACTTAACAGCATTACAGGCTTTGTTTTACATGGGATGCAACACTATAGTAGTGATATTCACAGTAGGAAGGCATGTGTGGTTAATTGGATATATTGAATATATCTAACTTGTTTGACAAAAACAAAAATGGTAGGAAAGTATAACTGGGGGTTTATAAATATACTTGGGTGGCTTACAATAACTGTCTGTGAGCAAGAGACCCCTGAGTAACTGACACAGCCTTCTTGAAAATATGAACTGAACTTTGTAATTGGGTGCTTTTGCTTGACAGGTTCAAACCAAGTTGTTCTGCATTATATTCAACATGTTTTAATAATGCTGCTTATGAAATCTTCTCCAGATGTGAACATAACAGAAATGTGCCCCCAAACTCTCCATTTACACAAACAAAAACCTGGCGAGAATGACTTCTGCTGCTTTTAAAAAACTGAACTTTCAGCCCACTTCCATTAGTTTAACTTTTAACAGAACATAAAAGTAGTACTGTACAACAGTTTCCTGTAATTAGACATTAGTTGGAGGTGTGTTCTTACTGTGTGTTTCCGAGTATACGATTGTAAAGGTTCTTTTATCTTTAGTGAGCAATACAATATTTTCAACTTGTGCCAGACTAGAGATTCATGTTTGAGTCTCTATCATGGTTCAACCCAATGGACAATTTCAGTAGATTTCAACACTTTATAACAATCAAAGGAATTTTAGAGTTTGAAAATATGAGAAAATATGAGGCAACACTTGTCCTTGTTTCTGGTGTTTCACCATCTGCATGCCCATATTTTGTGCCTTTGGACATTAACCAGTAAGAACCTGGAGGTGAAGGTGCTCTGTCAGTGCTTGTTGCTGCAGTCAGACATGCGGTGAGCTCAGCTCATGGCACTCCTGGTAGCAATAAAGCCATTTATAGTTTCTGCTTAAATTACTCACATCATGAGGCAATTACCAATTTCCTGTTAACCTCACACATAAGATGCGTCATCCAGAGGGATGACTGGCAATAACAAAAACTCAACCTTGGGTTAGATTACATTCAGATACTCTTTCACAGCAGCTTTAGGGCTCTTCATTTGTTACAGAAATTTGATCTGTTCATTTTAATCTAAGTTCACTAAGAACCAACATTTAATTAGAGGTTATAGCCCATCAGTCAGGCTTTGGTTTACATTCTTTACACATAGACTAACATTTAAAATGCAGTGAAGATTATTTAAATCATTTGTAAGGATCATGTCCTATGAGAAACATGATTGACTTCTCCTACAGAGGAATACAAGGACTGATGGAGCATTCAGAGAGATTATGTGAAACAAAACAAACAAACAAAAAAAACTAACAAACTGTTCTGCAAAGAAGCTGGTGGTGGATATTTTTACTAAAAACTGTTCAGCCATGTTGGCTTATAAGATATATGAATTTTTTGTTTTGAGACATTTCTTAATGGTTTTTTTCTGCCTGTTGTGATAGAATATTCATTTCCTCTGCGTATTGTGGTTTTAAATGGGCCGTATGCCCTATCAATATGCTCCACCAACAGCCATTTTCACACATGCAACCCTGAAATCTCCAAACCACTTCAGCCCAGAAAAAAACATTTCAACCCAGAAAATTTACTTACTCACTTGTTATAACTTGGTCCTCGAAGTAGGGCATTTTCCTATAGTTTGCTTGTCAGCTAGTGGTGAGGAGGGGAAAGGGAAAATACCCTGCTGGCCCTAACAGGGTAATTCAGGGCTATGATATGGGTGAAAACCCCTGTTGTTAGTGTTCACACGTGGAGTCATAGTCAGGAAATTTTTAGGGCCCTTTGCAAGTGTGACTGGGGTTTATGAGACTTCCAATTGCATGTAGAAAAGGAATTTAAATGATCATTACCTCTGCCAAGGAGGTTATGTTTTTGCCGGCGTTTATCTGTCTGTTTGTCTATTTGTTTGTTTGTGTTCAAAATAACTTGAAAAGTTCTTAACAGATTTGGATGAAATTTTCAGGAATTGTCGGAAATGGGATATGGAAGAACTGATTAAATATTGGGACTGATCTGGATCACCTTGCCGGAGGTCTGCGCTCTCTGAGTGCTTTTCTAGTTCATACTTTTTTCTTTTTTAGCTAAAAGAAGAAACCTGCCAAAAGGTCAGTCTGTCTGACAATATCAAAGTTTCTGGGTTGAGCCCCAAAGGTTTTCCTTCATGTTGTGATTTTCAGTTCCTTTCCCTTTTCGATGTTTGTGAGTTGAGGCACAGATTACCTCTGTAAATCTATCTAATCATTTGAAATTCAGGATAAAAGTATATACGATCTTAATCTCAATGAAAAATGTTGTTATAATTTTTAGCTAAATAAAACAGCACTTATACAAGATAAGGTCAGAAGGTAACAAAGTTTAGTCATTAATAAACAAAATACATTACCAGTTAATGCAAGAAAAAAATTGAATGGTTGTAAAAGGTGAAGTGATCTAAACTGCAAAAGTGACAACTCTACCCCAAGATCTTTACAAACTTTTCAGCTCTTTTCAACCAAAAACACTGAAAAAAACTTCATCCTTTTTTAATATTAAACGACCTACTCTTGAATGCAGCAATGACAAATACCAAAAAAGTCAGGAAAAACATATTCAAATGTTGCTGTAATGATTACAAGCAATCATGGAGGTAAAAGGGAGAGAAATGTAGGAGATGGAGGAGAGAAATCTGCATTAGAAATGGAAGAATGCCAGGAGGGAGAAAATAGCAACTCAGGGGGCAAAGAAAGCATAAACACAGGAAATTATTCATAGACTCAAAGTTGTGTTATTCGCGGGCTTGGCACAGACTCTGAACGAACACGACTGAACACTCACACACGCGCTCACACTACACACTTACTTGGCTTTGTGTGCAGTGTTTGGGAGACACATCTCTAGAGTGCAGTGCAGTCTTCCACTCTGCTCAATATTGCATGAGCCTCCACTAAAGTTGAACCCTGCCTTTTGTTTTAGTTAAGCAGCAAAATAAATAGAGCATAGCTACGGCATCATAGGGACAATTAAATAGACAGCAGCACAGGGTTTTAGGAGACATTGTCGTGCTAATCACTCGCTGCACTGAGAGCACTGTGCTGTGGTACAATTAAATCACAGCCATTTATTAAGCTGGAAAATAAAGCCTGGGAAGAAGGAGATGGGGATTAGGGAAATAATTTCTCTCTAAATGTGTAACATGGGCACTGAGCATGCATCTGTATAAAATGGAGAAGAGATTGCGTAGGTGTGTGTCTGTGTGAGAAAGAGGGATGAAGACACTTCTAAAGCACAAGACTTTAAAACAGCACGGGGGGTATTTGAAATAATAACTGATGCAAAACAGCAGATTTAAAAAGGATTTATTCGGTTCTGCATCACCACCAATGAGTCAGCCATTTTTCCATAAAGCAAAGCTTATCTGTCTGTTAGGACGGGTATGATAATACTGTACCAAAGAACAGACTGGTTGGGAGAGAGGAGACAATTGACACACAGTCATGTTAAACTGGGAGCTAGCCTGAAAAAGTAGAAAGGATTTAATCACTGGTGATATGACAGGCTAGATGAACTACAAAAGGAAGCCTAATGTGAACATGCAGTTAAATTAGGTTTGATAGTACAGGCAATGGACAAAAGAGACCACCAGCCATTGTCCTCTAGCTGACTCATGCAGTATATGTTTCTAGCTACTAATTTTCACATAGTTCAGCAGGAATTTAAATTTAGACTAACCATGTGGTCATAAGTCAGGAAACACTCTGATAAATCAAAATTAAGTTGTTTTGTTTTCTGCATCAATGTAATTTGGTTTGCCAACATCAGATACTTACTAAGGATGCCACAATTCTCAACAAAATATTCAACTATACAGCACAACACTCAGCCATGTTTTAGCCTTTAGCCTTAGCCCAAATAATAGTTTAGGCTTAATAAAACATCTCGCAGATATATAAAACTGACATCTAAAGCTTTGTTAGCATTGTCCACTACACAGCAGTTATTATGGTTGAATATGTAGGTTTAAGTTCACAGGAAAATTTATATCCATTTAGCACAAATGTCCATTTGGATGCATGCTGGAGGGCCCTGTTTTTGACATCAAGCTGAAATGAAATGGACTGTGACATACAGTGCAAATGGTAAATAGGGAACCTTTGTAGCTGCACTAATGATGCAAAGTTCAGAGAATCAAACTGATGGGTTTACACCTTGTCTTTGAGCAGCATACTTATTTAATGTTTATTCTGTAGGGACATTGGACACTGATGAACCTCAGTATATTATACTAATGTAAATATTCCAGAGTTAGCATAACTGCTACATTGCAGCCATAGACCCTTGGCAGGTTATAAACAATGCATCAACAATACATGCCAACAATAATACAACCTAAGATGATGCTGCTAACATAACCTAACAGATCACTTAAAGGGGACATATCATTAAAAAAATGTACATAAATTTGGGTATTACAAGTATCTATCAATCCACAAAATATAAAATAAGCCAACTAAGTCCTTTGTTTGTGAACCATCTCTGTCCAAACATGTGAAATATGACTGTGACAGCACAGTGAGCCATCAAAATTATACTCACCCTCACCTGCATTTCCTCCCACAGCCTTAAAAGCACACAGCTGTGCTCATGTCAGCACACCCTTGAGTGACCAAAGCCTGGAACAGAGCTTAACTTAGACCAGTGGTTCTCAAAAGGTGTGTCAAGGCACACAGGTGTGCCTTCAGGCAGGTCTAGGTGTGCATGGAAGTTTTTAAAACCAGGTGCTACTACAGCAACTTCACAGCAACTTACGACTAAGTTTCTCAGTTACTCTAAAGGTCCATCATACACTTTGATTTTGACTTTTCAAATTTGGTCACTTAAAAAGATTTTAATACAATTTTCAAGGCTTTGTGGTTAAAAGAATTGAGGTGTTAGGATGAAGATTAAACAGACCCTTTTGTACATTTTAAAACACCCCTTATCAATACCTTAACTTGTACAGTTACTGAATCTCATAGTTTCTGTGCAATAGTTTCATTTTATGGTACCATGGGTGCTAAAACATTAATCAGATCTTAAAAGAGAAAACAAGCTCTCAACACTGTGTATTAAACCAAAATGCCATACCTTTTGAAGGTCAGCTTGAAAAAAGGACCTCTGACAAGTTTGTGTCCTGTTACTAAATAAAGTTTATCTAGTGTTGAAATCAATGATGAAATGCTGCATAAAAGTGAATAAGTAACGTCACAATCTGACATAAGGTTACACTGTGATATGAATGAGGTGAGCTCAGGAAAACAACTAATAGATAAATATAAATGAAATGTCATGATGATTTATGATGTGAAACTGAGAAAATGATAATCAATTTTTCATGATAAGCTCTAAATGAATCCTGCAGTAAATATTCCATGATCAATACAGTTGTTGTTGTTTACCAATGTTATGGCATAGGTAGATAAAATAAACTTGCATTGGCTGAGAAGCATGTTTGCATGGACATAATTGTGGTGTACCTTGATATCTGTCATGATCTTAGATGTGCCTTTGGCAAAGATACAGTCGAAAACCACTTACTTTAACCACAGGTGACTGGGTTAAAGGGTAGAGTAGCGTATGATGTCTACTTTAAAGGACAGTTGATACAAAAGCCCTAATCCACAAAAATCAACTACTGGTGATATTTGCCATCTAAGAAGTGAGTTTAACTGGGTTCTCTCACTTGTTTGTCCAGAAAACAATGCTATGTCTCTTTGCATTAATGGAGTAAGCCTTCAGAAAACATTCTCAATTAATGTGAGGGAATGCAGCACTGGTTTATTTCTTCAATGAGTGACAACACTCCAACACAATTAGCCGTCCGTTCAATCAGATATGTATCTTTCCATTATTTGATTGTATTTGCTTCAAAGCAGATGCAACAAGTACATAATTATGGCCGTAATTAAGCTGCAAAAAAACACAAGCCCTGCCACATGAGCACCTTTGAAACAATGAGTGCTCGATTCATTAGCATCTGCTGTAAGCTTATTAATCATCTAACAGGCAATTAGCAAGCTGTTACGATTGGCGGCTGGTATGTAAATATATTCCTGGGTTAATTTCTTCCTCTGATAATAAAGGAAACATTATGAAAATGAGCCCAGCCACTATGTAAATGATCTATGCTGTTAATTGCACTGCACTGTTTCGACTTGGATTGGCAAATGGCAGTGTGATGGGCTGGCACTGAGGTTATATGCCATGCTGCTGGGGGAATGGAAGCGGTAGGCATCACACTACAGCCTGCATGACAATTTATGGGCTGATAAAATGCCTTCCGCCAGCCCTTCTGTCAAATAGATAATAAACCTTGGCTAGCAGAGGTGGGACCAAAGGGACTGGCCATGTGTGAAAGAGTGAGGGAGTAAAAGCAATATATTCAAAAAAGAAAAAAAGAAAAAAATGAAAAATATAAAAGCTTGTGTGTGTATGTGTGTTTCTAGACCGAACCAAATGCGTCTCTCCACATCCTCCAAACACCAGCATATATTACAACCAGGATAGTTATTGGGAAAATGACATAAACAGTGACAAAAATATCTAACCGAGGTAACTCACACAAATACGTCCAATTTTCCATTAGCAAATTAGTCCTCTGTGCACATGTGCACATGTCCTACGCCATGGCTCCACTAACAGGATATCAAGCCATGCTGAGAGGATTTTCTGGCAATCTACTGCTGAATTCACAGCACAACAGCACTAATGACACTCGGGCCCGACATCCATCATGGCAATGTTCATAAAGCCTGTGCCAACATGTAGCTTCCCTTCGGCCCTCTGTGCTAATCTATGCGGTGCAGGCGCAGAGAAGCCATTACAGCTCTGAATACATGATGAGGCTCACAGCTAATACTCCTCTCCACACCGGGGGGAGGCTGGAGGACGAGAGGCAATATAATTGAGGCCAGGAGGCAGATTGTGATCTATTGACATTAAGCTGAGGCTCTTAATCTGACAGTTGTCCCCTCAGAGGTGTTGACAGACAGCTAGGTGGGCAGCCACAGCCTCTTGCATGGATGCATGCCACGTAGCCCCAAATGTAATATTCACAAACCCACCCTCAACCTGACCCCCCCTTCCAGCGTCAGTTGTCTTGTGGTTTTACATAAATACACAAGAAGACTCTGGACTATCCAAAAACAGACTGATGAGTACAAACCTTCACTGAAAAAAGAGAATGTGCTCATAGGCTTTACTCTTTACACAAATAGCATATGTTTGTATGTGTGTGTACTTTGTGATTTGGCTAAGAAAATATTTTTCCTTTCTTGAGTTTTAAGCGCCTTTCAATGTGTTTGAGATCTCCTCTGCGTGCAGGAACACCTTCATGCACAAGACAAAGTCTTCAGCAACAGGACTTCTTGTCCTGTGAACAGCCCCAGAAGCTGCCTAAAATGGCAGAATGAGTCAAATCTCATTAGCTCAGACCACAGGGGAACAGACCATAGAATGATTGCAGAGTTGTTGAAAACATTAACAGACCAACTTCCACAGCATAGAACAGTCAGCCAATCTGTGTGTAATGGGCCCCTGCGGGGATCGGGGCCTCGAAGGGGCTCCAACAGAGCATCTCAGGTGGACTGAGGATATGTAAGTCATGGGTTTTCAGTATTTGAATATTAGAAAACTTTCTTGAACGTTGGTAGCAGTGAACTTACTTTAGAGGTCATCAAAACCTAATATATGCACCAGAGTCACGACAAAATATGGGCTCTTTAAGAAACAACAATTGTTTTTCTTTCTAATTATTATTATTCTAATTAATTACTATTATATTCTTTGTAGAATAAAAATCCTGATGATCTAACATTTTTAGCTTATTAAAAGCAAAATTTAAACCAACACTATGTAGTTTTTTCCGCCCTAACATGACATTTCTAGAGTCATTGTGATGGTACATCACCTTACAACAGGTTGAATAACACCTCTGTCATGGTCTGAGGGGGTCTGTATTGCCTTCACTGGCACTAATGGCCCTTTTCCATTAGCCCTACTCTACTCGGCTCGGCTTTTCCCGACATCTACCCGGCTCTACTCTACTCGCATTGTGCTGCCTTTCCACCAGCCCGGTTCCCTACCAAGCGGAGGCGGGGTCGCTGTGAAACAGCTGGGCAACACTGCGTTCATGTCATTTTGAGCGCGACACAACAATCAAAACAATGGAGGACTTGGAGGCAATAGTATACTTGATGCTCGGTCTGTGGCTTTTTGTTACAAACCAAATGAAAGAGGAAAGCAGAAGAAGGCTGCAGGCGGCGAGAAGAAATACCCTTGAGAAGTACAGGAGAGTTTTGGAAGCTATACAACAGTTTGAAGCCGAGGATGAGAGCAACCGGGCTGCAAAGAAAAGACGTGTGAGGGTGAGCTAATGGAAGCTACCACTAGCTTGTTAGCTAGCTCGTAATGACAAAGTTTAACATTGTGATGGCAACAAGTTATTGCCATAAAGTAACAAAGTGTATGTACTGCAGTCCTGTTTTGGTCGTCGCGCTCATGACCCATCGGTGACGACATTCTCTGACCAATCAGTAGCCGGCAGTCGGTCGACGTCACCTTTTAGTATCGACTCAGCTCGCTTAGAGCCAAAGCAGAGTAGGTACTAAAAAGTGGTTTGTTTTAGGAGGTACTGTGCCGGTGGAAACGCAATGCAAACCTGGTAGAGCCGGGTAGAGTAGAGTAGAGTAGGGCCAAGGCGGGCTGGTGGAAAAGGGCCCTAAGTAACTTCGATGTGGATGGTAGGAACACTTCCACACTAAAAAACTACAAATTTTTACTGCTTTGACTGCTTTACAGCATAAGTCACTTCCCCCTCGAGGCGAAAGCTAAATGTTGGGAAAAGGAGACTATAAAGCAGTTTAATTTTTAAAACAGAATTAATTAACAGAATTTAGTTTAAAGTAAATATGCACTTATTTTCCTAATGGAAATAGGGACCTCTGGCTCACACTCCTGCATAGCAGGTGGCGGTAACGCTCCTCTGACTTTGGATGCCACCCGCCATTAAACAAGAAGAAGAAGAAGAGAGCTAAATGTGGAGTTGTTATCATGGCGGAAGCAGCGAAAAACCCGAAGAAAAGAAAAGTTTTATTGGAGGAGACGAAAAAAAGAAAGCTGGAGAGTAACAAGCTAAATGCCCAGACAGGGATAAACACTGGCTTGATGTTCACTCGCTGGCGTGAGCTGAAAGATGAGGAGGGATGTCCAACTGATGCTGATTTTTATCGTTGGACTTGTAAGTACATGATGATTTATTCGAAAAGAAACATGATCAGACTGCACCTTATCAGTCCACATGGTTTATTTGTCTCTCAGGACGTCCCGTCGGCTCGCTTCTCCTCCCTCTGTATGTCCACAAATAAGTAAGGTAAGTCAGGTAAGGACTTCAGCGAGTTTGACAAGCGACAAATTGTGGCCACTAGATGACCCAGTCAGAGCATTTCCAAAACTGCAGCCCTTGAGGGGTGTTCCTAGTCTGCAGTGGTCCGTATTAAATAATTATTAAATAAATAAATAAATAAATATCAAAAATGGTCCAGGGAAGGAACAGTGGTGAACCAGTGACGAGGTCGTGGGCGGACAATGCTCATTGATGCAAGTGAGCGAAGGCCAGCCCGTGTGGTCTAATCCAACAGACAAGCTGATGTTGCTCAAATTGCTAAAGAGGTTAATGCGGGTTCTGATAGAAATGCATCAGAATACACAATGCATCACAGCTTGTAGCGTAGAAGGGAAATGAGGACTAACACAATATTAGGCAGGTGGTGATAATGTTGTGCCTGATCGGTGTATCAGTTGAATAGCTTAAATATGTTGTGATTGGCCACATTTTGCTATTCTTTTAAGTAAATGTATTTTTAAGACTAAAAAAGAATTTCTGCCAACCCAACTCCCAATGTTTTGTTACTGTCAAGTAAACATCTGTAAGCCCATTGTCATTGAGCTTGTAGTGCCGTACAACCCCTCTAGAACATTACGCTCCCAAAATGCTGGCCTGCTCGTGGTTCCATCAGTCTCTAGAAGTAGTATGGGAGGTAGAGCCTTCAGTTATCAGGCTCCTCTTCTCTGGAACCATTTACCGACCACAGTTCGGGAGGCAGACACCCTCTCTACCTTTAAGGCTAGACTTAAAACATTCCTCTTTGATAAAGCTTTCAGTTAGGGACCAGCTCATAGTCCATAGTTTAGACATATAGTTAAGATGCAATAGGCTTAGACTGCCGGGGGGATCTGGCACATTGGGCTCTATCCCTCTCTCTCTCACACTCTCTCTCCATATCTGCCTCTGCCCCTTTCTGTTTGCTCCTGTACTCGTCTCTGGCTCTTGTCTTTTAGGTTGCCTGGGATCCTTGGTGGAGACTGCCTGCTGCTGTGGAGTCACGAAGCCTCAATAACTACAATTACAGACATAACACATATTTGGCCATCTCACTCCAGTTCATAATCATTATAGCTGTTAATGTTGATATTAACATGATCTTTCTATCCATGGTTGATACATCTATAGTAACTATCTCTAGCTCCACATGGACATGAGATCCCTCCTGAGAATGAGGTGTCACATCTCAAGAGGTCTACCATTAATACATTTATACTTAACGGAGACAAATATGGTAGGGATGCACTTGTGGTCTGGGCACCCATGAGTTCATCACTACCATAAATTCTTACTTCCAGTAAGACTTTTATTGATTATACTTCTATAAAATTTTCACCACAACCACACAGACATGAGGACCCTCCTCTAATAAATTTGTTTGCAGCAGAAACAAATTTGACGACGACAGGTCTATGATTGGTCCATTGATCTGTCACTAGCTTTAGTTCTTACTTTAGTCCGCTTGTCTCCACTTACCTCCCTCCCTTTGCCCACACACCCAACACAGCATCGTGTGGATTTGCTGTTCATCATGAGACTGGGGTCCACATTCAAGATTTCCTGCTGCTTAACAGAAGGTTTTTTCTTGCCGCCATGATGGAGGGATTCATGATTGGCTATATGGATTCATGTTGGGTGTTGGATGTATATATTTGTATATATATGTATATGTGTATTTTTATATGTATATATGTATCTATGCATATATGTGTATCCATAATATGAAGAGCTTTGTGCTCTATTGTAAAGTGTCTTGAGATAACACTTGTTATGAATTGGCGCTATACAAATAAAGATTGATTGATTGATTGATTGATTGATGAGAGTGTGTTAACATTCAGCTGATGGGCTTAGATGAACATCTCATTCTATTTTTATATTTTATTCTTCTACAAATCATTGCCGATAACTTTCAAAGAATATTTTTCCTTAAAAATACACATCCCTTATTTTAATATTGTTACATAAAAATAGTCATCAGCATGTTTAAAACAGTCAGTGTTTTAATTTGTTCTAAAAAATGTTGTTTTACTTGTAGATAAAAGCTTTAGAGTAATGAGATGAAATTATCAAACCACACACACATATATTGACAATGGCTTCACACAGTGTGAAATTCTTCCATTTCTAAATTGTACACACTATGCTCGGTGACAGAAAAACACATATTCTGTGGTGTGCAGCCAATTAGATTGCGTTTGGTAAGTCACATGCGTAATGGCTTCAACGCTTAAGTGTTCCCAAACGGCTGCCATTTTTTTCAACTGTCTTGGGTGCGGCAACCAGTGATGTGTGGCCCAATCAGCAGCAACACGGAGCCCTTGTATATTTAAATATGCGTGACTACAGGGCATGTTATCCTCCCCACATGTTCTCTGGTCTGCCTGTAGAGCGTAGAGATTTATTGACGCTCAGTGACATGGGGAGGAGATAGCAGATAGCGTAGCGGGAATCCAATGCACCACAACTGATGTGAAAAGCAGCCCAGAGTCTGAAATCATTTGCAGTTGCACTCCCAAGGCCCCAGTGATTTAAAGAGACATACTTCAGAGGGCCTCAGAGCCTGGCGGAGAAATGTAGTCACATCACATTAGAACCAAAGACATGCAAATAAATGCTGGGCCAGTGGAATCAATCCAGGCACATCACTGTCTCAAGGTTTCATTTCCAGTCCAGGATACTTCACAGTGGGCTATTCAGTTTCATTTTGAACAGCCCCAACGCCTGCATCACAGCCTGTTTGAACATCATTTAATGGCACAACTACCTTGAACTGTCAGGCTGTATCAGTCCACAGGAAAAAAAGTCCCTCACGTAGCTAAAGACAGGCTTGTTTGTGACAGCCACATTGACAGAAACTTCGACCTCTCCTTTTTAAAATGCTCCACCGTGCAATCAATGTGGAGTTTGAGTAATGCTGGGTCCATTAGAGCCAACCAAATTGCTGCGGGAGGCAGGGAAAGAGTGTCATCTATTGTGGGAAACGATTGCTTAATATAGCAGCAGGGGCTTGAAGGAGTGCTTACCAGAGCACAATCCACTAAAATCAATAGCAACAGTCAGGCTATATTGTTTCAAACGAGGAAAAAGTGCGGCTACGATAAAAAGCACTCAATATCGGTGTCTGGGCCGTTGAGACGCTGAGTCAGGAGTCAGGAGTAACTAATGCAGTGCAGGATGGAGGGAAGAAGGGAGGAGAGAAAGGAGGACAAGAGAAGGAAAGAAATACAGGAAGCAAGCTCCATCCATGTGGTCAACAGATTCTGCAGGTTATAGATCTTCCAGATTTTGATACATTCATTCATGTTGATGAAAAAATGTACCGTATGTTCTTTATAACTTCAGATTTCAAAGCATGCATTCACTTTGAAGTGTTGTTTAAACTTCCAGTATGTCATATTTATATGCATGGTCATCGGCATAACGTGTTACATGGACAAACATTCTTTACTTAAGCCTGTTGATTGTACAGATCATATCCTTAAATGAGTCTCTATACAGACTTTGCACAGTTCCACACTTCTGTTAACAACCACAGTAAAGCACATTGTGCTGTTGTTTGTGTGTTGTTTTATGGAAACCAAAATCAACAATTTTCCTGTTTCCTTGACTTTTTACAACTCAAACTACCATAACTCCTCGAGTATCCATGCTATCCAAATAATTCCAAACATTTTCCTCTCTATTTTCTTTATAAAAATACCGCCAAGAGTTCTGCTCCTACAATATGCTACCTTTGCAGTCTGTTCACTGTGCTTATTTACATCTGAATGGTAGATCATTATAGCAGAAGCTGTTGACCAAAACTACAGTGATTGCAAGTAGAAGCTGCTATGTTACATTCAAAATAAAGGACTTATCAGGGATTTTGAGGTTGATAAAAATAATTGCAAGGATTTGCACAACTGACTTGTATTTCCAGTGCCACATACATTTAACAACAATGCTGGGCAATTAACTTTCAACTACGATTGAGATCTCCCACCATCACAAACCACACAAATCAATGATCATAACACTGCATGCTGTGCTCACTCTGCCGTATGGGTGATGCACTCCCTCCCCCCTCCGTCCTCTAATATACTCCCGATCAAAATCTTAAGGCCAATTGAAAATTTGCAAGAATGTGAATTTTGCACTTGGAGCTTAAGATGGTTCTAAGTAGTAAAAACAATTATATTCCATATATTAATCATGATTTAGTTAATCACATGGTTCTTCAATTTTCAGTCCCATTATTATATTAATAGTTAATCTAAAACGTTTTAAAGACAATGCAAAATAATTTGCTGAATTTTTTACACAATTAATAGTTATATCTCAAAGCAATTTGATTGATTTTTTCCTCATTTAAAATTTTTGCACACGTGTTGTAAGATCATTGAGTAGTAGAGCCTAAAAATTGTGATATCAATATCAGGCAAAATAATCATGATTATAATATTGCCATAATCAAGCAGCCCTATTTAACATTATTTTGGTAAATTATCTCCAAGGTGTGGATTGATTTGACCTTTCTTTACTCATTTTATTAAGATATTCAGGAATATTTCAATGGTTGAAAAATTGCATTCCACCCATAAACCACAGTTTCATTTTGATACCTTTTCTCTTGGTCTCATCCAGCCTGGTTTGTGTGTTTTGACTGAAAAAGTATGTTTCTTTGAGCTCCTGCCTCAGGTCCAGCTCACCTCATCAGTATGTATGTGCTCTCTTCATCCCCCCCACAACAACAAAGGCAGCCCGAGGAGAAAGTCAACAGGATCCCTCAATAAAACAGCTGGATGAGGCCTTGTGAAGCCACATTCCCTTCATTCTGGACCTGATACTTGTTGAGCGCAGACAGCAGAGTCTTCAAAGGCGGGGAACATTCCTGCAGGCCTCCTCAGATCTGAGACAAGGCTGCCCTTACTACACCAGTCATACACATCCACACATATTCATACACAAACACACACATACATACAGTGGTGCAAACAACCTCAATCCTCTATTTCCTCGGCTGGCATGCCAGAGCACAAAAGGAGAAGTTTTATCCTGTACATCATACTGTCCTTCTTTATCATTTACATTTAAGAACATCCACTGATGTCAGCCAGTAAATCAAATGATTAAAAATGACAAAAAAAATGTAAAACCTTGAACAGACACATAGTAGCAGCAGTAAACGTTGCAGTCAATAAGAAAAAGAGCTCAAACTGTCTCCCTGCAGGACAATTTTCCTTGCAATGAGCCTAAACCACAACACTTAGTTTCTGTTTAGCTCTTTTGGTTCCACTCATTGGTCTCTAAAAGCACATTTCTATCATTTACTATGAGACCTTAGTGAATGATAATCATAGAATAATATGAGCTGAAATCGATATCAGAACTGGAACAAAAACAAAATTGTAGACACCCCAACATGTACAATCCTTCTACCTGCAGGTAGAGCAGCACTCAGACTATGGAGACAAAAATATACTGTCCACTATAATATACAAGTCCATTTTTGTTAAGTACAGAGCTTGTCTCTTGACCAGAAATATTGGTGTCGGTATCGGCGATAATGACTTAAAAAATATTGGCATGTCGGATATCGGCAAAAAATCCAATATCGTGCTTCTGTAGTATTTACATCATTTTTGCAATGGTAGGGCCATCAGTTACATGCACAGGTACATCTCTGGACCCCGGCCCTGTGGTTGTGGACCTCTACTTTAACCAACACAAAATGACTAATGGTGGATTATTGTGGAATAGGAATTACAAATAATAATTCAAAGCCAACAAAAAAGTGACCTGATCCAATGTACAACTTTCAAGAAAAAGCAAGAAATCACAAAAATATTCCACCTATGAGTCAGCAGTTGTTCAGAATGATGAAGTACTGAAAACACAAAAAGCCATGAAGAGACAAATTTGTAATGTTGGATTTTTAAGTAACAGCAGTGTTTTATTCAAAGAAATGATTTCCCTATGGGGAGGAGGTTGTCAGCACCTCTTTAGCCTAAAAATGTCTAAAATCAGGGCAACAGAGTAAGAAAAACATTCTTGAATGTCATCTGAGTCATTTTCCACTTCTCATCATTGCATCCACTTCAGTCATCTCTGAGAAATTAATACTGAAGCAGAAACCTTGGCTGTACAGTAACAGGGACAGATGTATATTAATTCTTTGAGTAAGAGAAATCAGTTCAGAGAAGAGAGCGGTGTGAGTACGTGCTGCTCGCTGTAAGAAGATTAGCAGCAGTTCTGCTGGAGCATGGAGACAGCACTAACAGCATATTAGCCATGTTGCTTTGTTTACCTCGGGGCTCAGGTTTCCTGGAGGCTACTAAATTAGCATTAGTCAGCGCAGCAATATGCAATTAAGTCCAGTCTGCTCCATGTCACAGGCAGATCAACACCATGCAAAGTCATGCTAATTGGCTTAGCACTAAGCCTGTTTGAAGTGTGCTAGGTAGTGGCACTGGCTTATGACTGATACACAAATCTGGCCTCATCAAAGGGATACCCAGGCAGCCTGACCCTGGCTTTAGGAGTACAGCAATGCCTGATTGGTTCAGAAGCTACTTTATTGCAAAGCTTTCTCAATGTGGTGGCAAAATTGTTAAATCTACACATAAGGAGTTGAAAGGGTATTCCACCCCTTCTCTAAGAACAACCCGAGAATACTTAAGCAATTTAAGCCAGAGTAATATTCAGTTTTTTGTACGATTGTATGATAAAATGAAATAAATACCAACACTGAGATTATTCTGTAACCCATGTATATGTCAGTATTGTGCTCTGGGAAATAAATGACCAGTGAGAAGTAAGGCTGTCACTTTTCCTAAAAATCAAGCTCGAATGGTTTTCGAACAATCACCCAAATAACCGAAGATATTAGGTTGACCAGAGATGTGTGCAGTTAGTGGGCTGGGCTAAACAGTTAAAGTCAGATAACTCACAACAACTTGGTTTATCATGTGTCACTGAAACAGGTCAGAAATCCCAGTCAAATGTTCTGTCTTAACTGTGATGAAACCACTTACCAGAAGTAACCACAGTAAAATCACTTAGTGGCCCTTGCCTCACTGTCAAAGTGTCCTTAAACCCAGATGCAAACAGAGAGCAGTGAATGAAAGCTTTGAAACAAACAAATAACATCAGTGGTGCCACATTGGAACAGCACAGCTTGGCAGTAGTTTGATAAAAAAAAAAAAGAAGGAAAGTAGAGATTAAGCTCTAAATCCAAGCTGTCAGGCTACTTTCTCATCTTTCCATTCTACCAAAGCAGAAGATGGTCACATTATGCATAAAAATATGGAGGCTGAACTGAAAGGAGGACCAAAGGATAGCAGTGCTAGTTTTGCTAACATTAAATTAGCCACACAACATTCTGCAAAACAAACCTCACAATGTTAACCCACTAGCACTGTGATGCTGCTGTCAATTAAGAGTGCTCTTTTTTGATTATTTACTGAGCACCTTTTAACTGAGGACCACTTCAGTTAAGTGCAATTTTAATTTGAGTTTAGACAGCAATGAAATGATTGTTAGTTTTTATGCATGCAAGTAACTTTGTCATCTCAAAACACAATTATGTGATTGTGTTTGTGGAACTGGCAATTTTTAGAGGCAAAATAAACATATTTCATGGCTGGTTAAAGCTTAGAAGGCTTTGGTCTAGATAGGCTGAGAAGGCTTTTATGGTATGGCTGCATCCATGAATTGGCTACCAAAGGTTCCTCTGCAAATCGAACAGCTGACATCACTCTGGCATTTGGGCAGAACACAGTTTGATCTGACACCATCACATGCACTTCATTGATGCATTCGCAGAAAAACCTTTCTTTACATGATTCTGTTGATGAGTAACCTAGTCTGAGCCATTTCCAAGAACAGTAAGTTGGAACTTTCTTTAAACATCACCTAAAACATTTTTGCAGAAACTCCAATTATTTCCCCTTTCATTCATCCTCCTATACAGAGATGAATGCTATCCATGTTATCTGATTTGTTGACTAAGAAATGCACTTCAGCTTCACTCCAAAAATGCTAAAAATCTCTTGCTACTTCTCTGCATGTTTGCAGTTTCATCTTCATTTTCTTCAGCCAGCCTATCGTATTTTCTTATGCGCTGATGTAATCAAGTTAAAGATACTAGATTCAATTTTCTAATATTCAAATATTTGCCTTTATGTCAGCACTTACGGTTAATATGTTCACATGACTGCTTAATTAATCAAGAAGCAAGTGAAATCAGGCAATAACTGGTTGATTAATGTACCTGTAAACATACACTGTTTTTATTTAGAAAGCTAGAGATAAATATCTCTGGTCTTGACCTTGTTGAAGAACATGGTAACAATATTTCAAGAAGACAAATTCGGATCCATTTCTGTTTCTGCCAAATTTGGGCTCCACATTTTTCATTTTCCTAGATATAAAAATAAATCAGAACTTATTTCAAAGGGATGACATGTACAGGTGTGGATTTGGGAAAAGGAAACCCTTGCTTGATCCCCTCTTGTCTGCCAGCAGTCTGACAGAGTCTCCAAGAGCACATTAGCATTCCTGCAGCGCCCACCGATCCCAATACTCCTTGTTGGGTCAAAGAAATCAAAGCGGTGCACATCTGAAGAGTACCAGAGAGGGGACGCATAGATTAGTGCCTGTGGGCTGTATCACTAATTAAAGAATAAGAGGGAAAATGGTGCTTGGCTGCTCTCTGAGGATACAACGCTGTCAAGTGATTGACTTCAAGTAATCAATAGGCTCCCTTGGGTGAGAGAGGCAGTGGGAGAAGACCCTCACTTTTGAATTTTTTATAAAAACAAATTTGCTTCACAGGAAAGGAAAAAAAAAAGATCTGAACAATCTTGGACAGATTTTTTCCTTTCCTTTTTGTTTTTTTTTAATGTAATAGCATGTGACACCTATCAGTAAATTGAATCTTCAGCTATGTGCAAAAATGTTTAAAAATTCAGACTATTGCTGTGATTATACAGATACAAAACTCTGCAAATCACAAACAACAGCTGCACAAAGCTTAATCCATTCCATATACATTAAGTACTTTTGTTTAAATGGCCCAAATCTACCAACAGTGAACTGCACACTGCATTCAATTTTATCTGTATGTAGTATGAACTCTTTTGATGCCTTCAATCATACTATGATGTTTCAGTGAGTTAGTTATGTTTTGTTTCTTTGCTGTCTGCTGAAAAAAATCTTCTCTAAAGTTGAGCTGATTTTGCTGTGCACATTACTAGGCTGGATGTACAGTATGCTGCCAGCTCTATCAGAGGAAGGTAAATATACCTACATAACTAAATGAGACACTGAAACATGAAAAAGACGCTAATGCTCTGCTGTGATGAAGAGCACATAATGCCCTCACTTGTAGTGTAGTGAACGTGTCATAAACAATCTGTGATGGAGGTGGATGCTCTTGGTAATTTTAGTGTGTGTATCAGTATATTCTACTGACATATATATCAAACCAGACTGTAGTTCCAGCCAAAAAATTAGATGGAAGAAAGGATCATGTGTGCCCTATGCAGAAGATACTATGATCCATCTCCTGCTGTATATCTTACATAAAACATTATCATAGTAGTTTGTGTTCTTTAACTTAAATAACCACTCATTATATTATTCATTTTCTGTGCCACATGTAAAAATTAACCTGAAAGTGTAGTGCACAGACAGTCTTTGACAGCTGTGGCAGGCAAACATGTGGTCGATGGCAGGATTGTAATGGACCACCTGCTGCAACACTCCCACACAAGAACTGTCTGAAACCTGTCTGCAGGCATAACAAAGCTCTTCAGACACACAAGCTGGGTCCAAGGTAATATGAGAGGAGCAGAAAAAGGACTCGTTATAACCTTTCCCCTCTTCTATTTATCCAACAAACCCCTGCTGTGATCAGTGGACGTGTCCTCAGGGAGCCTGGCAACAACAGAGCAGGTAATTCTCCTTCACCTCTTCCTGAGTGCATCATGTCCACAGAGCAAAACAAGCCGGTGTCCCAACAGAGGTGACCCAGATTTAAACCCAACACTTCAACCTCTTCTTTGCTCTGGAGGATGATTTGTTTATTATCCTGCGTACAATAATGGCCCTGCATAAAGGAGGAAATGTAATGTATAAAAGGCCGTACAAGGCTAGACAGCACACAAAGGAAAAAGGATTAGAGCGTGGGCGAGGATCCGATACAGCCTTATTTACTACTGACAATGTTTTTGTGTGGAGCAGCCAGCCTTAATTTGCTGCTTAATAACTGACTTCCACCACCATGTTCAAATCCCCCAGAGAGGCTTTTGTGGTTTGTTCGCAAGATGTCTCCACTGCCTCCACTGCAAATTAGCCTTTCAGAAAGGCACCTCACCTTCCGGCCACAGCTTGCAACACGCAAGGTCTCTTTTTTTTCTGTCTTCTTCTTACCCTGTTGCCTTTCTACTTCTATCTGCCAGTAATAACCTTCTACTAACCTTTAAACCGCTGTGAATAATTTAAATCCTATTTTCATATCAATGCAGGAGTCAAGCCAGGCAATTATCTTTTATCTGTGTACTTTGCTGTCGGAGCAAAGCATAATAAAGTCCTCCCATGAGAGAGAGAGAGAGATGGAGAGAGAGAGAGAAAGGAGGAGGGGATGAGGCGAGGCGAAGATAGTGTAGAGAAGCCAAAGGCCAAACTAGGCAATGATAAGGAAGAGAGTTGATGAGAGAAAGACAGCGAGAGAAAAACATTTAGAATGGTTATAGTGTGGACGCTTGTACCACTATCTGGAAGAAGCTAATGAAAAGAATGAATGATTCACTAATGAACAGAAGATCTGTCAAAGAAAGAGAGGCCGCTTACATCTGCACTGGTTTCCGGGAAGAGGATGTGGTGGGTGCCGCATGTGTGGTTGGTATGGCGGCTGGTGGGAGACGGTGGAGATAAACATGACAAATTGGCAGTTCAATTACGACTTTTGGGTCGCTGTTTTCTTGGTGCATAGCCGATGGCTCCATTCAGTGACACGCCGCAGAGCGAGGCCAAAGCCAGACTACGCTAAAGCTCATTTGTGTGACAGTGATTTAGAGCCATGTAGTAGATGGGTGCATCCCAAGTAAAAAAAAAATAAAAAGGGAGCAAGGGGAAAAGAAATGTGTAGAAGAAATTCCCTCTGGTACTCATTAAAATTCAGCAGTACAGAAACACACACACCCACCCCTCGCTTTTGCTCTCCTTCCCCCGCCATCTCTTTTCCCTTTCCCCCATCTGTTCCAACACCAATCGTCTCGCCTTGTTGCCTCCCTGCTCACCACCCAGGACTGTCCATGATCATCCTGATGAATTCATAAAAACTTGCTGCATTCTTGATTGAGATGGAGCGGTGGGGAAAAACAAGCGATAGAGAGGGGGAAGCAACATCCACATCCTGACAGGAGGAGAAGAGAGGGCAGCGGGCGAGGTGAAGACGTGAATGTGTTTTTTGGGAGTGATGGGATGCAGAGATAACAAGAGCAAGAGGAGAATGGAGGACGAGGCCAGCAGCTATAGGTTTTGCAATATTAATCTATGGTGCCGAGATAAAAGACAGGTGAGCACAGCGAGAGGAGGCAGTATTTGTTTTAGTCAAGAGCGAATGCAGGGCACGTAGTTGAAAGAGCAGCTATGTTTTGAACCAAGACCAAACTTTCCAAAACTTGCAACTGCCTGCTCCACAAAAACAATCCCTGAAGAGTGAGGCAGTGCAAGAGCTCCTAACACCCAGGATCAGTTCACAAAGGGCCTTCAGCTCTGCACTGAGAGATTAAACAAACAGTCTGGTATCATTTGGAGTTATTCAGCATGTTAACAAGAGATGTGGGTAAACTGTGCTGCTTAACAGTTGAAGAAGGATCCCGCAAAATGAGGCACTGGTCATTTATGTAATTCCTAACAAACTTACCATGCAAATATTAAAGGCAGGTGTAAAAACTGCTGGAAAGTTAGAATACTCACAAATAAAAGCAGGACTGAGCGACATTGGGTAAAACAATATTTCTGCAAAATGTTTTCTCCCTGCAATATAAATTGCTATTTTTTAAGGGCAATTTCTAGATAAATTATATATTCGTTATGTATGACAGTGTCCAAAAGAATGTTATTTTGGTTAGGTATTCACCACAGACCCATATTTACAGTATTTTTAAAATTATGGTCAGTAAATATTAAAGGAGGAAAAAATAGCGTTTAAGTCTCTTTTTGACACGGTTATTTTAGACGTGTAACACCTCTGTATCTTTAACTTTTAAGTGCTGACAACACGACTGTCCTGTATGCAGCGTGGTCTCAGAGTAAGCCTACTGATGGTGATATCTGATACACTCTTCCTATACTTAGTTAAGGAACTGAAAAAAGTTCTGGTTTCAGTCAAGTAATCTACAAATGGTAGCATGATGTGCTTTAAGTCCCATGACTGACATTGCACCTCTTGAGATGTGACCATGTGAACATGAACACATTGCAATTGTGATGTTATTGTGCATCCTTAAATAAAAGTGTCAATAAATTATATTTATCAGTTAACAAATGCAAAGCGAATGAACATGAGAGAAATCTCAATCAAATTAATAGTTTGTGTGGCCAGCCTTTGTCTTCAAAAAAGCATCAGCACTTCTAGATACATTTGCACAGTTGTAAAGGAACTCAGGCGGTAGGCTGAAGAACTAAACACGTATTTGAGTGAGCGGCTGGCTCAAATCTGTCTGTCGCGTAATCCCAGATTCATTCCATGATGTTAAGATCAGGGCTCTATGGGAGCCATACCATCTCTTCCAGGACCCATTGTTCTTAGCTTAAGATTGTTCTTAGTGTCATTGGCTGTATGTTTTGGTTTGTATTTCTCAGCACTGAGGACAACATTTATCCTGACCAAATCCCCAAACTTACAAGGAGACAATTAGAGTTTTACATATTAAAAGTATTCTTATTTTTGAGCATTTTTGAATCTGCCTAGAAAATCTTAAACTTTTGCATTGTTTTATGTATCAATTAAGGTTCATAAAGCTCTGACCAAACTACAATCCAGCTGCCTGCCACCAGTGTCCACTGTAGCTCCACTCTACGGCCCGTATCTAAAAATCCAGATGTAAAAAAAACACATTAAATTAACAACACTGATGGCATCTCATACATTTTGATTTTCTTTTTTTCAATATTGTAGGAAGCCAGAGATTGAATGGACATTAATGCTTGATTGATTTCCCAGTGATAACAGTTTGTTTAGTCTCTTGGTAAAACTTTATGACACTGCAGGGCCATGAAGTCTGAAAAAAGAAAGGCTGTAAATACTGAGGTCAAAGCTTAGTCAAAGGTAAACCTAGATGTGTGGTAAAATCTCTACACCATTTTTCTCCTCTCAGTTTTTGTCCTACATGAAATAAATAAATAAATATAAGCCAGAAAGTGTTTCAAAGAGCATCTCTGCCTCTTCTTGTGGACTAAATCCAGTATTTTCGACACAAAGACTATTTTTCCTGTTACATTTGGACTGAGAGTTTGATGGATCCTCCCACAGGCTGCCAAGTGGGTGAGGTGTCGGTGGTTCCTGGCATCACTGCTGTGCTGTGTGTTTATACTCTTGTTTTGTGGCACCTACAAGATGTTTCTTGAAAACAAACATCCTTCTGGATGTTTTACGACTTATCGAGCACATAAACTCAAGTAACAGGGAAGTCTGTTTCTTTTGAGCCTTGTAAACACATAGTATGGCTTCATTATTGTTTTTACAGTGCTTGTACAAACATACTAAGGGTCAGACGTGCTTAGTGCATCAGATTTGTTTAGTTTTTTCTTCTCTAATACATCAAGCAGCTGTCACATGCAAACAGAGATAATAAGCAGTAATTGTCACCTTAGGGCTGGGCAATATGCACAAAAAAATCCAATCTCAGTATGTTTTTACTCTACATGAATATCCTTTTTTTTTTTTTTTTTTACAATATCAGAGTTATGAACTTCAGTAATGGGGAGTTCTAGTAGAAATTAAACAATTCCAAAACCTGATTGATATAACAACAACAAAAGAAAAGGTCCTAGAAAGGACTAGGATTTTTTAGGTCTCAATGATCAAAGTTGTGGACAAATCTCCACATACTGTATGAATTTAATTGTCCTAAATTGGGGTCGTCAAAATAATATAATCTATCATGTGTTTCGAAATAATATAATCATTGAGGTTTTAATAATTTACACTATCAAAAACTACAAGGTTTTATGGTCTTTTGTCACACTTTTAACCATGGTAGAGAAATCACTGGTCACATCGCACAAGTAGGTTTTCAACATTTGGAAAAGTAGGTTAAACGGGTTGACCTGACAAGCCAGATTGGCAGTTCTGTATATGCTTTACAGGATGTTTTTCACCTTCTCAGGAAAGCTGAACCTTCAGGAACATATCTGAAAGGTGGCTGACTGTCCTGTAAATCACATCGAGGACAGGCCAATCAGATGAAGTAGTAGGTGGGTGCTGCTGCTGAAGAGTAAATGTATATAACAGGAGCCAGTTTGTAAGTCAAACCCTTGCCGAAACCTGTTGAAAATATCTTTTCCATTGAGAAGTGTTTTCAGTGTTTTTCTTAGTTCATCATTAACTGAAGAAGAGTTGTCAAGTTTGGACAAAATAGTTGCTAAAGTAGGCAGTAACTATGCTTATCTCTACACGAGCAGGCATTGTTTACTGACTTAGTAACCTCTCGCTGTCATAACACTCTGAAGACCAAGCTCATTCATGGAGTTATATTGTGTAAAATTTAGTCACCTATTAGACTGACTCAATCTCCTGTAACCTTGTGTAACAATTGGATATGCCTGATTCAATGTCTGTAATCAGACAGATCCATCTTGCCAAGCTCCAATCTACAACTACTCTGAGCATGCTCTCAAGATGAAATAAATGAAGAAAAAAGATATTTCAAAGTTAGACCAAACATTTGGATAGATTATCTTGTGGTCTATAGGCATATTACTGCTAGTGATTCCTACAACAAACAATCATTTCACAGAGTGTTATGCTTGATATCTCTCTTTAATCATTCAACACTGCCTCTTGAGATGCATCAATGCCATTATTGATCCTGCTGTTCAATCCAATTTTTCATCGATTCACTTATTTATTCCTACGGATTGTCTGTGTGGAGTAACACTGGCCCAAAATGGAGTTTCCATGATCAACGATGTCAATCACATGATACCCCTCTTATTTAATGCTGTTCTGCAAAGACAAATGCTTTGGCAAGCTTCTGGTGTTTCCACTCTTGCTTGAAATCACGCAGACACTGGGCATTGTGCTGTTAGTATGGAAGTAAATTAGTATTGTAATATTTTGAGTTTAAAAACCCACTCATTGTTTAGCTTTATCTTTAACTGAATATATATGCATTGAAATGTGCATCTAATTTTTTTAACATCTGAATTTAAACATTCAAATTTTCAGTTACTCATTTTCATCATCACTTTATAACCTAAAAAAAAAAATCAGTATTCAATAGAGCATGACATCAGTGATTTGCAAGGCATCCAGGACTTGATGGAATTCATCAATAAGAAAACTGTTTAGCAAAAAGACAAAAGATATCGATACCTTGAGCTATTTTTGATTGATACACAACTGGAATTGGTTTTTGACTCCCATGTCTAGAGGCCAGGTGTGGCCAGAAAAACTTTTTGACATGCTTTTTATGCAAAAAAGACTGAGTTGATATAAACAATGTTGCCGTACCCTTCACTTAATATATTTCCCAGCCCTATGTAATGCATCCTCGTGCTACGCTCATACTGTAAATATATTCATAAATGTCCTCTTTTCTGAGTTCAGGTGCATGACTCAGTTCATGTGTGTTGTAACTCATACATTACCATATTCACACAATGTTTACACTGTCAGACACATGAATCTGTCTTACACACACCAGGAGACAGAGGAGGTGTAGGGGTGGATTTTTGAAGGGAGTTCAGTTCATCGGGTAAGACCATGTGAGGTCTGTTCTGTCTGAGAGTAAAGAGATCCTACAGCAGATTTATGTCTTCTCCAGCTGACAGCAGTTAACTGCAAGGCTTTACACTCCATCCCTGTGTGTTGTGTAAATGACAACTAGGGTGAGACAGAGGTAGGCACTGATTAGGCATTCAGCCCCTGCTATTAAGCAAGCACATGCCATTTTGATATGATAGGTAGACTCAGACAGACCAAGCGATAAAAACTTAAAGTCTACGTGCTATAAATAATACATTTCCTTTATTAAAAAAAGCACTGTTACCCAAGGCTATGGCTTAATACTGTACACTCAGTAGTGCAACATTGCAAGCTATTTTCTTACATAGCAATCAAAAATAAATCCCTTTTGAGTGGTCAAAAAAAAGATCAACTTTTAGTTTACACTTTGATTAAACAGCCAACAAATAACACATTTTTCAGTGAATTCATGTAAATAAAAAAGTCTAAGAATTAAAGCAGTCGATCCATTTTCAGTGATAAAGCATCACTAGAGTATCTGGATTTTTTTTGTTGGGAAAAGTGATCATGCACGTGAAAGGCTGAAAATACAACTAAGTGGCACACTGAGGTATCCTTTATGTACAGGAAAAAATGGACAAGGGATGGGAATTAATAACATATTATAGATAACAATGCCATTAACAGTTCTGCTTATTGATCAGATCCTTTGCCAATTCAATTTGGGGTAAAAAAAAAAAAAAAAAGGCCTGCGTTTGGTTTTCAGAAGCAACAATGTCAGACAGATGCCATGCTGCATAGACCAATGTTTCTGCAAAATGTCAGTGGTTTCACTTTTGCTTGAAATCACACACAGACACACACACACTAAATGTTGTGCATTTGGCATCATTTTTGTACAATTAGGCCACATTTTGACCACATCTTTTCCCTGCCTGTCATGATCACATCTTTGCCTTCTTCATCCTCTCTGCTGTCTCGAGAGAGCCTGAAGTTCTTGATTTGCGAGGCATGCAGAACAAAGTGGAAAGACCTGATAAGGTAATTGTTGAGCATGAGGAAAAATGTTATCGATTCCTTGAGCTAGTTGTTGTCGATTCTTAACTGAAATTGGGTTTCAGTATATTTCCTCAACTGGACTTGAAAGCCTACTACTAATTTTATGTTCACATTACCTGGTCTTTGTCTTTATTCAGAAACTACATTCTTGATAAGCTTCTTGATACTCAAATATATTGATATTCAAGGTAACATGCATAAACAAAATGAAGCAGAAGAGACAGCTGCAGCAGAAGAAGAGTGACTGTAACTCTCTAACTTCTTGTTTCATACTCTTATGCTCAGCTTTTCTGCTGTGTGAAGTATGTCTGAGAAGATGACAGAGGAAGCAAGGGAAAATGGGCATGAACAAGTAAAGACATGATCTATCCATCCATCCATTATCCAAACCGCTTTTCCCTTTCAGGATTGCAGGGGAGCTGGAGTCTATCCCAGCTGACTTTGGGCAAGAGGCAAGGTACACCCTGAAGCAGTTGTCAGCCGATCACAGGGCCACACAGAAAGACAGACAACCATTCATGCTCACACTCACACCTAAGGGCAATTTGGAGTCACCAAGAAGAGTTTTTGGTCTGTGGGAGGAAGCCAGCGTGCCTGGAGAGAACCCATGCATGCATGGGAAGAACATGCAAATTCCACACAGAAAGACCCTGATCGACCCAGGGGTTGAACCAGCAACTTTCCTGCTGTGAGGCACGTGCACTACCATGCTGCCCCATAAAGACATGATAAATGAACATAAAGACAGAGATTGTTATTAGATGTCAGTCCTGTTGTTGATTCTTGCTTTAAGAGCTGATATTTGAAAAAAATATGCTCTATACCAGGTGTATCTGTTGTCATTTCGTAGTTTCTGTCATACAAGAGATGGGGACTCGAATTTGAGACTCAGACTTCAGTCACACTTAAGTCCCACCCAAAGGTGACTTCAGACTTGACTTGGACTCGGACACAACTCAGACTCGAGGTTTGAGACTTGCACCGAATCATTATTTCTATAGGTCTGGCTCACTGTAATTATAAGCTGCCTGTAATTCCCTCTTGTCATTCACCCAAATCAACATCTGGTAACAAGTGGCCAACCTCAATCCAGACGAACACAGCACCTGCAGGTTTACACTGGGCACGTTCAAGAGAGGAGCTGCCTCAAATCCAGACTTTTCACCCCAAATGTTTAAAGAAGGCATTTAACAATGTTGTAAGACAGTTTAAGTTACTCCCTGCTCTCCTTGCTCATAAAGCACAGTCATCACAGGTCACAGTGATGAAAATCACAGTCATTCAGATAACTGAGGTCTCTAAATGTTAAAGAACAGGAGGTTGAGAAGCCCATGCATTAACTTTCAATAAAGGCTGCATTTTATTACAGGACAATTATCTTCATTGACATTTCTATTGAGCCAATACATCTGTGTAAAACATAGGCATCCTGTTTAATATGGACAGACGGACAGACAGAGAGACAGGGACTGGAAAGAGTAAAACACCACAGCCCACCGCTGCATGGACTGTACAGGATTGTGGGAGTGAAACGCATCTTGTTGAAATAGGGGAAACCAGGGTCAGGTGTAACAAGGAGCAGTTATAACCCTCTAAATTCCTCCAATAAGAAGCAAGCTAGAGTGCTGACAAAAAGTCTACACATACTCAGTTATGCATATTTTTGTGTCTCTTTAATTATAAGTAGACAACAGTGTGACAGATTATTATGAGAAAAGTATTAGATTTTTCCTGATCACCCCCACCTCAATAAGAACTGAACAGAGAAATATCAAATAATACCTTAATACTTGAAAGCATCCAAATAGGAGTTTGGGTTACAGGTAAATTATTAACCATGTAAAATGGTTTTACCAGTCTAAATTGTTATTATTGCTCTTTATGTAAGGCAAACTTTCATTTACAGTACATCTCTATGGCCCAGTGTAGATCACTTGCCAGATCAGAGACAAACAATAAAAACAATAAAATCTGAAATCGCTATGACTAAAATAACAGATTTTCCCATTTCTTTTAAAATATTACAATTATATCATTACCATTACTTTTTCAGCAACATTTGTGGGGTGAAAATCGGATATTCTGACAGCCCTACTCACAACATGTTTTGTTTACAACAGCCAAAAGGACGTTATACAGAAGGAGACTTTGTGTGGCTACTCTGAAAACCCAGCATCACCCTCCATGTGTTGGTAGAGAGGTGCTTTACTTGCTCACTCTGGATTGAAAACTGGCTCAACTTTCAACACAAACATGTTGATGAAAGACAATCAGAGACTCGGCATCACTTACACACTCCCTCACACAAACACGTGCAGAGTAGAAAACACAAACTCCCCATCTCCCTCTGATCGTTTCTCAGCCTTTGAATTACAGACACTGACTAATTGACCAGCAGCCTGGTGCAGGATCTCTCCCCAGAGAGGCAGCAGAGGGAGGGAGAAAGGAGGCTGGTTAGGCACGATCACAAAGGGAGCGGACTTAATGATGTGCTGAACATCAAAAAAAAAAATCTCTAATAAGCTGAGAAATTCTCTCCCTTGCAAACAACTTGTCCTCTAAAACATACTGTATATGTTTCTTCAGAGAAGCACAATTAGACGATTACACTGAAAAGCATAAATATCATTAAGACATATTCAGAGCTAATTAATTTAGTGCATGTAGCATTCTCATGTGGCGAAAGAGATGGAAAATACTGAAATAATAGACGCGCTGAAGGTTGAATTCCATTTTCTTTTTGTTAATTTGCAGATTTCCCGCTGGGAGAGGTAAAATAACCCCCAGCCAGACTTTTTTCTTCTGCTGTTAATAATAATAGAGTTGCTTTTCAAGCTAGGCAAATACCGAGCCTGATTTGCATAGCTTAGTTTGTGCATAACAGCAGAAAAAAAGGCCAAAGTGTCCCTAAAAGCAGCAGAAGCTTGGGTATGTTTTTGTTTTCAGGTTTTGTTGCCCCTTTCTTCACTTTAATGTGCTAATAAGTTGTCAGAGGCGGCTCCCTGGATTTTGGCAAAGGCACACACAAACACTTTCTCATTATTCCTTTATCAGCACCCTGCTTTTACTCCTCTCTCAGTGCTTCCTTCACCTGTCTTTCACCCGCAGCCCCTCCTGTCTCTTCCTCTGTCTCCCAGGGGAGAGATGCCCAGACTTCTCTCCTGACAGAGCTGCTCCCTGCAGAGTTGAACCTCACATCCTGCCTTTCTTCAAGGTGACAGACTGCTGCATGCTCAATTGGACCCTATAGCACGCCTCCATGTCTCTGTTGCAATCTCCTTAGAACAAAGCACACACATCGCTCACAGATCAGAAGAGAACATCTCACTCCTATAAACTTTATCAAAGACTAGCTGGAAACAAGAACCAGGCAGAGAGCCTGACGAGCTGCCACAGGGCTCTGTATAAATTATCATGGTAATATGCAGATGCACCTGTGTTCTGTGTTTGTATTTGTCAGATAGGAGCAGCTTTAGAGGAGAAATGTGAGCCTTAGTTAAATGGAGGCTGTTTCAAAGTTGACTTCAGATTAACTGCAAAGTCCTGGGGTTATGCTTAAGTATGCAGAAAAAGAAGAGAGTTGAATTTACTTTGTTTATGTAAGTTTCTTTTACAACAACAGAAACAGTCTTGTTAGAATTATTCCAAGCACATTTTTTAAGATTAGTGTTTACATAAACATATTAGCATGGTAATAAAGTTGCAACTAAGATCTATTTTACACTTGGGTTTTGTATAAGTTTGTTATGTCACCACCAATCAGTGGACTACTTGCTGTTCTAACACACGTACAGATGTTAGCTGCCACGTGTCGCCTACATTGCACATTTGCTGTCAACCTCCTCCCAATGTAATGTCTACTCTTGATCTCATCTATGGCTTCATTTAGGATGAAGCAAAAGAACCCAGCGATGAAAGTAATTCTGCCATTTTTCTCTCTGTGGACCTCAAGCTACTCAGAGCAAGTTAGCCCCTCATCCTGTTGATTCATTATTGAAATGGAAATGCTGCCTGTTGCAGTGATGTGCAATGCATTATTCAGAACAATACTTCCTTCTGCAAACAGACAAATAGAGCACTATTATGGCAGCACCAGAGAAAGAGAGTAAACAATGAAGAGTGGCACACATTAATTGCTTTATTAGAAAACAAAACAAATGGAAGATTAAGATGGGGAAGCAGTCACTTTATATTGGCAGCTGAACACAACTCCAAGCTTAAGTTGTTTTGAATGTGCAACAGGAGAATGTCAAGGCTGAACACACAAATAGATGTTTATGAAACTATCGATATATTTTTTCATAATTTCTTAATGATACACTCTATATTACAAACCCCAATTCCACTGAGGTTGTGGCACTGTGTAAAATGTAAATAAAAACAGAATACAGTGACTTGCATTGTATTCTACTGAATACACTAAAAGTGAGATATGATTAATGATAAACTGATAAACTTGATTTTTTTTTTAGTAAATATTCACTCATTTTGAATTTGATGCCTGCAACACATTTCAAACAAGCTGAGACAGGAGCATATTTATCACTGCGTTATATTACCTTTCCTTTTAACAACACTCACTACTTGTTTGGGAACTAAGGGCACTAACTATTAAAGCTTTGGGAGTGGAATTCTTTCCCATTCTTGCTTAAGGTACAACTTCAGTTACTTACGCCGCATAATGTGCCACAAAATTTCAATAGAAAACAGGTCTGGATTGCAGGCAGGCAAGGATGTCAGTTTTAAATGCAGTGCCGCCTGAGGGGTCAGAGGTCCCGGGCATTCAATGCTGGTTTTAGGCTTTTCCACGTATGTGCAGATTTCTCTGGATTCTCTGAATCTTTGGATGATATTATGGATTGTAGATGATTAAATCCTTAAATTCATTGCAACTGTATGTTGAGAAACATTGTTCTTAAACTATCGGTCTATTTGCTCATGCAGTTGTTCAGTGGTGAGCTGGTGAACTTCGCTCCATCCTTGTTTGTGAACGACTGAGCCTTTCGAGAATGCCCCTTTTTGTTTCTTTTTTTTTTCCTTACAAATGAAACTAATGAGATTTTCAGTGAAACATTTGTGTTTAGGTGTCTTTTTCCTCTTGAGACCTAAATATATCCAGTAATGTTGTCCAGTTTCAGATGTAGTGATTCATGAGGACTCACTACATCAAAAACATGGCGTTCAAGTGCTTTTTTATTAACTTTAAAGATTTTGAACATAATACGAAAGATGTATTATGTGGATGATTATGTAGAAGAAATATCAGAAAATAAACGGCCAACAAAAGAGTAAAAAACAAAACAGCAATTTACACTTAATTTTTAGCCTTTTTTCAAAATTGTTGTAACTGTAAATGTGCAGTCTGTATGTCGTTTGAGCATTGTTATCCCCTCTTACTCTATTGGAAAATTATTGTTTTGATCCAACATTAATATAGTGAGATACTGTGAGTTTAATGTCAGGCTCAAGTCTATTAATTATTTCATAAAATCAATCACTCTCATCACCATGGCACAGCTGCTTAGTCCCAGAAATAAAGCAGTCTGTAGATGCTGTAAAAGAGTTCAGCATATGGGCTTGTTTGTGCTACTGCTGCGTGCTAGAGTTAGCATCTTAGCAAAGCTTCTTTCCTGCCATCTGAACAGATGAGATCTGTGTGCTGCCATTTTATATAATGATTTTTACCCATAGCTTGCTGACAAACAAAGGTTTTCACTCTATCTGAGTAGGCCCAAAGAAGCTGAACGCTGAGGCTGGGAACCAAAAATGCCCTGGCAATACGAGCATACCTCACATAGTGTTGCTTGCTATAAATGCAAGCAACACTATGAACCAATGCACTCAGATCTTGGTTGTCATTACTAGATAAGACTGTCAGTTTTCCTCAAAATTAAAATTGAACAGTTTTCAAACATACACGCAAATAACCGAAAATATTCGGTATTCATTTATGATGTAATAAATAACTTGGCCAATAAAAAAGTTAAAACGGACAAATAGGCTGTCTTAGAACAAGATTTTCCAATAATTAGAAAATCACATTTTTTGGCATGCCTTAATGACACACTGAACCTTGATTTTCTATTAAAACTCTAGAAATTTCAAGTCAGGCTCTCAGAGGTTTTAAATTCAACTCCTTAGATGTCTCCTTACTTTATTTTTGCAATATTAGCATTGTAGTCAACAACTTCTCCTTTTCTATTAGCTCATTTGTAGCCCTGATTTTATTGTCATGGTTTCTTGTACACAAACCTGTACAGATTTTGGGGCAGAAATCATCGTGCAACAGATAAATGCGGCAGCTGAACACAACTGTTTAAATAACACATCCCTAAATATGAACGGTTGAGCCCAGAATTGACGTCATGGTGAGGTCTACGACAGAGAGCAAAGTACTCTGAACTGGAGGCTGATAGTGTCCCAGGACAAGAAGAGAACGAAATATTATTGTTCAGTTGTCTAAAAAGTGAGAAAAATGGGAGTCAGGGGCATCACTGCTGCAAATGTACTCTGGAAATCTGTTTCTGTTTTTCAGACTTTCTACACTCCAAAGAATCCCAATCAAATTATCAATTATAATTAATCCAATTCCTTACTTAGAAGACTCGGACTGCTGACCAAGCAGAGATTTGCTTGGCAAGTGTTATTTCTTATTTAAGTTTTCGGTCAAGTAACTACATATTATACTTTTTCTGCTGCAGTCTTCCACATTCTTTGCAGCAGAGATTTTACTGTTTAGAAAAAAATGTTTAAGATTACTGAAATCTGTCACTCTAATATTTTAAATGAATCGCTAAAGAAAAAAACTTGATTATCAAATATACGTAAACAAAGAAATAGATGAAAGCTCGATCTGCTTACCTTTATTTTAAACAATATATATCTTATCAGAGGCAAATCATAATATGCAAGATATTTCAGATGATGTACCTAAAATCAGTTTTAAATCTGTTAACCTGTCGGTCTATAAATGCACAGTGAGTACATGGAGATTTTTCTTCTTCAGGGGCAGATGTTATTTGTTGCAGCGAAAGACTACACTGAATGTAAACTTGCATACATGAGCTCAGACCTGATGTGGGATCTGAGCTTATCCTACGCCTGTTTGAATCAGGTTCAGTTTGATAAATGCTGATTTGTATGTGAAAATGACTGTACACCCACTTTTTGGTCATACGCAGGTCTGATAAATGAGGGCCACTGAATTTACTTGAAATAACTGTGTTTTTTTATATCCCAATAAATACTGCAGAAAAAAAGATAGTACAATATTGCCTTTTTTCAATACTGTCTCGCCCTAGAGTGTGTGAATGTGTGATCACGGTGCATGTGAAAGCCAGTCAAGGCTCAGGATGATGACAAACCTGACTCAACTCTTGTTTTAGGGAGGTTGTTCATCTCTCTGAGGAACAGAGACACCAGGTGGTAACTGAACCTTTCTGCTGATGTCTCCTCACACAAACACAACACAGCACAACATGCATGAGAGCATCTGCACAAACGCACACAAACACACCTACCAATGCACTTTATGCTTTCTTATGCAGGTACACTGCAGTACATGCATACAAAACTAAAACGCACACATGCACATCGCACACTCTGTGAAAAAAGGAGGAGACACTTGTTCCAAAAAGACACTGATTTATATTCCAAAGTGCTCGTGTCAGATCCCACCATGTAAAAAGGGCTCTATTACTAATAAATGAACACACGATAAAAAGGTGAGATTCCCTTCAAATCTGCCTGTGTAACGTGAATCTTTTATGCAAATGGAATTTCAGATGAGGTGGAGCTATCTTCAGAGACCTTGACTGTTTTTCCTCAGCCCTCTATTAAAATTTATGCCACCGCTGATTTATAAATTTTATTAATAGCTCACTGCTGAGGAGAGAGGAGTGGAAGTGATGAAACAGCTTCAATTCTGTCTTTCTTCTCCACGCTCCCGCTCTCCCATCGCTGGTCCAGCAGGTCCCCTGTCACACTCTCTCTTTAATGCTCCCTCCCCTCTGCTGTTTCTCTCTCTCTATTGCTCCTCAGTGGTGTCTCATAGTGATTTTATAATTGGGCTCGGCTCATTGTTATTCAAAACCCTGTAGAACCAATTAGTGGCAGACCTCCCGACCTTCAGTTGCCATGTAATGGTGGTAACTAAAGACTCTTAGTGAGGCAGCTGAGAGCAAAGGTCTGAATTTTCTTTAGTTCCTGATTAATAATTCTGTCAACCCTATCACATGCCAACATTAAACAGAATATCTAGTGTAAAGCAGCTCCTTCTTCTTCTGAAGCTCTTTTTTCTCACTTTAACTGCCTTTTATGAATCTTTAAAGCTGGCCTGTGTGCTCCCTCCCTGCTCTCTTGTCAGATAAATGTTGAGATAAAGGGATAATGAGACTTTGCAGGAAACCTGCTGCAGTCAGGGAGGGGTGAAAGGTGACCATGCCAACAAGTGGACCATCAGAAACTAAGTCACTTAAGTGATAAACTATCATTTCTGGTGGTGTAAAAAAAAAAAAAGACAGATATGCTGCAAATGTAAGTCCTATCTATTTAATGACAACTTGCATAGCGACTTCCATCACACAACTTTTTTCATTGATGGTTTCATTTTTCAATTGTTGTAAGGCTAGTTCATGGCTGTGAGACTCTCTGGATTCAAGTCTGAAGACTGAGCTTCATGGAGTATGATGCAATGTCAAGATAAAAAGGATGTTTGAGTGTTTTTTTAATTAATATATTTCTAAAAAAAAAAAAAAAAGACCCCTGGCTGTTTATTAGTAAGTGGAAATGTGTGTTTCAAAGAAAACAGTCAAGACTTCTAGCAATTACAAATAAAAAAATCAAGTTTTCCTCACACGGACCAGTTACCTGTTACACTCGCTATAAGGTATAAGGCCTTGGTCCTCAATCTGGGGTCCAGGCCTCTTCATGGTGGTTAGGAGTGGGGAGGTGGGCGGATAGTCTGACAGCCTAAAAGTAAGCAAAATTTGGCTTACAAGTGTAATCTAAAACAATAATAATGCACCAAGGGCATAAATCATTTGCACAAGAAGTCATGTATAAGCCCATTTATCTTGATTTTATCCATAAAACAATTAAAATTTGCTCAGAAATCAATATTTTTTCTTGCTGGTCCAAGAGGGGGTTTGACTCTCCTTCAGTACAATTAGGGGACTGTGAGGAAAAAAGTTCAGGAATCACTGGTGTAAGGTCCACACTCATGCTTGCATTGAAACTAGTTCAGTTAAAACAAGGAAGCAACCTCTGGGACTGACAATGGAGGCCCACACAGAGGTGCTAAAAGCTGTAGTACCCCGAGTGTCCACTTGAGGCTGGCTGCAGAAACCTGACACTTTAATGACTGTATGTATGGAAAAATACAGCTTCAGTCTAAATATGTGCTCTCATAGTGAGGGGTGTGAAATCCCATCCGCTTTTCTTTCATTGAAGATTTACAGAGGATTCCTGGTTTTGTCTGTATGTCTGTAAGCAGATTGAATGTAACTTCGGTTGAGATCAAGTGCAGTACATGGCAGCGTCCAACGATATTCCGACGGCTGACGTTGCATGGCTCCATTCAATTCTTTTACAGTCTATGGTATACTTAAGTTGCCTTTTACTGGTTGCACCATGGAGACACAAGGTTTATCTTAACTATTCTGAAGATTCAAAGGCAAGGCAACTGGACTGTGTAGAGTTTATCTTAACTAGTAGAATGTAAAGCTCAAACAAAGCAAAATATTACAACAAATGTAACATTATTTATCATTTTTTAATATCCTTCTTTAACTTATGTAAACACTTGAAGCAGGCATCCTCTACTTCTGTATATCTGCACAAAGTTTTCAAACTCATTTTTGCTTCACTGATCTCTTGAACCCTCTCTGCTTTCACATCAAGGGGAGGATATATTGACGCAGAGGCTGACATTTTGCTACAATGCTTGCATCAAACTTTTCTTCTTCCTTTGTTTGATTCCTCTTTGTTGGTTGTTTGAGAAAGTCATAACCTTGATTACTGGATCCTCTTCTGAGTTGTTTGTTTCATAGACATACAGTAAAAGGCTATGGTGTACACAGATGGGTACATGATTCTGCAATCCCAGATGTGTCTGAGAGCACCAAACCATGACGGTTGAACCAAGAAGGTTTGGAACCAATACAAATACCAATTCACTCCTAATTTCTGAGGCATGTGAGCTATCACAGAGGGCATACAGCTGACACCAAACAGCTGTTAAAACCCTCTGCTATCCTCATCCTCAATGTTATCTCACCTTTCAAAATAGTAAACCATGGCAACCACATTTTACAGAAGACCTTACACAGACTTAGAGCTAAAGATGGGATGATTATACGTCATCATGGTTAACCATGGTTTAAAAAGTCCTGGTTAAATTATCCTTGAGGCTCTCCAACACTGTTTTCCCACAAAAAAGCACCCAAACCATGTTTATTGTTTTTTGGTATTTCTTCTTCTAAATTGTATGGGTTTTTTTTTTTCTTTTTTGATGTAACTGCAGACAAATAAATAATTAAAAATTGCACTGCTAAGTATAATTTAAGAGTTAAGTATACTTAACATTTTACTTAACTTTGCATGTCATAAAGATTTAAGAATTCAATTAATAGGGTTGTGAATCTTCCAACGTGCTATGATTCAATTTTATTCTGATTCTGGGGTCAAGATTTAATGCAAGATCAATGTTCAATTCAAGCTGATTTATGATTCACAATACATTCCCTCTTTATTAAAAAAAAAAAAAAAAAGGTGTTTAGGATCTGCTTTTTCCTGAAGTGCACTAAAAGGATTGGATAATATGAACTGACACAAAGACACATAGCTCTTGTATTTCTGCTTTTTCTTTCCGGTTTGGATCAGCTTATTTACAATAATTTAGATACACTGCAGTATGAGGTGTGTTAAAAAATAAGTGTTTAAAAATTAATTGATGAATGTTTGAATTGATTGAATCTTTTTTTATTTTTCAATTCAATTCAAATGCAAAATTATTTTTGGACACCTCTGCCTGTCAGAATGTGTCATTCAAAGGTCTTCTGGTGATTTGTTGTGTTCACTAACCTGAAATGTATCTGAGCTGCATGCCAAACTGTTGTGCCTTAAACTACATGAATATTTACTTGCTTATACGTTGTGAAATGATGAAGAGTACAGAGTCAGAAGGGTTTCAGAGGTAATAATAGCTTGGCTTGGTATTGGCACTGTTCCTGGTATCAGTATTGGTACATCACTAGTTACTAAGTTCCTTGATTCTCATTTCTCTAGGGAACTTCCTCAGTAAAATCAACAGTGCAACGACTAAGCATTTTAAACTTTCTAAAAGCGGAATAAAGGCAGCTGCAGAGTAAAGGGGGAAATGAGAAAGAAAAAATTAAAGAACATGAATATTTAGCTCCACTTGACCAGATTATTAAAGCTGTCCTTTGACTTCCAGAGGAAAAAGTCTGTATCACCTCTGCAGTAACAAAGACAACCTGCCAGACTATATTAGTCTGACTGGACCATAGCCACACTCAGAGCAAACACAAGCTGAACTTTCTTCAACCCTGTCAACACTGAGTCACGGCTGAGTAGAAAGGAGAAGTCTTTGTTCAGCTATAACAGTTAATACTGACAAATGTCATCAGACAGTCCACAGTCACTACAGATAAGTCAGATGTAACATTAGGCTCAGCCAGATGTCACCCTGAAACACTGAAGCAGCGCCTGACAGCACTCAGCACTGTGAGGAAACATCTAACAGAGAGAGAGAAAGCCTCAGGAAATCCTTATACATACAGCAGTAGTGTGCTTACTAACATGCAGATGTAGTGTTGTCTTTTTGATTGATAGGTTGACAAGTAGAGGCCTTCACACTTGGCGGTTTTACAAAGACAGAAGGCGTAGATGGAATGGTGTTATATCCCTTCAGCAGATTTCCTACCTATTTCACAGAGAATATTATATCTGATGCTTATTTCCTCAACTATATCTGATATATTAACCATATTTTCATAGTCACCTCTGTATGAAAATGTTAAACAAACTCACCACAAAGGATGCCTGAGAGAAAATATATCAATAAGAAAGTACATCTTACATATATAAGCTTTGCACTGTCAGCATGCATCATTTGACCAATCAGATAAATCTCTAACGAACAAAAAGAACAGTGGATACAGATTAATAGTAACAAAGACGTAAGCTGGCAAATTGTAAGAGACAGAAGAGATGAGGTCAGCTAAGACTATATGTGACAATGAACAGCTCCTCTGCTGTTTTGACTACTTTGGATCAAGGAGAGAAGACACATTACAAGCAGTGGATTGTGCAAAAATGGATGCACCATATCATCAACATGAATTCGGCACAATGTATGCCTCTACAAGGGCTGCTTGATTATAGAAAATTTATAATCACGATTATTTTGATTGATATTGTTATCACAATTATTAAGCATCTTTACTCATTGATTGTACAACATATGTACTATAATTTTAATTGATTAAATAAATCAGATTGCACTAAGATGCAGCCACAGCTGTGTAACAAATATAGAAAATTATTTTAAATTGTCTTTACAATCTGTTTGGAATTTCTGTTACTATTTTCATAATAAGATAGATTTTTTTTTAAAGTAAAAGATGTAAAGCAATGTGATCAACTAAATCATGATTAATACATAAAATAAACAAATTTTATTCCTTTTTATTTTACAAGCTATAAAATGAATGACACACAGTCATATCTTCACAGATACTCATCTATCAGAGAATCAAATTGTTATTCTTGTTTGACATCCATTTCTAACACAAATAAACTGTCACAGTGACTCGAACAGGTCAATTTTAGTAAAGTGGAGACTATTTACTATTGACAAAACATACTGGTGTTGTATTGGCAATTATGAGTTTAGAAATATTGGTATATCAGATACCAGTAAAAATCCAATATCACACATCCTTAGAAGCTAGCATAAGTTTAATCTCACAGGATGGAAATGGTATGATGACAT
This sequence comes from Cetoscarus ocellatus, assembly GCA_037902135.1. NCBI lineage: Eukaryota > Metazoa > Chordata > Actinopteri > Labriformes > Labridae > Cetoscarus > Cetoscarus ocellatus. The sequence continues at coordinate 514,003 of JBAMNC010001581.1, forward strand.
GTAAAATGTACACAAGCTGAGTGAGAAAGCAGCAAGTTAGTTTAAAATCATTCTTTTTTATGGTAATAAATTCAGTTCATGTTGTTTTTTATTGTGCTCCGCTGACAGTCAGATAGTCTAATGTCATGCATTGTGGAAATTGATAACCTTAACTAATTAACTTAAATCATGATTTTTCATGATGAAGTGACCTATTTTACAATGATTATTATATCAACAATGATATCAGTAACGTCCCTGATATTTACAATCCGTGTATTGTTGATGCACATATATGTTTTCGATAAGAAGCAGCAGGTAGACAAGAAATGCAGAAAGCAATAAGTGCATAAATCTTGGTAGAAATGAGATCCTGTCAGGAGGAGAAGGCATCTGGTGCTTTATCAGTCTGAGATACCAGTCAAACTCCTGCAGGTCCTAATTGACACCCCATATTAAATCCTGATAGACAGCCTAACATGCTGTTGACCAGATTGGTCCAAGAACCTGAATTTCCCTGCCGTGTGCACATTAAACTGCAGCAGTAATTGCACCTGGAGCCAGATGGAAAATAAATGCTTTTATCGCCACCAGCTTAATGTGCGATGATTGACATCGAAACGCAAGGACTGGCATTTCAATAATCTCACTTTAATAAGAATTCATGAGGGCGGTTTGCCTGATTTCCCCTGTTTGGTTGTGTGTCTGTGCCTGTGTATGCATGTATGTGTGTGTGTGTGTTTGAGAAAGAAAGAGCATGTGGGTGCACATTTGTATACGTGCATGATTGAGATACGGCAGAGTGTGAAAGAAGTGATGGAGGAGTGGGTGCAAGAAAAACAGACAGCAAAACAACATCAAATATCTTATTTTCTATCGTAGGCAGCCAGACAAGAAAAGAAATAATGAAAAGCAGAACAGCCCTACTTTCAGACAGCCTTCCTGCAAACAGACAATGAGGGCTTGTGTAAGAGGAACTAATGACACAGATGAGGAAACAGCCCTCCAGTTAGTCCCATTAGCTTTACTAATAATGAACTCTCAGACCTCTCACACAGCAGTCTGAAATCCCTTTAGCTCGGGGTACTAAGGGCCATTTTGCTGGGCATAATGCTAACCTGTTAAGTGTCTGCAGCTCCCCTTAATCAGTAACAGCCCCCTCTTGTGTAATAAATACTGAATAATTCAAAACTGATGCTCTGTTTTAACAAATTGGCAGTTGGCAAACAAATCAAACTACACATTAGAGGGGATTAATTGATTCAACCCCTTAATGAATGCATTCACGGGCACTAACAAAGGTGTGCACAAATAAAACATGAAAAACATTGATACAAAGACATGAGGGCAAGACCAACACTGCTGAAATCAAAGGAATCAAACAGGCCTTCCTCTTTTAAGAGCTCCATCATAGGATGTTTTAATATAGAAGAAAATGTCAAGGTCCAACAACAACAGTGAGTGCACCATTTTTGTTTTCAGAGTTCCCTGCCAATCTAAATGTCGAGGAATCTGCACTTCAGATGCCCCGAAATCTCATACAAAGCAATGTCTGCAGCAGCTCATGCCTGCCACATTCTCAGTCTGCTAATCTCTTTGCGGATATCAAATCACCCCATCTACTTTGACCTGCTTTTATTGTAACCCAATCTGTCACAGAGAGATAGACATCAACAATTCCCTTTTATATATTGCAAAAATGCAGCTGGATTCCTCACATGGCAGCCTTGTTTACTCTCTCGTAACACCAGCCTTGTTTCGCTGTCTTCTTTTATCTAAATCTGAGTGCTTGTGAAGATAGGGGGGCATGGATGAGCAATTTGTTTGCAGGATAGGAAATGAAGCTTCCTGTTTTTTATTGGGATGCTGGTGGGATCACATGACACTGCAGGGGATGTGCAGTCCCTCTAGGGAGAGGTGAACCATGTTTCTCAATTTCCCTGCATGTGTGCACAACGACCGTCACTTTGGAAGTTTGGAGAAATAACTACTGAAATGTACTTCTTTCATATTAACTGGGTAACAGCCTCTGTATAGTTTTTTGGTCCATAATTTGTGGAAAACCATTTGTTCCCTTGCAGTGTACTTTACTTAAACTGAGAGAATCATGCTTCAGTATAGTGCTGGATGACTAATTAAGTATCAGTTACAATTATATTTATATTTACAGCCTCACACAATCACAAAACCATGCTGTTCTTGTTTTGTTTTGTGGATAAAGCACTTCCCTCCCTCCTCTCACTCCGCTGCTCATCCACTCAGCAGAGTTGAGCCTGAGTGTGCTGAATAACTACACTCTTATTTTGGATGAATGATTGATGAAACAGTTTAATGTCTGAGATACGTGAGTACAGTTTAATGTAAAGACAGAAAAGTAGTTTGGTTTTTTTTTACATTATTTTTTGGCATTTTTTGGGCCTTTATTGATAGGGAGTGACAGTGGATAGAGTTGTGAATGGGGTGAGAGAGATTAGGGGAGGACACGCTGCAAACTGGCCAAAGCTGGACTCAAATCCGGGCCGGCAGAAGCATGTATGTTTTACCACTCCACCAAACCAGCACCCAGACAGAAAACTAGTTTGTGTGCTTCTAGAGACACCAAAAGCTTCAAGCTTTGTGTGTGTGCCGAGGCTCACTACAATATACTCAATACAGGTATGCCAACAGCCTGTCAAAGCATCCAGAGCTTTTGACATAGCACTTCAGCAATGTTCGTCAAAGTAGACGGAGGAATATATTAATTTTAAGTCCGGTTGATGTGAAAGAAGTACTAATTGGCACATTCAAATGCCACCAGATACAATATTGCAGTTACACGATGAATTTAAAATTTGGAGCCATTAATGAAACTGATATTTGATTTTGTTGAACATGCCAGTTCGTAAATGACCAAAAGTATGATTACAAACATGAAAATGATGGAAATCCATCATGGCAATGGAGATCTTTAATCCCTGCCAAATAAGCATGTTGACACATTGCAAGAATTATGTGTCAAAGGCTTACTATAACATCAGCTACAAATAGGCTAATGAAGCTTTAAGATCACTGTCTTTTTTTTTTTTTTTTAGATTTTTTTTTATTTGATTTGTTTTTTATTTTTTGTGCCTTTATTGATAGAAGAGAGAGTGATGGTGGATAGGTTTGTGAAAGGGGTGAGAGAGAGTAGGAGGAGGACACTCTGCAAACTGGCCACAGGCTGGACTCAAATCCGGGCCGGCAGAAGCATGTATATGGGACGTGCCTGGTTGCTTACCACTCTGCCAAACCAGCACCCCTTATGCTGTTATGCTGGATGATTTTATGATATTACTTTAGGTTATTCATGTGGCTTCAAAATACACCTCAGACTTGAGGACCAAAATACATTGTAGCCTATTCAACAGCTGTACTTTTGCTGTCCACTGAAGGGAGTGACGTCAGCTTAGTCATATGTCCACAAAAGGACATCTGTCTTGTTAAAGTGCTATACCGCAGGTCAGACCCAATCACACACTCATGGCTGAGCATAGGAACAATGGATTATAGCAAAAACCATGATGGTGACATTTGTTTGAGGTAGCAGTGACGAACTCCTGTAGCCATAGTATATCAACTAATTGAAACTAATTGAATTATTTATCACACAACAAAACACACGGACAAAAGCGTAACATGTTTATGTGGTACATTAATTGTTTTACCCCAAGTAATGTGTTTTCATAATTGTGGGAAGCCATAAATGTAACTGAAATTGAAACTCGATTATTTGCACAGTCGTAGATGAGAGTGCTATGTTAGATGTCCATTAGTATAAAGTAATCACATATTTACATCTTTATACACATTTACACAACACAGATGCAGCAGTGGGAAAAGTTTTTGTACCCACAGCAGCTAGGCTCATGCCTTGACTTTCTGGTGGAAAATATCCACATTTTACCCTTGATACACCACTACCTACAGAGCCATCACCACATTTAGCTGCCCTATACATCTTGTCTGGCGAGTATGCTATCACCTTGGTTTGGTATTGCAAAAGATAATGCCTTTTACGTTGACCAAAAGTAAAGGCTGTTGGATTTTGGCAGTGCAATATCTTCATTTTATCACATAATTTTGGATTTAAGTTTCCATGTTTTACAAGTTTTTTTCTGTTTCTGGAGAAACAAATCATATGACAAATGGATCATACAGTTAAAAATACGTCTGAAATTGAGCATTATTGTAATAGTCATTTTTACCCCATGCATTTCATCTGTAGATCAGGCAGCTTGGATATGGATTCCAACCTGGGGCCTCTTTCCTGCGTGTCTTCCCCTGCCACCATCTCATCCTCTTTCTGACTCAATCCATTGAGTGTCCACTGCATTGGAAAGCCAAGAAAGATAGACAGACAGAAAGAAAAGACAGATTTCACTGTTTCTCTGTGTTTCATTTCCTGCAGCCTTGTTGTATTTCTGTTCCACTGCCAGATGATAGCTTTAGCATATCTAAAGGTATTTTGCTCATACATAACAAAAAAGAAAAGAACATTCATATTAGTTCATATTAGCTGAAAGACCTGCAGCTTTACAGAGTGTAATTAAGTCAAAGACCGTTCAGTGTCACTTAACTTAATAAAGATCTATTTTATGTCTTAAATTGAAAGTTATATATATGTCACAATTATTACCCAAATTACAGTGCTTAACTTGCTAGTCCACTGATTTTCGAAATTTCGCCAATGGCTGTGTTCGAAACCGCTCCCTATCACGGATATAATGCACTATATAGTGTGTTTGCCATTTTGTAGTGTTGTTCTTATTCTCAGCAGTTAATTTCATCCACTATATAGTGCACTATAAAATGTCCACAATGCACAGCAAATGTGAGAGTACATACGATGTACCCTATATTGTACTCCTGTATACCACAACGCAATGCAGTCGTGTTTTTCCAGAGGGGGAGAAGAAGAAGAAGAGAAAGATGGTTGCTACGGCACAAATTGGCACTGCTTTCGATTATATATATAGGGGTGCTAACTCGTAACTCATAAGCTAACTACAACCAACCGTTACTTCACTAGCTCACTCTAAGTAGCTGTAGTTAGCTCTAGAAGTATCGTGGGCTTACAGCTTGCAATTGTGACACAAAACAAAATAGATGACAAAATCAAACTACCACACCTCTGACATTTCAACAATTTACTGACATCAATACATTAATACAACCATTGTTATCCTCCTGAGTACCCGGTTAGTTTACGTGATGATTGGTGCATCCACTTGCATCACAGGAATATCCCGCGCATCTAATGACGCAATGATGTTTAGAAAACTTCAATGTAGTGTCTGAAATGTCGTTCGGTCATTTCCTATGTAGTTCACTATTTTATTCACACTTTATAGGGAATAGTGAGTGAGTGAATGAGTGAACAGTTTTGAACACAGCAAATGTGTTAGTATCACGCTAACAAGCTAAAATGCACTGAGAGGTGTATGAGCTCAACAAGCCTGGCAAATCAAGTTAACTAAATCTGCCAGAAATCAGTCGATTTTCCAAATTTCAATCACATAAAAACTGCCAGAAAGTATTCCACATATAGCTGGATTCCCTGAAAGCATTCAGAACAGTTCATATTGAGACAAATGTTCTGTGAGAGCATGAAGTCCACATGACCTTTACTTTGAAACTGCTTTTATCTCAGTGTGGTGTGGGGACAGCGGTGACACAGGGCTTTTAAAGGGAAATGGTGCTGTCGCAACTAGGCTTGGTTTTGTGACCTTGAGCTTTACTGAAATGACACAGCAGCAGGCTAGTGGAACAGAAAATAAAACAGAAAAAGAGGGAAGCTGAGGTTGCAAAGAGACTCTAGAAGTAGCAGAAAGTTCAGCATGTGAGAGAAAAATGATGGAGGAAGTAAAGCAAGCAAGAACGGGAAATTATTTGAGGAGGCTGCAGAGAGAAAAATGTGAGAAGGGACAACATGATGTATGAAATAGGGGAAGCAAAAAAGGCCACGAAAAAATGGTGTGAAATGCAACGAGAAGTCATAATGTTGGGTATTGGTTTAGGCATCATGTGGTTGTGGTGTGTATAGACAGGCACTGAGCCAGCAGGTTGTGAAAGACAAATATGCTGACCCAAACCCACCATGTTCCGCAAAAGTTAGGAGTGGTTTCGTGTTGACACACACAGAAAAAACCCTCCAAAAGCAAGAGTCGAAAATTCAAGGTGACTAACTTGAGCATGTTTGTTCCTCTTTTTATCCTCCTATGGCCATGTGTTTGCAATGTAGTGTGTGTTTTTTCCTCGTTAGACCATGTGGATTTGTCTTAAATACAGCTCAGGCACCCCCCTGGAGCCATCACCTTATCGCGTGGGGGGGGATTGTGTGTCCCAGTGACCCCAGGAGCTATGTTGTCGAGGGCTTTATGCCCCTGGTAGGGTCACCCAAGGGAAACAGGTCCTGGGCTAGACAAGGCATGGCTCGAAGACCATTATGGAAAGAGACATCAATGGATCTCGTTTTCTCTTGCCCGAACGTGGGCTCCCATGTCTCTTTATCGGGCACAGCCTGATAAAGAGACATGGGACCACCCTCCGATGGACTCACCACCCATGGGAGGGACCATAAGGGTCGGGTGCGGTGTGAGCCGGGTGGCGGCCAAAGGCAGGGACCTTGGCGGTCTGATCCCTGGCTGCAACGGCTAGCTCTAGGGACGTGGAACGTCACCTCTCTGGTGGGGAAGGAGCCTGAGTTGGTGTGCGAGGCTGAGCAGTTCTGACTAGATATAGTCAGACTCACCTGATGATCAACTTTGTAGTCGTGTCATCAGACTTGCGGTCGCATGTCTTGCACACTCGGGTGAAGAGAGGGGTGGAGCTGTCAACTGATCACCACCTGGTGGTGAGTCGACTCCAATGGTGGGGGAGGATGCCCATGAGACCTGGCAGGCCTAAGCGTGTCGTGCAGGCCTGCTGGGAAAGTCTGGCAGAGTCAGAACTCTGCCAGACCAGTCAGAACTACACCAAGAAGTTGGAAAACAGCTTTTCAGCCACCGATCCCTCGTCAGTTTGGAGGGGCCTGAAAACCATCACGGACTACAGGAGCCCATCCCCCCACACTGTAGGTGACCAACGACTCGCTGAGGACCTGAACGGCTTCTACTGCAGGTTTTCACACCCATCACCCACTCCTATCACTCCACCCAGCTGGCCACACAATGGACCACCTGAACCCCCCACCACCTCCTCCCTCCTCCCCCTGCCCCCTCCACCAGCTCTACAGGTCTGTGAAGAGGATGTGTGTAGGCTGTTTCAGAAACAGAAAATCAGAAAGGCTCCAGGGGCAGACGGTGTGTCCCCATCCTGCCTGAGACTCTGCGCTGACCAGCTGGCCCCCATCTTCACACAGATCTTCAACCGATCCCTGGAGCTCTGTGAAGTCCCCTCTTGCTTCAAACGCTCCACCATCATCCCTGTCCCCCAAAAAACCCTGCATCACTGGATTAAATTACTACAGACCCGTCGCCCTGACATCTGTGGTCATGAAATCATTTGAGAGACTGGTGTTGAGCCACCTGAAGGACATCACAGGACCCCTGCTGGACCCCCTGCAGTTTGCCTACAGGGCAAACAGGTCAGCGGATGATGCAGTAAACATGGGACTGCACTACATCCTGCACCACCTCGACTCTCCAGGGACCTATGCCAGGATCCTGTTTGTGGACTTCAGCTCGGCCTTCAACACCATCATCCCGGAAATCCTCTGCCAGAAGCTGTCCCAGCTCGCTGTGCCAGTCTCAACCTGTCAGTGGATTACCAACTTCCTGACTGACAGGAGACAGCAGGTGAGGCTGGGTAACACCACATCCAGCATCCAGACCATCAGCACTGGTGCCCCCCAGGGGTGTGTCCTCTCCCCACTGCTCTTCTCCCTCTACACCAATGACTGCACCTCAGGGGACCCATCTGTGAAGCTCCTGAAGTTTGCAGACGACACAACTGTCATCGGACTGATCCGGGACGGGGACGAGTCTGCATACAGACAGGAGGTAGAACAGCTGATCCTCTGGTGTGGTCAGAATCACCTGGAGCTGAACCCGCTCAAGACTGTGGAGATGACAGTGGACTTCAGAAGGTCCCCCCCGACTCTCCCCCCACTCATCATCAATGATAGCACTGTGTCTACTGTGGACACATTCAGGTTTCTGGGATCCACAATCTCACAGGACCTGAAGTGGACCCCCCACATAGACACCATCCGTAAAAAGGCACAGCAGAGGCTGTACTTCCTGCGACAGCTCAGGAAGTTCGGCCTGCCCCAGGAGCTGCTGGTCAACTTCTACACAGCCATCATCCAGTCTGTCCTCTGCACGTCCATCACGGTCTGGTTTGGATCTGCAACCAGGCAGGACAGACACAGACTGCAGAGGACAATCAGGTCTGCAGAAAAAATCATCGGGACCAATCTGCCCTCCATCCAGGACTTGTTCCGGTCCAGAATCAGGAGACGGGCAGGTAACATCTCTGCAGACCCCTCACATCCTGGACACAAACTGTTTAGACTCCTCCCCTCAGGTAAGCGATACAGAGCACTGTACGCTAAAACCACCAGGCATAAGAACAGTTTCTTCCCCCAGGCTGTTGTCACACTGAACTCATAACTGCAAATTGCCTGTCTATTGTCCATATCATCATTGCACATATCATCATCCCACTTATATGCAGCTGTGCACCTTGTTTCTCTTCTTATTATCTTTTTTTATCTTGCACATTTTACATATTGTACATATTCTATTTTATCTTTATTCTCACCTTAAGTTAATTTTTAAACTTCTTGTTTATAATATAGGATGTACACTGTGCGTACCTATTTCTTCTTTTATTTTTGTACTTGGAGAGTGAAGTGAACCGGTGACAAATTCCTTGTATGTCTAACATACATGGCCAATAAAGCTGATTCTGATTCTGATTCTGATTCTGAGTCTCCCATCAGAAAGAGTTTCAACATCCACCGCCAGGCGAAGTTCGACCATGTGGCGGGGGAGGTAGGGGACATTGAGTCAGAATGGGCCTTGTTCCCGGCCTCTATTGTTGAGGTGGCTGATCGAAGCTGTGGCCGTAAGAGGGTCTGTGCCTGTTGTGGCGGCAATGCCCGAACCAGGTGGTGTCCACCAGCGGTGAGTGATGTTAAAAGAAGGAGTCCTATCGGGCCTTTTTGGCCAGTGGGACTCCAGAGGCAGCTGACAGGTACCGGCTGGCAAAGTGGAATGCAGCTTCGGTGATTGCCAAGGCAAAAACCAGGGCATGGGAGGACTTCAGTGAGGCCATGGAGGACAACTTCCAGACAGCTTCGAAGAGATTCTGGACCACCATCTGGCGTCTCAGGAGGGGAAGCAGTGCCCTGTCAACACTGTCTATGGTGGGGATGGTGCGCTGCTGACCTCAATTCAGGATGTCGTAGATGGGTGGAAGGAATTCTTCGAAGACCTCCTTAATCCCACCAGCATTCCAGTATGGAAGCAGACCTGGGGGACTCTGTGGTGGGCTCTCCTATCTCTGGGGCTGAGGTCGCAGAGGTGGTAAAAAAGCTCCTCGGTGGCAGGGTTCCAGGGGTGGATGAGATCCGCTCGGAGTTCCTCAAGGCCCTGGATGTTGTGGGGCTGTCATGGCTGACACAACACAACAGGGGCACTGCCACTGATATTTGCAGACTGGGGTGGTGGTCCCCCTTTTCAAGAAGAGGGACCAGAGGGTGTGCTCCAACTACAGGGGGATCACACTCCTCAGCCTCCCTGGTAAGGCCTATTCAGGGGTACTGAAGAGGAGGGTGTGCCAGATAGTCGAACCTCGGATTCAGGAGAAGCAATGTGGTTTTTGTCCTGGTTGTGGAACTGTGGACCAGCTCTAGACCCTCCATAGGGTCCTCGAGGGTGCATGGGAGTTTGCCCAACCAGTTTACATGTGTTTTGTGGACTTGGAGAAGGCATTTGACCGTGTCCCTTGTGGGGTCCTTTGGGGGGTGCTCTGGGAGTATGGGGTAGTGGACCCCCTGATACGGGCAGTTCGTTCTCTGTACGACCGGTGCCAGAGCCTGATCCACATTGCTGGCAGTAAATCAGAATTGTTTCCAGTGAGGGTTGGACTCTGCCAGGGCTGCCCCTTGTCACCAATTCTGTTCATAACTTTTATGCACAGAATTTCTAGCAGCCAGGGTGTTGAGGGGTTCCAGTTTGGTGACCTCAGGATCGGGTCGCTGCTTTTTGCAGATGATGTGGTCCTGTTGGCTTCATCTGACCGTGACCTGCAGCTCTCGCTGGATTGCTTCGCAGCCGAGTGTGAAGCGGCTGGGATGAGAATCAGCACCTCCAAATCCGAGTCCATGGTTCTCACCCAGGGGAGGGTGGAGTGCCCTCTCCGGGTTGGGGATGAGATTCTACCCCAAGTGGAGGAGTTCAAGTACCTCGGGGTCTTGTTCACGAGCAGAGGAAGGATGGACCGGGAGATTGACAGGCGGATTGTAGCAGCGTTGGCAGTGATGCGGACTCTGCATCGGTCCGTTGTGGTAAAAAGGGAACTGAGCCAAAAGGCGAAGCTCCCGATTTACCACTCGATCTTCATTCCTATCCTCACATACAGTCACGAACTGTGGGTTGTGACCAAAAAAACAAGATCGTGGGTCCAAGTGGCCGAAATGAGTTTCCTTCGCAGGGTGTCCGGACTCTCCCTTAGAGACAGGGTCAGAAGCTCAGTCATCCGGGAGGGATTCGGAGTAGAGCCACTGCTCCTCCATGTTGAGAGGAGCCAGATGAGGTGGCTTGGGCATCTGGTTGGGATTCCTCCTGGACATCTCCCTGGTGAGGTGTTCCGGGCACGTCCCACCAGTAGGCGGCCCCAGGGAAGACCCAGGATACGCTGGAGGGACTATGTATGCAGCTGGCTTGGGAACGCCTCAGGATCCCTCGGAAAGGCCTGGACAAAGTGGCTTGGGAGAGGGAAGTCTGGGCTTCCCTGCTCAGGCTGCTGCCCCCGTGACCCGACCACGGATAAGCGGAAGAAGATGGATGGATGGATGGACGGACAGCTCAGCCAAAAAATGATGCACCCTTGAATTTTGGAGCCAATTTAATGATTGTTTTTAGTGATGTATAGCTGAAAGGGAGAAATGTAAAATTATGAAGCCAAAATGCAATGATATAATGTTTACTGCATAGACATGAAAGCTCATTGTCCTGGGGTTTCCTCCAAACCCTCAAAACCACTAAACAGATGGCAATCCACAAACCCATTTTCCTCACAAAGAGAGTAATGTACAACAGTAAAAACTAGCAAACACTCTGACACAATTGCTCAACAGGAATATTAAACTCTCCAAACGACACCAAAGTAAATGACCCTCACACTGGAGGGGTTTGATGTTTGTATCAGTGAATCTGACGTTCCACTTTGTTCTTCATCATCAGTACTTGTTCTCTGAGGAGTCTGCTACACTGCATCATGTAGATCTGGAACCACAATCCCAAGCCTCCCACTCCCTCCATGACCACTTCTGCAGCCCACTATAAATCCTTAACGACAAACTCTATAAACTTCTCTGGGCTTGAATATTTATGAATGCCTGTGGTTCCCCAGAGTGCTGTTCTCTGTCTGGGCCTCAACACATGACAGAAACTTCTCTGGAGTGGCTCTAGCCTGTTACAGCTCTTATGGAGGAAGGAGATTGCGAGTGCAAACATGGTGGTCTATTCTGTATGGGTCATAAACAAAAGATCCCCCGGTGGTACTAGAGAAGTAACATATAAGTGCTTATACAAATCAATAACAAGTGTTAACCAAGCTCTTCAGCAGACTTCAGCCCAGACTACTGTGGTAAGAGGTGCACAGGCCCCCTAACTTTAATCAGGATAAAAGGCTGCAAACAGACAGGACAGTTTTTAAATCTCCACTGATTTTAAAAGCATGGAAAAGCACAGACACAAGGACAGCTTCAGAAAGAGCTGAATGGTATTTCTTTTCATTACTGCATGTGTGTATGCTTGATCGTCCCACTGCAGAATGTGCAATGTCAGTTATGTGACCTGGAGCACATCATGTCATGATTCTTCTTCTTTGTTGTTTGATGGAAACTCAATACTGTGTGTTCTTGTTTTCATGGCCTGTCTTCAAAAAGAGTTAGTCTTATATCACCATCAACAATGGGGATGGGAATAGAAAACCAACTCCAGCTGAGAAGCCATAACAACTTCCTCACAGAACTGGTAACATTAGTCTTTTTCTTTACAACATTCCCTTATCAATCCCCATCCCTAATCAACAGCCAGAAACCTGAAGACTGTGTGTTAAGTCAGTGGGTCTCCTGTATATAAAACTGCAAAGACTACAGGAAGCGCTGCTGCCGTCATAGATATACTAGGATTTAAACAGTATCAGTTTGTTGACTGGCCACTTTCACCCAAATGCTCTTTTCTCTTTTCAAATCGTATTGTGCAAAATGCTCATAAGATATGTCTTAGGTAAAACTCTAACCAAAGATGCATTTGTTATGGCATCTACAGTACAAAACGGCTCAACTGCAGCAAAAACAGATACTAGAGCTCCCAGAAAACACAATCACTCGTCAAACTGTTAGCTCCTGCATGATGACAGAAGCAGACTCTCTGCAGTGCAACTCAGTGAACTATTGTTTAGACAGAACCTAAAATATGGGGTTGGTCATGCAGACTAAATGTAACCTTAAGCAATGTAAGAAATGATTTATGCCAAAGGCCACAAGTGGCACAATGGCAGGCCGCACGTTTAATTGTGCACTTTGAAAAAAACAAACATGTCACTCAATGTCCTCTCCCTCTATGTGTGTAGGATCTACTCCTCCTTGTGTGTCGATCTGTCAGAGAGCTGCAGTGAGAGATGAAATTATGATGGGGTTCAGTTTTGACATAAAAAAAATGGGATTAAGGTCCAAATAATAAGACAATGGTTGTTAAATCAAAGTTTTAGGTTATAAACGAAAACAACTAAACATGTATTTGAAATAAATTCCTTTAAAAATGGCAATGAATAAAAACAGTATTGCAATATATTGCGATTTCAATTCTTCTCAGAATACACAGTAGATAATTTGGTAAGACTACAAGATATTCCTTAAGGAAATTCCTTTAAATTTGTAAGAAGTTTTGTGATTGATGACCTCCAAAAAATCATCAACGTTGTCAGTTGGTTGTACTGGTGTGCATTCTACAAAAGAAATAAATGAAGAAACAAAAGGATATAGGTGGAGTCCTGACAGGAAGGATAAAAGTCAGAGATATTTGGCTGTAAAAGTATGAAACTTCCAGATAATGACACTTTCTTGTCTGTTTGCTCTTGTTGGTTACCAAGTGTATTCTGCCAGAGGGAGGTCAAATATCTGCAGTTATTAGCGCATATGTTCGAAAATCGTTCAAGTTTAGTCTTTGGGAAAAGTGACAGCCCTCCTGACAATATGAGATGATCTGGTGATGTCAAGTAATAATAATATTTCTTAACAGCAGACTAGTATTACTAGTTATATTGGTATGATGTAATGTTTATGTTACTTGTATGGTATGTTAGCTAACTGTTTACATTAACTTGGAACTTACTTTAAGCACAAGTTAGATAGTTGGTGGGAGAGCTAATGTAAGCCAGCTAATGTTAGCCGTAATTTTGTCTCTATTCTTTCAATCAGGCTCAATATACAAACAATGAAAGTCAATCAAATGTATGAAGTATGTCAAACCAAGGGGTATTTTCAATTTGTTTCTAAAGCATTAAGCCTGTTGGCCAGAGAGTTTGTTTTACTTAGCAACAGTAACCTAGGAGGGTGTGGCTTAATAATGATCACTTCCTGGAAAGGGCAAGGCATGACCAGAGCTGTGTCCGAAACCGTCCGCTCATTATTCCCTATGTAGTGTTAATGAAATAGTGAACTACATAGGGAACATTCTAAACATCACTGAATCAGTAGATGAGCCGGATATTCCTGTGACGCAAGTGGATGTGCGAAGCATCACGTAAACAAACCGGGCACTCAGGAGGATAAGTAGCAAATTTTGCAGCTGTTTACAACTGTTAAAAGACGTAAAAAAAAAAAAAAAGCTACGCTATGAACGTGTTAAAGATACTTTCACGTTTCTTACATTTATAAACAAAAGCAATTTATGCCATAGTAGCCATCTTTCTCTTCTTCTTCTTCTTCTTTTCCTCTGGAAAAACATGACTGCATTGCATTGTGGTATAGGGTACATCGTATGTACACTCACATTTGCTGTGCATTGTGGGTATTTTCTAGTGCACTATATAGTGGATGAAATTAACCACTGGGAATTCGAACAACACTACAAAATGGCGAACACACTAGTGCACTATTAGAAAGCTCTAAGAAAGCTCAGTAGTCAGTTGCTGCAACATGAGACATGAAGAAAGAAGTAAGCCTGTCAAAGTCTTCTTTGTCTTCAATAATAATGTTTTTTCTGTTATAATAAGACATGGCAAAGGCAATTTACTCATGTCAAATTATTGTTTTTGATCTGGCTTTATTTAAAAAATGCTTAACAAAAAAAGAAAATCTGGAAACCAAATTCTGAACTTAACAGTATTGTAAAATTATAGTGTGCTAGACAATATTATTCTTTACAACTCAATAAACACTTTTAAAAATTAGAGGGATTATTGGGGACATGAAAATGATTCATTGTACAGTGTTTTGTTTCATTATATGTTTATAGGTAATAAATCACATCTTTCTTACATGATCTCTTATCCTCATGAGTGAAAGGATGTGTGATAAGAAAACAGTATAAGACAGATATGTCTCATACTCTGTCCAGTTTTTATATGTTTTTTCTCTCTTTTATATTTTTGAAACAAAAAGTTGTGCATCTGTGATTTACTTGTTGGGTCACAGCAGGGGTCAGTTTCGTGAAGGCCTTCCCCGGGCTGCACTTGGCAGACAAATTTACGAACACACAGACAGACAGACGGGGATTAAGCATAACAGTGAAACATGTATGTCATAAAGGCAGCTGCAGTCTAGTAAGACAAGATGTTTTATAGCAAACTGTTTCCTTCTCTCCTTGCCAGAGTTATGGCTTTACCATGAGAATCAGTAATACAGTAAATATGTCCAATTTAAGCATGGAGAAAGGGTGTAGGATAACAGGGCAGCCAGGCTAAACATGACTACCTTTTTTCACCTGTCTGAAATTCCATAACATATAAGCAACTACTACATACTTAACCAATCTTACTGCAGACTGTATAGTGAGCAAACTGTGAACTTAGTATATAATTCAACTACAAAAGAACGCACATAACCTCAGCATCATGTGACCACCGTTATGCCTCTCTGGTCTGAGCATTTCAGACAGGACAGCAACAAGCGACCATCAAGTGTAAACAAAATTGAACAACAATAAACTAACATGCAGCTAAACAATTATTAAGGTGTTATTTTAAAAAAAAAAACACCTGACACATATTTTAATATGGTGACTTTGTTTATTTTTGTTGCTTGATGGCTTCTCAGTGGGGGTCACAGTGCAGTTTGGGTAACTTAACATGATCATGCTCCTGCATAGATTCTGTCCAATCTAGAAAACATTCAAGAATTTCTGGCATCCACAAAGTTGCATCCTTTGATTTTACAACACATTTGGTGCTTCATCTGAGTCAAATTAATAAATGCCTCAGGTCAACTAGTGGCTGGAGGCCGAACAACGATACAAAGCAAAGGTTTCACATTTCTATCAACGCTAATGGTACTTAAAATATATATTAATCAATAATTTCCTAACCACCAGTGTGGACAGGCACTGATCATAGATCATTTGACACTAAGCCGATGAGAAACAAAATAATTCATTTGATTATTGTTTGTTGAATGACAGCAACTGAGGGTGTTTTATTTTGAAAGGATGACCAGATGCCGACCACCCACGTAGCTCCCACGTAGCTTGACTGCACAGACAACACACTCAGGCCCTCACACTCCATCACCACCGTGATGACGAAAAAGTACAACCTGGGATGAACTTGTGGCTATACTTTGTGCTCATGCACTCTTTCAACTGTGTTTTGGACATAGCCATAAATATATTTGACTCTGCATGACGTGTGTAACTGGAGGATAGACGAGGCACATGGGAGAGCTCAATTTCCTGAGGTGGAAGTTTTTCAATAAAGAGGCAACTAAAAAAATACCTATCAGTAATCAAAGGAAACATCAGATCAGCTTGGACTGATGACTGATGGATAAAACACTCACTGTCAGCATTGTATGCATGCTGTGTTTGGTGCATTTTCCTCCACACTCACAGGATCAGGTCAACAGGTGACTTTCAGTCAAAGAAGCTGAGAGAACACAGAGCAAGTGTGCATGAATGTCCCTTCATTGGGTTTAGAAACAAGCCCATGGCTCTCTGATCCTGTGTCATGGTGAGCTGTACTCAGCACGATGTGTGTTAGTTTGTCACTGTCGCAAACCCTAACTTCATTATATTACATAAAACCAGGCCACGGTACAAAAACGGTTGGAGACGACTGTCCTACAAAATCTCAATGCAGTACTACACAATAAAACTACTGACCAGTGTTTTCTTACGACCCTAGTACTCTGAATTTTAGTACTACTTTAGAAATTGTAATATTTTACACTGCTAGTTTCTAAAAATAGCTCATTTTAAAACACACTAGGTGTAATTATTATTGCCCAAAACTGAATTTGAGCCATGTATTAGTAATGGGGCTAAGTGAGCCACATTTGATTTCTGCAATGGTTGCCAGTGTTCACTGAGGTTGGCTTCTCTGGTGTCATTCCTGTCCAGATCCAGTAAAAGTCACCTCCTAAAGACAAGGAGTCCACAGCCTTGATGTTAAACTCCAGGCTCCTAAACAGCTGTATTAAA
>JBAMNC010001582.1:0-5000 GCA_037902135.1 Cetoscarus ocellatus
TTAAACAGATGCATAAATTCATTCAAGGCAGTCACATCCACCTCTTTTACTGTTCATGGTCTCTTTTAAACATTAAACTTTGAAGCAGTTTCTGTCAACACTGTTCATTTACTCTCAGGAATGACTACTTCCTTACACCACTTTGACACACAATACTAGTATTAATGTTTTCTGGGCCCTCAGAGGCATCCCGAGTGTTTGGATAATTTTCTACACAGGAAACAGAGACCTTACCTCACCTCATCAAACTCTGACACACCACTGAATGTACACGTTAATTTCACCGTGAGCCGTCATGTGTTTGTGGAGGTGTTAACATGAAGTATAGTGGAGGTGGCACAGCCTGAGCTACTGTCCAACCTCTGCTCTTAAAACCCTCTGCCCCTGTTTAAAAAGCTGAATGGCTTTTATAAGTCTCTCAACACCCCTTCACAGCGGTAATGTTTCACTTTTGCTTTTTCTCATAACTTTCCCTCTTTCTAATAACAGTAATTCCCTCGTTTTCCCTCTGATTCATAAGTAATATGTCTTTAAGGGGAAAACACTATTCATGGAGGTCTGCCAATATTCTGCTGAGGGAAAATATCTTGCTTGTAATTTCCCCCTGGAGTTGGTGGATGTATTACGCCAATCTGACCGGGCTGGGAGTAAATGTTTGTTAGATTATAAGAAGAGGGTGGAGAATGGTGAGAGTTAGCGAGTGCAGCAGGGGTGTTAATTTGTGGACATAATTACAATAACAAATCAACCAGATGTTGACAATATTTGGCATTCCAAACAGAAATGAGGCTGTTTTTTAACCTTGAATATGATTGTGTATTGACTGACATATTCAAATGTGTATTCATTTTAATTCTCTCCCAATTTCCTGTTCAAATTTTGCAGTAAGTGCAAAGAGTTCATCAACGGGCAGTTTGTCAGTGTCAGTGGGCAATTATAAAGATGTGCTTCACTAAGCGTGTGGTTTCCACTGACAAATTTATCCACAGCCAGAGGCAACCTGCTATT
Source organism: Cetoscarus ocellatus (assembly GCA_037902135.1). Taxonomy (NCBI): domain Eukaryota; kingdom Metazoa; phylum Chordata; class Actinopteri; order Labriformes; family Labridae; genus Cetoscarus; species Cetoscarus ocellatus. Next base: position 1,009 of record JBAMNC010001582.1, read on the forward strand.
TTTGAAACCTGGCCCAGAGTGACATTAACCTTGTAACACTGACATCAAATGTCTGATTGAGTGTTTTCCTGAAGTCTGGAGTGACAGCATGGACGGAAATAATTTCAAGAGGGTGTGGTACAAGGTTATCTTAGCATTAGAAAAATCAGTGAAAAAACTACAGCATATGACATTCACTGGTAGGAGCCTCGACACTAAAAGCAAACAGCAAAAAAAAATTTTTTTAAAATAAAATAAGAGTGACAAGGACCGTTTTTAACATAAAACAAAACAGGAAAAAAGGAACTACTGTCAAATGTTCAGTGTTTTAGCTGAAAACTCCCAATGATTACTAGTTGATGAAAATGTATTTTCCAAGACATTTTAACATTTGGCGCAGCCTAATCTTCATTCACCTTCAATAAATCCAATCCAATAAAAATTTGTAGGAGCAGAATGAACATAATAAATGTAAATCAACCCAAACTTGAAAGCAGAGCATCAGTCCAATTATTTTTTTTGTAGAGGAAGACAACAGTAACATCCAAATGCCAGTCATGTGTGTGTAAATATTAATTACATTGCATCTAGTTTTTTGCTTTAAAAAATCTCTTTATTCCCTATGAAGCCAAATATTATGGGCAAACATTAATAAATGTGTGACTATAAACAGAAATACATCCACAACAACTATGACCAGAAAGAACTCATCCTACAAAATAGACTCAGGTCTAATACTAAAACTAACCATATTTCACCAAATCATACAACAACAGCATTGAGGCATGAATTACAATTTCATAGAAGTTTCTCATATTCAGATGGCCATCATGTTTTGAGTGTTGTTAAAAAGAAAAAGAAACCCTTTCTGTTTAAGGGTGCGGTACATCAAAATATCCTGCCAGTGGGCTCTCAACCAAAGAAAAACAATAAATGATTAGCCAAGACCAAAGAGCGCCACAAGATAGAGAGTTCACAGTTTCCTTTTGTTTTGTACGGAGGACTTTATTCAACAAAAACTGCACTCCACGAAGCGTATTTACTAAATATCAACGTTTCTGTCTCGTGGACAGTGCAAAATGAAAGAAAAAGTCATTTTATAAAAGGACTTCCTGGTCAGCATGATGGTGCATAACAATAAAACAGCAAAAGATATGAACTGGAAGCATTTGGACAGCGCCAACCTCCACCATGCTAGCTCACATATTGCTGTGACATCTATAAGCAATAGTTCCATGATAAAGTTACCATCATAAGATGATTCCTTGACCCAAAAAAACACACCTAGCACTCAGAATCATGTTGATATTGTTAGTTAGCAGTCATTGAGCAAAAATGATCATTTTGTTAACAGCAGTTATTTGGATCACCACCAAGATCTAATCATTTTTAAGTTGGGCCATTACCAACATCTCCTGAAAATTTTAGCAAAATCCGTCCAGTAGTTTTTGTGTAATCTTGCCAACAAACAAACAAACAAACAAACAAACAGACAAACATACATCAGCAAAAACATAACCTTCTTGGCAGAGGTAATGAGATACAGACACACAGTGGCAGATCTATGTAGCAAGTCCTATACACATTTACATCAATGAAAACGTGTTTTCATGGCAACAGTTCATAAACATAAAAAACGCAGTCCATACAACTGCAAAAATTAAGAATTTCTCTGACTTTGAAAACTTAAGTGAAGTAATGTCAGTGCTAAACTAGTGTTTGTGTGTTTTTTATGTAGACAATTCTGCAGTTAGTTGAAAAAAGACGATTTCCAAGTAGATGAAAATGGCTCATATTACATCTTTCATACCCAACATTTACACCATCGCAGACTTTCAGAGCAACGCCTCAGCCAGTTTAATCAATAGCTCCCTAAAATATCAATATCTATGACCTTCATGGAAATAAGTTACAGCAAGATTTTGACATTTCACTTTTTTCTCTTTTAGTTTAGTTTATTCATTTTGGTCATTGATCATTGTACACAATTCAATGAACCAAACAATAAACGGAAAAAAAAACAAAAGTACCAAGCTTTAGCTTATAACTACTACCCTCTTTACACTAATTTTACATCAGCTCCTTATACATTTATAAAGGTCAAGAAGAAAAGTAACAGAGATGTCAAATATAACCTGTGCTAACCATATATATTTCAACACAAACATCCAATACATGTACATCCAGGCATTCAATCACCTGACTCATATTCAGTAATCACTATATAATAACTTCATTTGATTTAGCTAATTATACCTAACTGACCCACAAAAGAGTATTTTCTGAAGACAAATATACAACCAAGGGAAAAAATATCAGCTCAATCCATTAGAAATACCAGGGAGCAAAATCCACATCTCACTTATTATAATATTATATGGGGCAACACTCATTCAACACATCAATATAAAATTTTACAGCTGCAGAAACGTTTTGTCAGATTAGCAACTTTTTTCAGATCCAGTGATGCTTCATCTTCACTTTTTTGAAGTGTAATATATTACCTACTTCAAATACTCTTCAAATGTGTAGTTTTATTTATGTCGTCAAATACATGAGTACAGAATTGCCTGAAATGTTAAAAAGGTTGTTCATTCCAAATGCTCAAGCTAAATTTTATTCAACAAGACAGACTAATAACCTGTACCTACCACTGTTTCATACATCCTGAGGTCAGAGTTCAATAAAATACCACCGTGTTCAATTATAGAACAAGTATTTTTATTTACTGACAGAGTCTCTGTCCCTGTCCAGATACAGACTGAGGCTAAAAAATGTTTTGATGTCAGACTTTTTGTTCTTGATGATCTGTGTAATGATCAAACTTCAATGTTGCTTAACAAAATATGGTTTATGTGTCACTTTCTTTTATTATACTCTGTTTCTGGCGTACTCTCTCATTTTGGTAAAATGTATGTTATTTGATTTTTGTTTGTTTGTTTTTCTATTATTACTAGGATTTAATGTTTTTTTTCTGTTAATTTTAATGGTTTTACTCTTAAGGTGAGGTTTGCAAATAAGCCCACATTAGATTTCTACCTCCCCTGCACATGTAACTTAATCTAATTCACTGTTTATGTCTTCTCTTTTAACAATGTGCAAATAAATACATTCGAAATAAATAAATAAATAGGCCATTGCTAAGATACTCCACTTAATGAAATATCACAAAGCCTAGAATGAAGCAGGGCTGTTTTGGTAGAAAATGGCAGTGTTAGTACATTAGGTTATTAAAGTATGATAATATGGTGGGGGAAAAAGCAATGAAACTAGTTGGTGGACGTATCAACTAATTTTGGCAGGCAAAGCAGTCACTGTTATCCACCAGCTGTCTTCTTCAAAGTAGTCAACAGTTTCAGCGTGCTGTGTTTCTCTATAAAGGCTGAATGTAATTTCGAGTGGTTTCTTCTGTCTTAATCTAAAACTAACTCATACTGGGAAAACCAGCTAGCTAACGCAGGTGCAGTATCACTGCTCATAAGCTAACTGTAAACAAGGCGATTGTTAAAAACGAGCTAGCTGACAGGAAGCGTGCAGTAGAGGTGCAGTACTCATTCTCACCCCGGAAATTAGGCTTGATGTGAACCAAATAATCTAGGTGGCGCTCTTTCACCAACTGAATGACCTAAATAGTCTGTGTCGTGAAGTTCGGTTTCGTCTGTTATCGGCTACAGAAAATGATATAATTTAATGTAGATTGTTTTTGTTTTGGATTATTACAGCCTGGGATATGTCGAGGACTAGCAGTAACACTGATTTTTATGCATTATAATTTTCTGCTCTGTCAAATACTGACTCATACTACTAAACAAAAAGGCTTCTTTTTACAAAGTAGCTACATTAATAACAATACATTGATATTATTTTCAGCTATTGAAGGCTTTATTTTTGAACCAACAACAGATCAAATATTTATGAATTTAGAAGATTTTAACCCCTCAAAGGACAGGTTTTTGTCATTATGCCACTATGTTTTTAGATGAAATAAAGGAAATTAATTGTTTTTGTTGAAC